>JAWWEU010000005.1:506060-554202 GCA_035583155.1 Acropternis orthonyx | reverse complement strand
CACCTCCAGGGCTGGGCACTCCAAACCTCCCTGGGCAGCCCCTTCCAAGGCCTGACCACCCTTTCCAGGAAGAAATTATTGCTGACCTACAACATTATTTTCATCTATTCATGTGTTCTCACTAATAAAGTCAACTATAGCCATGCTCATGATCAAAAAGAGAAGTGGAATTTCACACTCACATTATCAGAGACCAATTATCCTTCTGAAAATGGAAGAGTTTGTGGGAGAGGAGGTGTAAAGGCAGGACAGCCCCAAACTAACCACCAGGTAACCAGATTTATCTCCCCAGACTCAAGCCAGCACTACAGCTCAGGGTTTGAATAGTCACACTCCATCCTCAGAGTGGCATTTGAAAGAGACTGCATCTGTCAGAGAAATTGAATAACTGCAAGCAACAAACCCCAGTCTGCTGGGAGATGATAGACTTACAAAATAAGCTTAATTCATCAAAAAAGTACACCTTGCCCTGCACACACTCTTGATTTCTCAGACATGAGTTATCTGCATACACAGGCTCATGTACATCTTGCTGCACACAGGTAGTTCCAAGAGAAAAATTTCCTTCCAATACAACAGGGACCACGACTGAAGGTGGTAAAGTGATCTGCGCTTCAAAGGCCACATTTGGAACAGAAACTTTTCAATGTCAACTTAAAATATTCGTTTTAAGGTATCTTAAAACCCCCTCAAAGATCAGTTTGCAATACCTCACAGTGAAACACTCATTTGCGTGTTTTTAGATAATAAATCTAAATTCCAAACCAGAGGAACTTTAAATGAGCCAGTCGGATATTACTGTCCCAAAAGCAAACTTTTCTAAAATGTTTTTAATTACTATTTTTCAAATTGAAATATCAATGAAGTGCCTGATCACAGCACCACACAATGTTTTACATCAAGCATAAAACCTATTTATTAGGCTTTAGCATATTTTTAATCTTTTTTCCCTTTGATCTAAGGAGGCTGATGTCACCAGCCCCGTTAGTGTTTGTGTGCCCACCCACCGTGACAAGCTTTGCAACCGGCTGAGTGATTTCAATCAGGTTTGTCACAAAGACAAAGGCCTAAATGATAATATGCTCCTACCAACATTATGAAATTAAGTAACCAGAGAGGCTCTATTAGTGCCCCACTGGGGAGAAACCTTGCAACACAAACTTGTCCTTTATTAGCTCCAAGAATTTCATTCTGAAATGCTAAGTCACAGGACAGGGGACTTGAAATTAAATCTGGAATTAAAATAGATTTTAAAACTGTTATGGCTGAGAATCTAAGATATCCCTGAGTAGGTCAGTCATATGGGAAATGTCAAACATTTCCAGAATTTTTTGGGATGTCTTTACTGCTGCTGGCATGCTCCTGGCAGGCCTTTCCACAAAGAACCACAAAGCCCACAGAAATCTTGCCATGTAGATCCTGGTGGGCAATAATCAACTATTGCAAAGGCATGCTTTTCAGACCTTGAGGCAGTCTTTGTCACCATGTTTTTATATATTCCCAATTTTTGATATCTGTTTTCAAGCACACAGCCCCACCTCATAGCCCAGAATGCAGAACTGTGCCAACCATCACAAAGTTCCTGCATCACCTCTTGGTGCTGCATTTCCCACCCAGACATTCAAAGAATGGCTGCCTTCACGTACCAAAACAGCACCAATCTGCTTTTCTTTCAGAGATTTATGGATTTAAATTAGAAGGAATGTTCAAACTCAGCATTCACTTCACTTGCTTGACTCTAAGGAAGAGCTACTGGCTTTCATGGCTAGAGTTTTTGGGAAGCATCACAACAGGAGGACAAATTACAGTACAAAGAGTAAACTAATATGTAGGTGAAGTCAAGAATCTAGTCTAAATTAAGTCTAGTCAAGAATGAAATACAAGGAATTATGATAATGGTAAACTATAGGCAGTAATGTAACTTTTGGGTCTATGGGCAGAGACATTCTACTTCTGTAAACACATGAAGTTGAAGTGTTTGTGGTCTGGCAGATCAGCAAGAAAAGAACCATTTTAAACAATGCAAGGAATATTACTTTAAATAGTCTGGGACATTATTTCAATTCTTAATTGAAGTCCCAGAACTGATTGTGGTTCATCTGTGCACACGCAAAGGCAGAAGAATGAGCAACTATAACAATTGCCAGCAGCATTTGACCTCCTGCAGGAAACAAACCACAGAAGAATGATGAAAAGTGGGTTTGCCCAGAGCAAAATCTGGGAATTGATGTTCAAAGTCTCATCATTTGTTAGTAATTAGTCATAGCAGTTTGAAACAACAGAGTAATGATATGTCACTCACGCACTTCCCAGAGGTTCCACAAGTACAAGAATCCTGATGTGCTGGTAAGAAATTATGGACAGCACCACATCAATGGGAAAAACAAATTGTTGTGCTGGTGGAGAAATTAAGGCACATGGCAGGGAAAGCCAGAGGAGATGATGGGTCCAGCCCTGGCTCCTGCGTGGCTGAAAGCTTTACTGACACTCTGCAGCTCAGCAGGACAGGCAAGAAACATCCCCAAATTCCTCCAGCTCCCATTAGAGTGCTCATTTCCACTCAAAGTGCTGGACCAAACAAAGTCAGTGCAGCACAGCAGCAAATTACAAATGGAAAGAGTGCAACCATTATTAATGAAGTCACTGACTCAGCTGTTAAAAAAAATTCCTCCTCTTATAGATGAAAATCTCCATATTAACACATAATCAAAACATCCAGAGGTAAAATACTCAGGTGCACCAGCTGGAGGAAAAAGGACAGGAAGTAAATGGGGTACAAGAGTTTGGGGGGCAGTGAAGAACATCTAAATTGGAGTGGTAGATACTAGGAAATAAATATATCATGCTACTAAATCATGCTGTCAAAAATATTAAACTCACAAAATCCAGAAAATAACTTCCAACAATGGAAATGCACAAAAGTTCACTGTTCATGTTGATAAAACCCAGAGGCTGCAATCCTCTGCCTCAACACACAGCAATGCAGAACAGGTGACATAAAAGTCTTCCCTCCCTCAGAGAAACACAATAATGCACAAGTTGCTGTGTTACGAGCTCTCACAAGCACACCAGGCTTGGATACCAGTGTGGCCAAACCTGTGGCTGGGATTTCCTGCCACACTTGTATTCCAATGAAAACAAAAAACACTCTCAAAATATAAAAGTCTTTTTTCTACAGAAAAGGCCTCCCATGTAACCACAACATGCCATTTCCACTCATGCAAAGGGACTGTTCTGCAGGACACATTAGCCAGAAGTTCCATTCTGTGTGACTATCAAAGAGCAATACAACTCCTCCCCAGAGCGTATTTTCCATAGACCAGCCGAGGTTGGAGCAGCTCCTGACCATCCCAGGAGAGCAGTGCATGGAAGACAGTGCTGGTCTGCACCAGAGCTCGCTGTGAAACCTCTGCATTAAGGCCCAGACTAGGCTGGAGCCTAGCCTGGAGCTCCCCCAGAGCTGCAGCTTCAGCAGAGCCTGGAGAGGCTCAGTGACACTCCTGGTTTACACCAGCCACACAGCCCTGAAAGGTTTTCCCATGAGTAGGACACAGATGGAAAAGTGTTTCCTGAAAGCACCAGCAGTGCCAAACTCAACGAGGCTCCTCCTGTGCATAGTCAAACACTACTGAAATACTGAGTCAATAAGAAAGTAAATCAGGCTCCTTACCCCAAGGCCAGGCACAGTGACCACAGTCCCCTCTCACGTAGTGGGAATAGCAAAGCAAAGGACAGCAGCCTCCTTGGACCAGGAACTGATCCTTCCCTCTTTGTTGTAGGGTTGGACGCTTTTTGCCATCATTCATCAGCCTGCCCAGTCCAGCTGTGGCCAGCCCAGAGTGGTCCTCTGGCAATAGATTTGGTATTCCTGGGTAATCAGCCAGAGCACCACCATCCAACACTGCACAGGCCAGGAAGGACCAGCTCCCTCCTCCTTTTCCTCTTCATTGTTTGTGCAAGAAAAGGGTCCATACAGTCACTTTCAAAGCATTACAGAGAAGCCAAATGCCCTTTCCATTTTGACATGGAACCAGTGCGCCCCAGGGCACTGTCCAGCCTCATGCTGGACTGGCAGGGTCAGGATGGGAAGTCTCCGTCCATTGGCTCCTTCCATGCTGGACAGGCACAGAACACCAGAGCTTTCCACTGCCCCTTAAGCCTCAAGGGTGAGCAGCCAAACCAGGAACGAAATATTGAAGCACTTCCCAATTTGAAATATGCTGGGATACCTAGGAAAGGAAATAAAGCCTGTTAGGTTATGTATGATATGTGGATTCCTGTATGACTATATACAAACTATATATTTAGTGTTTAATGAAATTAAAAGCCAAAATGGAGGGAGGGGAAACTTCATTTTTGTACAAAACTTGACAAAATTAACTCAAGAGACATATATAGCCACCAGTATAAAGAAGCTTTACTAACACCACAGTTTCTAGTATATATTCACAGGTTTCTTTCAGTTTTTAGGGAAATTTATTGCCTGATTATTTTTGCCTCCCCTCCTCCCTGGCATGCATTTACCTTGGCTTATATTTTTACATGTATTTGTATTTCTACTGTCTTAGTCATGTCAGTAATACTGAGTGGGACACATTTACAAAGTTTACTTCCAGTATGTGCAGAAATCAGGAAGAGATCAAGGAAGCTCTAACCCAGAGCTCCTTCCAAAGCCTTTGTCAATAAAGCTGGGTCTACAGAGGCACATCTCAGGAGAAAACAGACTCTAAAACAGCTCAACACCCCAAATAGCACGTTTTCAGTCATTTAGTTGTATGTTGCTTCAAGAAAAGAGTTTTACCCCCTCAAACTCAATTCCAATTACTTCTGAAACTTAAAATGAAATTTAATTTGGGGGGGAACAAACTAGAGAGAGGAATATCCTTCTAGCTGCACAGTCCTTGTATTTTCTTACACTGAACTGCTGAGACTTTGCCCAGTCAGTGCCTTAAACATCCAAGTGAGTAAACATACAGAAGGGGTACTTCATCTTCAGAGGGTTTAAACAGCACAGGTAAGAATATCTGGTTTGGCACAGAGCTGAATATTCCAATATCCCCTGACTAGTCAGCGGCCATCAGTCAGCCAAGGACTGAAAAGTGATCCAATAGAAATTCCTGCTCACTTAGTCCTCAAACAAATTAACCTTTAGGTATAAGGAGCAGTCTCACTTCTGCTTAATAAGGGACAGGCATTGCCAAAGGGAAAGCTCCTCCCTCGCTGGCACAAACCCCACTGTAAGGACACCCAGAGCCAGGCTGTGTGAGCAGCACAAAGGCATTTAGACACTATCACACTTCCATCAGACAAGTGAAGCACATGCTTCCCAAAGGAAGCTGGCATCAGTCAGTATAGAGAACACAGTGTAAAACTCCAGAAGCAGCAATTCTGCCTCCACGTGGTTCTCCAGGGCTGGAAATCAGGATACTCTTACTGATTTCAGTCACAGAAACACAGAATCGTTAAGGTTGGAAAAGACAAATGAGATTAACAAGGTCCAGTCTTCAACCCAGCACCACCTCCATGTTCACCACTAAGCCACATCCTCAAGTACTACATCCACATGGGTTTACAACAGTTCCAGGGATGGGGACTCCACAACTGCCCTGGGCAGCTGTGCCAGAGCTGGACAGCCCTTTCTGTGAGGAAAATTTCCTTAAAATCCAACCTAAATCTCTTTCAGCACAGCTTGAGTTTATTTTCTCTCATCTTGTCACTCATTACCCAGGAGAAGAGAGTCCAAGCAGGCAGGTCCTGACTTTATACACACCAGTGTTTCTGAAATGAAATGTTCACATATAAGAAACCCAAGGCATACTTAAGTGAGCCATTTTAGTCAGAGTTATTTTGTCTTACCAGGTACTCAAGTTGCTTTTTTTGGAAGAGACACTGTTAAAAAAACAACTCTTCAGTGCCAAAACCATGTCATAAGAAATGTTAAAGCAGATTTAAACTATCACCTACAGTGATAGCTTTCAACTTGCAGTTTTTTCTGCAAAAACAAAGCCTTTGGTCTTGGGAGCTGTGTGACCCTTCTACCTGCAGCAGCTCTGCACCTCCATGCACAGTTTCTGTGAGAAACAAGCATCCTGCCCTGGAATTACTGAGAAAGACACATTTCATTCTTGTGTTTCTGATAGCAGAAGGAAGATCAAACAGAGCTCCAAGACTTGTTCCAAGCCTTTTGAAAACCTCTGATAACATGCAAGTCTTGACAGTTTAGTTACTTAATTTTTTATGGACTACTTCATTTATTAGAAGAAACAATGCCCAAAACTTCAGTGTTAGCTGCTCTGCTCCCAGAAGAGGATAAAGCCCATTGTCACAAACATTATCCCATGTGTGGCATCAGATGCATAAGGAGTGACATTCCTTTGGAGCGGACTGAGCATTCAAATCAACCTCAAAACCAAACCCTATCCCTATGACTCTGACACAGAACCACTACACACATTTCACACAGAATTTTAAAGCAGATGTAAGCAAAGCTTAAAGCAACCAAGAGGTTCAATCCCTCTCCAGACTTCAACATTTCGGGCAGCAGGAACACAAAGGGAAGCTCTGGGGATATGACACAGCTGGGCACAGAGTTATATTGCAGCCCTTCTCTGAAGGGGCATTTCTCCTTCAGCCAAAGTATTGTCCTTGTCCTTGGTGACCACACTCCAGCTGGGTGAGGAAAGTCCCCACAGGATGCCCCTCTGCTGACAAGTCCCATCCAACAAATTAGGGAGCTTCTGAGCCAATTTGGGCAAACAGCATGAATTTACAGAAAGGTGGGAATTAAACACATTTGAGTGACACTCCAACAGCTGTAAGAAGTCCACTGACAGTTTTTGTGGCTTTATCTGTTTGGGGTTGTTGGCACTCACAGTATGTGGTTCCCTCTGGGGGTGGACGATTCAAGGCTGGGTTGCCTTTATGGTTTCAGAAAGTAGCAAGATGCTTGAGACCCTGCCAGAGGACCAATGTGACCAACACTCCATGTGGTCTTCCCTCTCATTTGCATGTACCAATGTTTCTAGGGAAAGCAGGAAATTCCTACTGCCCAATTTCTATAGCCATGTCTAAGAGGCAAATTGACTTCCACTCCTAAAAAGTGGAGTGGTCAGTCACTCTGCCCCAAGACTCTCCAGAACAAGGAGGCCTCCAGGAACACCAACTCTGTACTGGGCACTAGTGGGGCATCTCAACTCCTGGCTCCAGTTCTGAAACTGCAAGAATGACACTGAGGGTTGGAGCATGTCCAGAGAAGGGAACAGAGCTGGGAAGGGGCTGGAGCAGCAGGAGGGGCTCAGCCCGGAGAAAAGGAGGCTCAGGGGGGACCTTCTGGCTCTGCAAGTCCCTGCCAGGAGGGGGGAGCCGAGGGGGGGTCGGGCTCTGCTCCCAGGGAACAGGGACAGGAGGGGAGGGAACAGCCTGAGGCTGGGCCAGGGCAGGGGCAGGTGGGACAGTAGGAGAAATTCCTCCCTGGAAAGGGTGGTGAGGCCTTGGAAGGGGCTGCCCAGGGGGGTTCGGAGTGCCCAGCCCTGGAGGTGCCCAAGGCAGGATTGGCCAATGGCACTGAGTGCTCTGGGCTGGGGCACAGGGTGGGCTCCCTGGGCTGGGAGGGCTTTTCCAACTTCAAGAGTTCTCTGATTCCTACCAGGGACATTTTTGGTGTTACTGTAGGAGAACCTCATCTCATGGCTTTTCCCTGCAGGAATGTGTCAGATGCTCCAGACCCAGAGCACGTCCCTTCCCTGTCTGCACTCACAAATGGCAAATTCAGAAAAAGAATAACATTTTCCTGTTACATTCTGGTAACAACACACTCAAAATAAGCAGATCAATCTCATATAATTAAGTTGTCAACCCCTAATATAGGGTGTTGAACTACCTTAAAAAAAGCAAATATAAATACCAAAGCAAGGCAACAGGAAATAAGTAAAGAGCTTGAACTGCTTTTCACATCCAGCAAAAACTCAGGCCTCTGATTTTTCCCATTATTCCAGTTAAAAGCTGAAATTTAGCTGTTTAATATTTAGCTGGATAAAAGTCTCAAATGTGGTAGAGATTTAAATCTGCTATTTCTGGATATGTTGTTGACCCTTAGCACAGTATAATCCTTGCAATATATTTATGAAATATAAACCCAACCACAATGACCAGCAGCCACAGCCATTCAGGAAATAAAATCTCTTTCCAAGGAGCGCAGAGGTAAATCAATAGCAATGATTTAAATAAGCAAAATGCAGGTCCAACATAAAATAGAGGTGCCTTACCCATTTATGGGAAGTTATTTCTAACAATAACTGACATTTTTATGAAGATCATTCCAAATTTTAGTGGCAAATATAGAAAAGCCGTAATAATTCTAAGCAAAAAAACCTATCTTGAGCAGTTGCTATAAAGGCTGATTTTGCCCTGTGTGGGTGAGAGCAGCTCACTTCTGTCACACTGGGGCACCAGTGGCCTCCAAACACCGAGGGACATCTCCCTGACTGCGGGTGGAACTTGACCATCACTATTTCTGTTGACTACTTCAATTCACTGTAGGTTATCAGCTTCCAGCATAAATTCTGGTTTATTTATTTAGTTTTATTCAGGTCCTGAATGATGTTTCTTTGGCTGCAATCTCATTTACAAGCTGTGTTATGAATCTGTGAATGGGGTTTTCTTCCATACAGCCAACATTATAATTTTCTTGGCTTTACACTCCATCAGTTGTATTTCTCTTTGTGCATGGGGTGTCCAAATTAGAAGGAAAAAACCCCACTCCTATTTTTTTTTTTTTTTAAATCTTGCTTAAATTGACTTCTCACTTTGACTAATTTGGGATTGACGTCAAGAAAGTGTTTCACTGTTCCAGAATAGGTTAAATGCAATTCCTGTCTGAAGAACAACAATCATCCTTTTGAATACCCTTTGGGCATCAAGACAGACACAGCCTACCTGGAAACAATCTTACAGCTCAAAATCTAGAAGGATCAGTGCCCAAATGCCTCTGGGAGTCACCAGGGGTTGTTCCTGTCCCTCTCAGGTGCCTTTTAGGTTAATATCAAATTAAAATTCATAAGACTGATATCTCACAAGGTAAGAGGGTTTGACAGGTGAAGTTCAAAATGGATTTTCCCCCTCCTCAAATTCTAGAAAGATTTTGATCTCTGTCATCAATATGTATCTCAAACATGACTAAGTGGCAAAACCTGTTCTAAAAATCCATCATTTATTAACCTGACAAGTTATTTCCTTTCTCTTGTTGGAGAACTTACACAGGAAAGGCATTCTATAAAAAAGATGTAATAAAGAATCAGATCCAGTGGGTTTGGTTATTTCTAAAAAAGCCAAGAAAGAGCCAGAGTCATTTTTCAGTAAAGCAATGAACTGCCTTACTCAGGAAGTATCCCAGGGAGGGAAAACAAAAACCAGGGGAATTAAGCCAAATACTGTATTCAGTTCAGCACTTTGATGATATTTTCCTTGCAGGACATCTAGTAAATAAAGTGAAAGAAATAGATCATTTTTTGTCATTATATCTGAATTATGGAGCTGCAATTATAATTTTAATTCACTTTTTGTTTTGAAAGAATCACTTATGAAGTGATTTGTGGGTGGCCACATCCTCTGCTTTGCACCAGGTACATGGTGCATCTGTCCTGGGACAGGTGGGAGCCAGACCAAAATTCCTGAACACAGCCATGGCCAAGATCCTCTAACTGGGACAGATCAGGTCCTGCCTGGTCCTCAGGGCTGTGCCCTCTCCAGGGCAGACCAGGCTGCCCTGCCAGAAAAGCAGCAGCATCAATCCTGGGGCACAGGTTGGGCAGGAGACACTCCCACCAGGGAGCCCTGGGATAGCCCCAAACAGTCCCAGAAGGAAAAGCCAAACCCCTGGATTCCCACTACAAGGTACTGCACTTCTAACTCCAGAAATGAATAACATTGCTCCAGGATCCCTCACTGGTTACACTCCAACACTAATCTCTGCTATTTTGGGCAAAGCTCCTCACTGTATTTCAGTATTTTCAACTATAACAGGAGACCTTTCCAGTACACACTGCAGTGATCACATTTCTTTGTGAAATATAGAAAGAATCTCTGCAGAAACCACACAAAGAAATTCTGCAGCCACACCAGGGAAAACAAAGTAGGAAAGAAAGTAAAAAACCATTAGTAATATATAGATAAATAAAATAAGATCACAACACTGTAACAGACTGTTTTGCACAGAAGCAGCTTGGATGGAGTCAGAACAGCCAAGCTGGGACCTGATCTAGTAGCACAGTTAATAGCAGCTGTTGGAAATAAATTCCACAAAATTCAAATCTGGTTTGGTGGTTTTTATTGATCAACAAGTGTTTGTCAGGAGGAACATTTCACAACACATTTCTCAGCAATACTGTCTTTCAGGAGACAATGAGGCAACAAATATCTCCTTATCTATTCTAGAGGCACTGGGGGAAAGAGATGATCTCTTTGCAAAGCACTACCTACACATAACAGCCAGATCTGCACTGGCAATAATGTCTCTAAATTGTAATTAATGATGGCTTAACAGTATAGTTTATTGGGAAAAGAAAGGTTGTTATTAAAGGATCATAAAAACATATTTGGTGACACTATATTGTGCCAGTATTTCAACATTCAGATCAGAGAGTCCCAGAACAATTTGGGTTGGAAGGTACCCGCCCATGGCAGGGAGTGGAACAAGATGAACTTTAAAGGTCCCTTCCAAACCAGTCTGAGTCCAGGAAAGGCTCAGTCCTCAGGGCACAGCTGGATTTGTTCAAGATTTTCTTATGAAAAAAATCTTCCAGCCCTCAACAGGAGAAGCATTTTTCCTAAGCCCACTCTGTGAATGGCAAAACAAGGCAAAATGCAATAAACTGCTTATCTGGATGCAATTCCCATGCAGAGTCTGGGTCAGCTGAAACTCCTTACAAACCATAGCTCTGAGTCATCAAATCTGTCACTTTATTAAAAACATATTCAATTGGTGGATTTGTAGCAAGCAGGTGCATGGACTAGAGCTCTATTTAACAAACACAGTTTCATTTCATTAGAAATCACACTGTAAGCCTCTTACTTTTGCTATAGACATCACTTTAATTTGTCTGCATGCCTGTTAATGACTGGTAGATGACTTTTCCTTAAAATTATTTTGCTAGAAGTGTGCAGTGAATAATTGATTAGTTGTAGCCAGATTGACTTGCAGCCTTGGTCTGTGCTACCTGCTTAAAATGTTACATACACCTGAAACATTTGCCTGCCAGAGGCAAGGCAGTACATGCAGATCCCACTTTGCCTTCAGCCACACACTGTAGCTAGACAGTTAAGAGACATAATTTAGAGGGGGAAGACCCTTCCTCACAAGCAGCTGTATTTCTACCTTCAACATTTGGATGATTTTGCTCATATCTCCAAAAAAGTCAGAGCTGTGACACATCAAGAAGTGACAACAGGCTTTACAAAGGATCATTTAAAGCCCTGAGTGTCATTACACTTCTCCTGTGGCACCCATCTCTCAGCTGCTCCTCTCTGAGAGAACTCTGATCAGAACACAACAGAGCAGAACATGTCCCTTTTACAGGCAGCCTTTACTCATCATCTAAAGTTCAAAAAACTATTTCAAATTATTTACCTGTTTCCATGGGTGTAAGGTGCCCAGAGAAACTGTGGCTGCCCCATCCCCAGAAGTGTCCAAAGCCAGGTTGGACATGGCTTGGAACAACCCGGTCTAGTGGAAGGTGTCTGTGTGCTTAAAAACCCATCTCAAGGTAAAACTCAAAACAACATTTTAACTACAGACACTTTTAAGTTATTGAATATAGCTCAGACACAAATAGAAAAGGTAACAAGCATATGGGTTCTACACAGAGGGCAGGTTATTTAATGAGCACTGGAAAATACCACCTACATTTGACTTTACTGCCATGCTACACTTTTGCTTAGCAGCAACTTGGTGTGCACAACCAGCCACCACACAAATTCAGGAGCTAGGTCTGCTCCTGCTACGCAAGATGGAAGCAAATGTGATAATCCAAATAAATCAGGTAATGAGATGTAACAAAGACTCAGATGCAGTCTTGTAATTAAATACCATTTAATTATGGGGGAAAAAAGAAACCAAATCTCTCTGAAAAGAAATTGTGTCCCCCTTCCTGATGCCTGAAGCACCTGCAGAGCTGCTGCTGAGCTCAGCAGGTTTAGTCACACTGGATGCTGCAGCAGCTCTGCCTCACTGGGAGCCTTTGGGGGCAGCTTCACATAAATCTTACCTTAATGTTTAAAACTTCCTAACAAAGCCTACCAAGGAGCCCTGGCACAGACCGGACAGTCTGCTTTTACATTATAGGTTTAAAACCCTCCAAGCAGGTCAATACTCACAGACCCAGAGAGCTGTTACTGACCCAAAAAAGGCAGGGATAGCCCAAGCAAAGAGCCATAACAACATAACATACACTGGCCAAAGGCAGCATACTAGATAAATAATTTAAATATATGACAGTTCAAACAGTATTTTCAGCTAAGGATGATCTGCTTTCCTACAATGCCTGACTACAAGTGTGCTCCCTAATTCACATCATTCACCTATTCATATTTGAGGTTTAAATGCTGCCATGCAGATCTCAGGGAGAGGTTAAAATAGATAAGCATGATTTTATACAAAGCCTTCAAAAAAAGGACACCAAGAATGACCCATAATGACTTGCAAGAGAAAATGGGATGAGCTTTTCACAGGTGTGCTCTCTGCTTTTAAAATAAAGCTCAATAAGTGATATGGAGCAGGGAAACTTGCATTCCTTGGAGTGCTCTTTCTGCTGGTTGATGCTGTCATTTGGCATGACTGTTAAGAGCAGAGAGGGAAGTGTTGGATACAAAATATAAACCTACAAATGACTTTCCCCTGTGTCCTCTAAGTCTGGATTTTGAGCAGCAGACATATACTGCTACCCTTACTTTTTCTTATCAAAAGTAAGATTAAAAGCCATTTTCAATAAAACCTATTTTAGGAGGAGCAAATTCATTATTTACTTCCCAATTTATTGCTCTGCATTCCTGTTGTTTTGTCTTGTTTTTCCCCAAGTGGATTAAGAACAGCACATTTGTAATGACCTACATTTATCTGGGCAGGTACAAACCTGCCTTTGTTTTCTCCTAATCCTAGACAGGTTTGCTCAATGACTAATAAAGATCTTTAAAAGGAATCACATGCTCCCTCTGTGATTCCCTATGCCAAGGATTCCTCCACAGTGGTGCTGGGAAACACCCTCAGGGTCATTTTTGGACAGGACTTGCAGAAAGGCACAAGCAGAGTGTGGGAGGCAGATGATGCCCCCACTTCATATAAACCTTGGTGTGTTCAGCTGGAGGAGACTGAGGGGAGACCTCACTGCAGTCACACCTTCCTGGGGAGGGGCAGGCACTGATCTGTGCTCTGTGGGACAGGGACAGACCCAGGGAATGGCTGGAGCTGTGTCAGGGATCCATGAGAATCATCAGTCCAACCCTCATCCCTGCACAGGCTCAACCCCAACAATCCCACCCTGTGCCCCAGAGCATCATCCAAACCCCCCTGCAGCTCTGGCAGCCTCGGGGCCGTGCCCACTGCCCTGGGGAGCCTGCTCAGTGCCCACCACCCTCTGGGGGAAGAGCCTTGCCCTGAGATCCAGCCTGACCCTGCCCTGGCACAGCTCCAGGCTGCACCTACAGAGATCAGCACAAACAGACCACAAGCACTGGGTCACATCTGGATCTCCTTCATTAACCTGCAACGTCCCCACCACAGACAGAGAGGAAGAGGCACTTCAGTGCCAGTTGTGGGTTTGTTTACTCAGAGCCCAGGAGGTTTGTACCTGTTCAGTTCAGCTTTGGCATTTCAGGGGAAACAGTTCAGTTTGCAGAGCAGGGCTGGGAAAGGGCAGAGCACTGAATGAGACACCAGCAGCACCTCCACCCTCCAGGAACCTGCTCAAGCCTTTTATCAGGGTAGGGGCACACCCCCAACACACTGCAGCACCTCAGGCTAAAGGGATAGCCCAAGTCCTCCTCACATTTAACCTCCTGGCTCAGAATCAAAGCAGCTGAAAAGAACCAATTCTTCAAACACAAGCAGTTATTTCCTCTACTGTTGTGGGAACTTGCATATAATTTCAATAAAATGCAAGATAATCTCACAAACAGAGTAATGGGAAATGGAGTTAACTTTATTTTCACTCATGTAACACCAAGCCAGCTTCTAACAGGAGTGTTTAACATCAGCAGAATCACCTGAGCATCCACCAGAATTTTCAGGGAAACATCTAAAAGCAGCAAACCAGCAAGTTTGCATTAAAAAAAAATACCTAGCAATAGATAAATATTATTTATTTCTCAAAATTGGTCTAAAGAGAAAAAAGATTTTAACTGGTTCACCAAGTGCAATTTAGCCTTAGACAGCTAAATTAGGCTTTTAGTTCACATCAGCTTTGGAGGGAAAAAGATCTTTCCTTCAGCAGCCTGAAATAGATTTGAGGAAGAAAGACATGAGTGATGAACACATGAAGAAGTGGTAGCAATTATCATTCAAGAGATCAAACAAAGTTACTCCAGGAGATACAGAATAACACCCAATCAGGGAAATACAGTAAAATTATCCTGCCACTGTAAGGCAACAATTTAAATCTTGGCACATTTCCATAATTGTTGGAACAGGATGATATAACAGTCTTTGGTGCAGAGGAGAATCTACAGACTAAAGAACAAATTTGATGAAGTTGTAATACTCTCCACTACTCTTGTTTTTCCTTAAAGTGAGACTTGCAATTTTTTTAACACATGAAGCACATGATTAGCATAAGTATTTGTTACTCCACTGGAAAAACAACTGGAATTTTATTAGCTGGAAGATGAAATGAAGATCACAGTCACAAATCCTTTCACCCATGGTGGGCAAAGCCAGCACTTCAGTAAACACTGGAAAGCAGCATCCTGCCTTGGGAATGCTTATTTCCATGTAGGGGGAGGGCACCAGGGCTGAAATCCAGTAGGATTTTTCAGAATCCCCAATTAACTGGGGAAATCCAGCCAGGTACTGTCCAGCCAAGTGGGTTCACAACAGAAGGGAGACCCCAGAGTGAACAAGATATCCCTGTACTCTCCTGCTGCCACAAGCCTGCTTGTGATCCAGGACAACCATAAGGAGCTTTTTAAAGTCATTGATATTTCTGTCAGTTCCCATTTCAGACTTGAGGGATTTTTGCTGTAAATTGGGAGCAAAGACTGAGCTGCCTCAAATACACAATTGCAGGTGAGAATGAAAAGTACAGTTCAAGCTCTCAGGAGACTTCAAAGAAACCAGCCCTTTCTGGGTTTCTCACTGAACTCATGATCGAAATCCCATAAACTCTGTTAAAAAGTCATGTCCAAGTACTATAGGGTCACACTACCATGCAAATGTGGCATGGGAAAATTGTTCAGGACACTCCTATTGCTAAAGCAGTCCTCTTGCTCCAACATGACTCTTAAAGCTGTAGGAGATCTCATCATGGAGTAAAGGCACTCACTCTGACTGTAGCACTTACTTGAGTCTTGCTTGCCAGTCCCATTCCCAGTAAGCTCTGGAATTCACAGCCCATTCTGGCAGGATTTAAAGGCCAGAAATACAAGGTCATCACATAATTTGATTTTAAAAAATTTAAATCAAAGCAACATCCCAACAATGTGGAAGAACTATTTGAAAGCACTCTGTGAACAGAGTTATCTTTCATGAAGGGACTTCTCATCAGAGCAGGGTAACCCAGGCAAGTTTTGTGTGTTATCAGCTGCAAAAAGCTTGGGCAGCCCTGCAGCAGCATCCAGGAAATTTCAGACTGATTTCCCCAGCTGGCTTTGTCCCAACATATGAGGGTCCTCTCCCCAGAAGGGAAGAGGGTAGCTTACAGGTCCTGCTCACATGATTTGCCCCACCTTGGTTAATGCACTTTAGCCCCTCCAGTCACAAAGCTCAGACCATGTGTCCAAAATCTCACCTTACCAATCAGCTGGTGCCCCCTGCAAGTGCAGGAGCAATGGCCACTTTGCTCTCTCCTGACTTTTTTCCAGGTAGTTCTCTTTGAGTTAAAAGGAAAATACTCAGTATTTTCCCATAACTAGACCAACTCTTCACCTGCCAGATGTGCAGTCACTTGTAAGAAGAGTTTGATAACTTCCAGCATTTCAAAGGAGTGTTTAAGTTCCACTACTATCACTTAATCCTCTGGAATTGAGTAAATCATTTATAAATACTTGCTCCATAATTGCTTAATACAAAGTCACTTGGACCTCCTGGCTGAGCTGGATAGGGGTTCTTTTTCACAAAAACAAAAAGTGGTTTTGCTAGTAAAGATATGGAGCATTTGATGAGTCAGCCCACACAAATTCTAGAGGGTTTTACGTAATTCATTCATATGCCTTCATTGGGAGAACATCATGGGGACAGATGTAAAAGCAATACATTGTTCCTATAACATTTGTAGTTATTGACTATATATATACACACTAAAATGTGTGTATCTATTTCTAACCACCACCCTCTGCTCTGGAGCTCAGCAGAAGCCTAAACCTCCTACCTCAAAGTACTCCCTGGGAGCAGGCAGATGTGAACAAACCTCATTTTGAAAGGCTTATATAAAATAAATCCATCAGTTTTCTCCTCAAAGCCCTTATTTATGTCTCATCTTCATAAAATCTTCAATGCTCCAAATTGTAGGTGCCACATGAGGAAGTCAATTATTGCCAAGACTTCAGTGCTGTGTATTTTCTACCCCAAAATATTTTACCCCCTAAAATTAGCATGTTAATGCTATTTGTTGCCTCTTTACAATAGCAGGGTGTATAAGCAGCACCACCCCTGAACCCCATCCACAAAGGAAGCACATTCCATCCTACTGAGCTCCAGGTAACTGAGGCTGTTTTGCTTCTGGTGCCTAAACTCACTTGTTTCAGAACTGTGAACATCTTCAATAAAGCAAAATGTAGGTCCCCTGGACTATGGCCCAGAAAGGGTTAAAGTAACCTTTTTTTTTTTAAACATAACTCTTCAATGAAAGAATTGCAGAGCATGGCCAGGTACATAATGCAAGTAAATTTACCTGCAGAGGTCCAGCCCCAGCACAGATTTGGGAAATAGAGTTTGAAACACACTAAGCACCCCTTAGAATCTGAGAACTTCTACTCCCAGAGAGTCACAAAGCAGACAAACAACTGCAGAAGACAAGAAAGGTCACAAAGGACTGAAAACCAAAGACATCTATGATTGAGGAGTGGCAAAAGGGGACCCTGGAATGCTGAAGGCAGGTCAGAGAAGCACTCAGCACTGGAAGGAGGCCAGGAGCTAATCAGCTGGTTTGGAAACCCCCACTGGTTCCTGATGAACACCACCAGGGAGTCCTCGGCAAAAAGAGTCAACACTGCTGTGCTTGTCTCTAAACTCAGCCCTCCCATGGAAACAGGGAGGGGAAGTCAAGGAGGGGTTGTTACTCTCTGGGTCAGGTTCCCCAAGGTTTGTCATACTGGGTCAGACTAAAGTCACTTAAATGTAACTTCTACTTTGCATTAAGATATCTTTCCAAAGAAAAGAAACCTCTATCTCCTACATGCAAGTGCTTTAAATAGCTATGACCAGCCATGGGACAACCACCGTCTCTGGAAGGGTTCAAAATCTGATGTATGGGGCACCTGGGGACACAGGTCAGCGACAACCTTGGCAGTGCTGGGGGAACAGTTGGCCTCCATGGTTTTGGAGGGCTTTTCCAGCCTCAACAGTTCTGTGATTCTATTACAATCTCTTATATCTGTTTTGGGGGCAACACTGTCCTCATTACTCAAGGCAGCTGGGTAATAAAAGCAGAAGAACCCAGAAACAAGGCTGAAAACTTAAATTTGTTTGAATTGTTGATTTAATTTCATGCAACATGGAAAGCAGATTTCAGGCTTTCCTCTCTTCCACTCCCTAGTTTTTTGTCAAATGTTTTTGTCCACAGCCATTGCAGTACACAGCCATAAAAATCCTAAAAATTAGAGCTGTGCCTGGCAGACCCTTGCACCCCAACAGTGACCAAAAAGGATCAAACTGGCAACAGTGTTTGGATCACAGATGCTGTGGAATATTTTTACAATTAGAGCTGACTTAATGCAAGATAAATAAGGCTGTAGAGACACATCTATTGGTTCATATGAAAAGGAGTAAACATAAAAAGACTTATTTAATTGCCTTTGCATTTTAGAAGCATAGGTTACAGCAATTAATCACCAAATGCAGACATGAAAGTGTCCCCAGTGACACAGCGTGTGTCAGCACAACCCTCACATAGGGACAGCTCAGAGCAAGGTCAGCATGGAGCCTCATCTTCAGATTTAAACATTGGCAATGAGGTACAGTTCATTGCCACGTGAGTTGAGTGCCATCCTTGAGGGGCAGGAGACACACAAACACCAGTGAGGAACACCAGCTGCTGTCAGAGGTCAAACTCAACATCTGCCAAGCACCACAAATGACCCACCATCCCCCCACCCAGACCTTACAGCCTTCCAAGCAAGTTCAGTAAACTCCATGAGCAGCTTCTCCCCAACAAGGTCTAACACCCACCCTGCATCTCTGGTTCCCTCCATTTTTTGTTTCTGCTTTTTAATCATCCATGATTACTCAACACAAAGCACACTGAAGCCCTGTCCCACCCGGGGCTGGGTCACTCATCAGTCCCTTTGGGAGGGTGGGGTCCCTGTCACTGTGCCAGGGCCATGTCCTCCCCAGCACACCTTGCCTCCTGATGCCATGTGGCATCTGATCCCACTCCTATGGAAACAGCTCCCTGGGTGCTGTTTGAAAGGGGTAGCAAGTACTGATAACTAATTACAGAAGTACACTCCTTGCAGTTCATTAATAAGGATGAGTAATTGCAGGGCATTTTCAAGTGTCATAACAACTTCACATTAATGCAATTTATTGCTTCATGGCCCCATTTTAAGACACTGTGTTCATTACAACAAACATTTTATCTTGCCAGAGGATAAATATCCCATTGCTGAAACCATCCCAAATTACAGGTCTGCTCTGGCAGGAGTTTATAATGAGGAAGCCACAGAAAGTACAACAGCAGTAAGGATTCCCTTCCCCCGTGAGGTTCAGCACATCAGAAGAGTTACAGAAGAGTTACTGCTTTAGGGCAGGCTCTGAGCCAGCCCCACAAAAAAAAAAAAAAAAGGCAAAGCTGAAAGAGTTGAGACTGCTCAGCCTGGAGAAGAGAAGCTTCAGGGTGACCTAATGGTGGCCTTGAGTACCTGAACAAGGGCTGACAAGAAAGATGGAGAGACTAAGAGACTATTTACAAGGGCCTGGAGGGACAGGACTAGAGGGAATGGCTTCCCACTGCCAGAGGGCAGGGATAGATGGGATATTGGGAAGAAAATCCTCCCTATAGGGGTGGTCAGGCCCTGTCACAGGTTGCCCAGAGAAGCTGTGGCTGCCCCTGGATCCCTGGAAGTGTCCAAAGTCAGGTCAGATGGGGCTTGGAGCAACCTGGGCTGGTGGAAGGTGTCCCTGCCCATGGCAGGGGGCAACACTGGGAGAGTTTTAAGGTCCCTCCCAACCCAGACTAGTCCAGGATTCTATGAAAGTAGGTCACTGATAATAAGCATGATCCTGCCAAATGCAGACAATGTCTGGCTCCTTTAAATCACAACCTGCAGCTGGAGGACCAGGAGCCAGGTTCTGCTTACAGCAGAAAGGGGGCCCACAAAGACTTCATGTACACAACTCTTAATATATCCTGGATTTTAAAAAGTACTTCTCCAGTTGCATTTCTCTATGCCAAATATGCAAATTATCCTGATTGCTACTAATTCATTAAATCTAAGATATGTAAAGCATTGTTATCATTTAATTGATGTAGCAACAAGATGGATGAACAAGCTAATACTCTCCAAGTTACACAGATTTACCTTAGAGAGCAGCAGTTCCTTCCAAAAACACAAGAGACACCTTGTGAAACACATTCAGCAGCTATTTCTATGTTTGCAGCACTGTACAAAACTTTATTATCTTAGGTTTCATTTTGACACAGCTGCTATATGCTTGACCTCCAGAAGCAAGTACAGCCTTGTCATTTAACACAAATGAGATTTGAAATAAACATATTTAAAAAAACCCAAAACATAAGACTGCAGGTATTTCACACCACTCTACTTGTAAATTGAATGTTAACCTGAACACAGACTTGAGCTGATGCTGTGCTCCTCTGTGCTTTTAACAGAACTTACACCATCCTCCCAACAGCTGGAAAAGATTTAAGTCCAAGTCAGTGCATAAGTGTAAAAGAGAAGTTTAACACAAAAAGTAAGGGGTTTGCATATTAAATAATGATTTTTGGGGTGGTTTACTGTCATACTCAAATTTCAGATGAAGTCACCTGACCATTGAAAAATAAATCCAATTAAAACACAAGCTATGGTCCTTTCCCCTACCTTTGATACCACTCTCCAGCTCAAGCATGTTGAGTCCTTCACATGTGGCCTCTTTCAGACACCTAGAACAGCTCTACTCAAAGAGGCAAATTCCTTCCCACCAGTGATGTTTGGATAACAGGAAACTACTCCCCACCTCCCCCTCCCAATTATTTTTCTGAAAACACTTTGTTTCATCTCCCCTCCAGCAAGCAAAACATTCAGACACAGGTTAGAGGAGGGGGGCAAGAGCAGTAAAGTTCTTTTTACACATGTTGAAGTACTGTGCAGAGTAAAAAGCTTTCCCATAGAAATTGCACTAAAACACTGACAAGCACAGCAGCTTTTATCACATAAATGTTGTAATCACAGAGGTGTTTTGTTCCTTTTCCCATTTTTATCGCAGTCTGTAGAAGTGAACTGATATTAGCACCACTCCCATCCCCAGTCACTGCTGGCAGCAGCCCTGGGGGCACTGTGCTTCAGGGTTCTGAGTTCATCAGGCACAGCTTCTGCTGAGCAAGAGAAGGGATTGACTCTTACAAGTTAGAAGGTTGTTTTCATGATCCGTCTCATCTGCTCCATCAATAAAAATAGACCAAACCCTTCTGGCACAATTCATTTCTCACTCTCAAGTGGGCTCCAAACACAAGCAGTGACACCTGCCCAATTAATCACAGTGCTGAGCATCCCCAGTACCCCGGGAGATGCAAACCCACCACTACAGCAAAGTTTAAATTAAACACTTGAGATAAATTAAGGAGTACTTGAAAAACCAGTGGCAGTTGTCCAGTGACAGGTAACAACTTGTCTGCTGGCTTTTCCTTTGTTTTTCTTTACAGTTTCTGATAAGAGAAGTCTGTCAGCTCCTGTAAGGCTTTGAGTCTTGGTGATGCTGCCCTTCTTGAGGAAGAAAATGAAAGGAGAATAAAACCCACTGGTAAACATTCAAGTCCCAAAATTATTTTAATTTGCACCCCAGTGACACAACCAGGCTTTCACATATGGTGTCAACATGTTCCCTGAGTTCTCTCCACCTTCTCCTGTTCAAGCACAATGCCAACTCAGCACTCCTATGGCAAAACAGCTGAATGTGACACACCACTTTCATGGTGCACTTTGGGAATTGTCATATTGCATCTGTGGGATTCAATTTTTTAAGGAGTTGTCAAGTTTAATTGGAGAGTTCACACAGTCCCAGTTCTGGTGCTACAATTTATCCAGCAAGTTTCTCTTATCACTTTGCACTAATTCATGGAGCTAAATAAAGCCATCTGTGAGCAGAGCAGGAAGAACTCAGCAAACAGCTCCAAGTGCATCAGTTTTCCCAAGGTTTTGGCTGTATGTTTTGTTTGCTGGGTGTTTGGTTATGTTTTAACCTTCCCTGCGGGGTCAGTGTTAGTTGATGCAGATGAAGGTCCCTCCAGCCCAGGGGAACCTGCCAACCATGGTTGGGGTGCTCCTGCTCTGCCCAGCACCCTCTAGGGTGCCACCACACAGGACAGCTCTTTTCAGGCCACATGCTGATGCTCAGGACTGCAGAAAATTCGGGAAACATCAGGAGTGATACACCTGAAGGGAAAGCAGCATTGCCCACCCACATCTCTCCTGGAGTTCCCCAGTAGAACTGCACAAGCTCTCTGGGGAATGGCCAGTGTTGTTCTCCCTCTCCCACAGCATCACCCTCTTCCTCCCCAGATCTGCAGTCACAGCCTTTGTCTGCACCTGTAGCTCACCACAGCCTGAAGAGACTGTATAGAAGTATAATTACACACTAATTTGTATATAAATAAAATTTCTGATTGTAATAATATTAGATGAACTTCAAGCTTGGGAGCTGAGGAATGGGGATGCAAGCTGTGATCTGTATCAGGCACAATTCAGGACAGAAGGAATTTATTTAGTTAAAAGACTAAACAGTACTTTAGCACCTCTCAGGAAAAGGAGCTGGTACCACATTAGTTCCCTACCCAGCAGTTGAAATTTACTGCAGCCTAAACTAACCAAAAGTGGGTTACTAGGAAGCTAAATAGACATGGCAAAAGTCACAGGGCACATCAGAGCTGAAACAGCAGATGCACAGTTAACCAACAAACCTACCTCTTACTCCTTATTTTAGGGCAGAACACAGGGTATTGGTTAAGTTTGATGCACCCACATACCCCACGCTGAGAATCCTGCTCAGTGACACTGCAGGAGGAGAAGGGTGGGGGCCATGGAGCCCCCCTGCCACCCCCAGCCTCCTGGGGCCAGAGCCACCTCAGAGAACCAGTCCCTTTTTGGAGGGGTGGAAGTTATTTATTCAACATCTTTTTGACTGGTACATGCAAGAGATTTGCATAAGAGCCTTTTCTGTCCAGCTAAAGACCAGGAGGAATAAAACTAAGTATCTCTGCATGTGCCAAAGCCCCACCTTACAACATAAGAAGTTATTACTGCTCCAAATATTCCCTGGAACTGATATGAATAAGTTTCTCTGTTATCAACAGATGCAAATAGAACATCTTTTCATAAAACATCCTTAGTTGAAAGGAACTCACAAGGGTCATCCAGGCCAGCTCTTGGCCCTGCACAGACACCCCAACAATCCCATCCCGCCCCTGAGAGTGTTGTCCAAAGGCTCCTGGAGCTATGGCAGCCTTGGGGCCATGCCTATTGCCCTGGGGAGCCTGGTCAGTGCCCACCAGCCACAGGGAAGGGGAAGAATCCTCTCCTGAGACCCAGCCTAAACCTTCCCTGGCACAACTCCACCAGCCATTCCCTGAGTGCTGTCCCCCATCACAGAGGGCAGAGATTGGAACTGCCCATCCTGAGGAAGGTGCACACCTCAATGAGGTTTCCCCTCAGCCTCCTCTGCTCCAGCTGAACAAGCCAGGTGCCCTCAGGCACTCCTTGTACAGCCCCTCTAGACCCCTTCCCAATTTAAACTCACCTAGAGAGGAGGAATTGCAACTTTGCTCAGAAATACTACACATTTTGTCCCTCAGCAGCAGATGAGCTCCAGGGTCAGGGTATGGGGCTGTGCTGGGTTCAGGACAGCTCTCAGGGGCTTTCAGAGTTCAGAGAGTGGTTTGGGCTCTGCTCCCTCCCACCTGCCCTAATGCAGCTCCTGTTTGTTTTGCCTCCAGCACTTATTACCTACAGCCTGTAAACTAATATAAAGTGCACGATGAAGTTGCTGAGCAAGGGATTGAGTCATAAAAGCCTTTTGCAGCACTTTCACCCTGGAAAAAAAACAACCCAAACATATCCTAAGTGAGCTCCCAGACACATTATGCAGCAGTGTCCCGGGGTGTTAACCCTTCTCTTCTTCTGCCACAATCAGAGTCAACAAGGAGGATGACACAGCCTCAAAATGCATTTACAGAGAGAAACTACTCAGAGAGCAGAGTCAGATATTTCAGCCTTTCAAGCATTTAGAGCTTTCATCTGTACATATTTATTCTACTTCCATAAAAACATATGGCTGGAAAGCCATATACCAATCCATAAACATAAAAAAGGGAATTGAAAGCCTCCACTTCCTGCAGCACTGGTGGGAATTACCCCAGCAGAGAAGAATAGCATATATGGATTTATAGAAAATACTGGTAATGGGTACAAGTTAAGTGTTTTATACCAAAGAAATATTTACAAAAACAGCCCTGAAAGGACAAAGTCTCCAACCATACAACTGCCTCTGCAAAGTCCCCTAAAAAGGCATAGCCTGCAAGGATCAGGAGGACTGAAGGATTCGTACAATGCCTGGAGACTTTTAAAGAGACATCACTCCAGCTTCATTATATTTGATCATGCCTTAGGGCAAGACTAGATGACTCCAGGCTCATTTTTGGTGCTTATTATGTAAAGCTTATGCAATCCAGTAATATTCTCTCATTAACAGGAGCAGAAATTTAGAGGACCTGACCCACTTGTGGTCAAGTGCTCAGTTTGCAAGAGGAGTTATACACACATTTTATAAAGAGAATTAAAGACACTCCATTACAGCCTAAGACAACTGGCAAACTTACATCTGAAGTCACAAATTTTAGCCCACAGAAACCTTGATACTCAACCCCAGCTTCAACCTCCCCAGTTTTCCATTACTGCTCATTGTAGTGCCCCAGGCAGGGATCAGAGGCCAGTGCAAATAAAGTCCTTGTTCCCAGAAGTCCATAATCCAGCTAAAAATGTGCAAACAGGTTTGGCATCACAGCATTCAGCAGATACAAAGCTCCACCATGCCCTGTTCTTATGGTGGAAGTAGCTGGGTCAGTGGCAGCTCTGCCAGGCTAGAGCTCCCTGGCAGTGCTGCTCCTTTCCCTGGATGCTGTCCTTCAGCACAGACAGTATCTGCAAAGGCACAACTGATTCTCCTGGCACTTCCTGGGGCTTGGGGGTGCAGAACAGCAGTACACAGGAAGGAATTTCAGCTCTGTGTCCTGCCTGAGAGCAGGCAAATCAAGTTCCCAGAGTCCCATGTGTTGGGACCCACTAAAAGCTGCACCTCCTCCAGGTCAAGACAGAGGCTCAGCTGTTCTTACAGGATCAATGCACAGGTGAGCTGGTGCTGGCTCTCCCCAACCCCCTTCCTGCCTCTCGCCTTCCAGCTTTGCTTCAGAAGGGAAGCCTGGAGGTCCCACTTGCACCACTCTGATATGGACTGGGGGAATGCAGGGTGGGGAGGCTTTGGCACAGGTTGACTGAGGCCAGGTTGGACAGGGCTTGGTGCAATCTGGTCTAGTGGAAGGTGTCCCTACCCATAGCAGGGGGTTGCAACTAGATAATATTTAAGGTCCCTTCCAGCCCAAACCATTCTATGAACTTCCACCTGACCAGCAAATCCATTACTCAAGTATGACATTTGACAATTCCCAGGCAGGCTTCAAGGGTAGGATGAGGAGCTGATCACCATCCAGGCACAGACATGCCTGTCCTGGTCCCTGCCTTGGGCCAACACATGCTCCCTGCCAGAACAGTATCCAGCCATGAGCACAACCAGTCACTGACACCCAAGAGATGAGCAACACTAAACTTCTCATTCAATTCATACCATAGTTTGGATTGGGAGGGACCATAAACCTCATCACATCCCACCACAGGCAGGGACCCCTCCACCAGACTTTCTTCTTTCCGTGCTTCACAGCCACATCCAAAAAAAAGTTAAAGTGCTTTTGAAGATAAATTCTGTCATAATTTTAAGAAACTCTTCCCTAGGTTCCAATTTAAACACCAATTGACTAGATAGTAAGAAAACAATCTTCCTACCAAAAACTAAAAATGTCATCATCCAGGAAGAATCAGACTCTCTTGATCTCAATAATTATGACCATATGGAACCAGAAGAATCCATGGCTGAC
This sequence comes from Acropternis orthonyx, assembly GCA_035583155.1. Taxonomy (NCBI): domain Eukaryota; kingdom Metazoa; phylum Chordata; class Aves; order Passeriformes; family Rhinocryptidae; genus Acropternis; species Acropternis orthonyx. Next base: position 528,421 of record JAWWEU010000005.1, on the reverse strand, counting down.
CATGAGCTCAGCTTGAGCCACTTAACTCCTAGCACAATGTTTTATGACTTCTTTCTGCAGCCACTCTTTAAAGGGGCCTTTCAGTGGCTATTCCTGCAGCAGGGAACTGCACTTAATGAAACCAAGATCCCACCCTGGCATCCATGTTTTTCTTATTGGTTTCAATCTTACACCTTCACCTATTTTTCTTTATGGTAAAGCATTAAGGAATAATTTCCTTAGCCCAAAGGATGACTTACAAGATACACATTTTATTTAAAACATGTACAAGAGCTCTTTTCCTGTGACACATTCTCATTTCTCAACATAATTTTGACACTTTTACTCCTGAGTGTAACAGTCTGAAGACGTAGATGCAAAGCAGAGCTATAATTAGCACATAATTTGCTCTAAACTTCCTGTTCCAAAATAACAAGATACAGAGACAGAAAAACTGCTGGACTGCAAGAAGGGATAGCAAAGAGCTCCTGAATAACCTTGGTCAGGCTGCTGGCTGTAGAGCAGGTCTCCCCCAGCACTTGCGGATCAGAAATTTGGGAGGCTCCCAGCAGGGATTTCTGCCACAGGGGCCTGGAACAGCTTGATTTAAGCCTGCCATGCTCACAGGGACCAGCAGCCTGGGGCAGACTCCTGGGCTGTCTCAAACCAGAGGGAACTGCTGCTCCCATGGTACCTTCAGGATGCACCAGCAGACACACAGGAGCTCAGGAACAGCCATCTCCCACTGGCTCTGCACAAGTCCCATGCCATCCCAAAGGACTTAAGCACAGAACACTGACTTAATCTTGCTATCTTTTTTTTTTTGGGGGGGGGTTGGTTTTTTTGGGTGTTTGTTTTTTTAAAAAAACAAACAAACAAAAAACAACACCAAAACAAGCTTCCCTCCACATCCCTCTCCAGCCAGTCCTGTTATACAGGAGGCCTCACCCAGAGAAGAGATGGAAATGAAGCCACTTGTGCCTTACCAGCCAGTGCAATCTCCTTAAAGAGGTATCCATAGCTATAGCAGCCCATTGTACTTGTTTCATCAGGAATTTTTATACCTCTATATATTTTACATTAGTTTTCTTTATGCCAGTGGCCTCTGAAGTTAGCCAGGTGACAGCCCAGAGAGTAGAGGAATTAAGGTCCTTGGCAGAGGCTGAGCCACACCCAGCATAAAGCAGACCCATTTGGGCATTTCAGGAGCTGCTGTAAAGGCTTCTGACAGCTCAGCCGGGTTTAAAAAGCACTCTCTGTGCTGGATAATGGCCTGTTGAAGTCCCCAGGCTTTTGACTCAGACCAGTTGTTTACATCTAAATTACTTTTCCTCATTAAGCTCAAACTTTAATTCCCAATATATTAAATTTGTGTTGTTCAAAACAATGACAAGTTCTTTTTTATTGGCTTTGTTCTGGCAATTATTAGATTAAGAATGCCATTACAAACTTGTCAAGATTTTCTGTAGCTGTAGTTTGGTAGTTATAAACTGAACAGATTTTCACATCAGTTTAGAGAGCAAAAAAAAAACCCACTCTCTATTTGATAGCCCTGTACCAGCCAATTACATCTTATTAAAATGCTCTATTATATGGATGGAGGAGACTCGGGGGAAGAGCAGTGTTGAGTCTTGCAACATGCTGGGGGTTTGGTATCTGTTCTCCCTCCCCATTCCTTAGCACAGGATGTACAGCAGCAAATCCAAGGGGAAACGCCTTAGTCTCCTCACAGCCAGACTGCTTTTACTTCTGCTGAGCATTATTGTGAACACAGGACTTGTTTGCTTATTCAATGGCAATATCACTTTCTCCAGAAGAGCTTTCCTTGTCACAGAATCCTGGAATGGTTTGAGTTGGGAGGGACCTCAAAGCCCATCCCATCCCCTGCTGTGGGCAGGGACACCTCCCACCAGTCCAGGTTGCTCCAAGCCCTGTCCAGCCTGGCCTTGGACACTCTCAGGGATGGGTCAGCCACAGCTTCTCTGGGCAACCTGTGCTAGGGCCTGCCCACCCTCCCAGGGAAGGATTCCTTCCCAATATCCCATCTAAGCCTGCTCTTTGAAGCCGTTTCCCCTCATCCTATCACTCCGTGCTCTTGTAAATAGCCTCTCACCATCTTTCAAAGCAATTTTCCAGAGCTATACATGCAAAACAATACTCAACCGCTCACATAAAATAACAGCACACATACAGCAGGAACCATCTTATGTTTTATCTTTAGGGGGAGAAATTCTTTCTAAATATTTATATTGAAATTCCCCAGTGCCTGAAAAGCTTCAGGGCCATGATTTTAATCCACACAAACACGTGAGATGTATGTTATATATACAAACTTGCAGACTATTTTTTAAAACCAAACACCGCAGAGATAAAGTCTGTAGGAAAAATATTTTAGGTACTATTTTAGATCCCGCCCTGCAGAGCTTCAGGAACAAACATAAAGGAAAACACACCCCAGATCCAGGGGCCAGAGAAGTTCCCTTCCTCTCAAAGTGCTCCTTAAGGTTTTCCAGCTTCGGCGCACACTACACGGCAGGCTCTTGCCGGCAAGTGGAAGTTCACAGATAAGCTCACCGAAAAGCAACGCGTCGAACCAACAACTCCCTTCCCTCTCTCCACGGATCCAGGGCTGAGGCGGTCCTTCCTGAGAGCCGGGACACCCCGAGGGAGCCCTTTTCCCCGAAACAACCAGCTGCGGGAGGTGGTACCGCCCAAACCTGGCAGCGCATCGCTCCCAGCCCCAGAGACAGCACTTTGGGGAGAAGCATCAGCTAATTAGCGTGTTCAACAGGCCATCGGCAACCTCGGGAGAGGGAGCTCCTCTCTCCCACGTGGAAACGCACCGCTCATTTGCGGAGCCACTTGCTGCGGAACAAGAGTCCCACTATTTTGCCTTATAATTTTTTTTAAGTGTGGGGTTTATTTTAAGGGGGTTTTAAAGTTTTATTCTTTTTTCTGGCTGGTGGTTGCTGCATTCCCCTGCAATACCTTTCCAAGTGCTTGGCAGAACAGGACCAGAGGGCAGCCCTGCCCTGTCCCGCTCATCTCAGCCCCAGGAGCCCTTCCCGCACCTCCCAAGTCTCCAGATGCGTTTCCAGAGTCAAAGGGGGAGGATTTCAGAGAAATCTCTTTGCAGCAGAGATGACAAACCCCGAGCTGGGTGGGAAGCGCTAGGCGGAGCCGGAGCCGCGCTTCCTTTGATCCCTTGGAGGAAGGGCAAGGAGCGCATTGTCCCATCTATCCCAGCGGAATAGCGACCAAAGCCTGCAAATGCTACTGCTCTAAGCCAGCGATATCGCCCCAGGCACCAACAACTCGTTAAAAGCCAGGAGGTTGTTCCCTGGCTTCGCTCCTGGCGCAGCAGGATCATCCCCCTCTCCTGGTGCGGGGTTACAGCTGCGCCGGTGTGTTGGAGGTGCAGGGGTGTGAGAGCAACCCGCAAAGCTGGACCTCACTCTCACACAGAACTTCAGGAAAGTTGCCTGCATTTTACTTATATCAATAAACATTAATAAAAATAAAATAACTCTTAAAGAACGTAAAAAATAATTTGCAGTAATAGCCGTATAAGCACAAAATTGCCCCTTGGCCGCAGTTTTAATCCCAAAACAGCAATCCCACCCTGTTTTGTCCTGAGATCCATCAGCAGCTACTAATGAAAGGCTAGAGGATTTCTCCTGCACTCAATGCCCAGAGCATCTGCTCAGTGATCGATAATTATCCTTTGGGACATGTTCCCAGCAATGACTAAATTGAGATTATAGCACAGCATATGCTATTCCCTGGCTGTGCATCGGCTAAATTCTAACCAGCACATTTCACACCAGGTTAAGACAGGAGATGAGCAAACCAGCAAAGCAAACAACATCACAGCCAGTACACACCTGCCCCATACATTTATATAATACAACTATATTCTAAAACACAGCCTCAAATCCACTCCCTTTTTGTAAGAGATTATAGTCTCTATTTTACTGACATCTTTCATGCATGCACAGCAGCAAAATCTTCTTTCTAGGTAACAAAAAGGCAATTTGAACATTATTCCTTACTTAGAACACCTCTGAACCCCCAGATCAGTCCAACAATCCCAAAAAAATAAACAATAATACACACTACTCACCCTTCAGAAGTTCAGAACAAGCTCCAGCCCTTCAGAACCTTCACTTCTACCATCACTCTTCTCTCTAGCCCAAAACCTCCCAATTTATTGCACCTTCAATCAGTGTTAATGAGCCACAGCTGATTCTCATTTGGGGTTAAAGAGCTGAAGGAACAGAACAAAGCTCTGGGGAGGGGCTGTCCCCCTTCTGTTGATGCACAACACCTGGGGGTGTGGGGCTTCACCTGGCCCTACAGGGCTTCCCCTAGGTGGGCCCCTGGCGCCGAAGTAGCCCTCTCTTGTCTCCGAGCTCTGGCCAAAGGCAGAGCATAGGGCAGGATGGCCCGACTGGCTACAGGCCAGGACGCAGCACATCGCAACTCATGTCCACGTTGTACTGCTCTTTCCAGCTGTTCCTGGGGCAGCTCCCACAGACAGGGCTGCAAAGAACCCAGGAGTGATGATGGGGTGATGCCACGACCAAGTGTGGGAGCAAGAATGTGGTGTGGGGGCTCTGGGTCAGCAGCTTTGCTGTTGGGATGAGGAGGAGGAGTAGGAAGGGCAAAGGCCTGTCCAGGCAGCAGCTCAGAATGTCTTTTGACAGTAGGGGAGGGACAGGAGTAACTCTGGACGGGTTAATCAGCAGCTGCTGGCAGTCACCTTCCATTATGTACCCTGGGAAAATAACTGTTATTTTGGCACTGAAGGTGCAGGGTGGTGACATAACACTCCCGTCTTCTCCCTGGTTAACTGATGGAAATGTTGCACAGGTGTATTTCTGGAATTAATTGGACTGATCCCGTTCTTTCAGCTGCTTCTGCAGTTTAGATAAGTCTTATATTAACTCAGCTACTTCCTTAGCCTGGCTCTGGAGTTGTAGATGCTGTTACTCCCAACACAGCACCAACTGCACTGTGAGTGGCTCCCTGGGCACATCAATACTAATATTAATTACCAATAACACGATTTAAGCCCTGGTGTGCACTTCTTGTACCCTGACAGGCAATTTGAAAAGCTCAGGTTGCTTGAAAAATAATTCAGTTAATAGAGGAAGAGGAACCTTTCACAACAGCAAAGTGCTGCTCTGGAGCAGTTGGAGTTCCCTCTGTGGGATGCTGGTGCTGTCCCCTCCCTCAGGCACCCAGCTCTGCTAGCAAGAGTTCCAGCAGCAAGAGCCCATTAAAATAGAGATGGCAGGTAAATAAAATGTTTATTCTTCTGTAAATCCCCCTGGTTATCCCAAGAGTCTAATTTAAACTGGACTCTTGTGTGTGGATAATGAAAGGAGTAAATAGCAGGTCTCAAAAGCTGATGACTTGTAGAAGATTGAGCTCTGCGTGGTACAAGGTGCAAAAGACATTGTGTTGTGTGTCTGCCAGGAAAAGAAAGTACGGATTTAAAAGCCTCCCATGGGCTAATGACTTCCCAGGCAGTGTGAGATGACGGTGGTTGGTGTCTCTCCCAAGGATGTTGATATTCCTCAGGCACAAGGGGGATGTAGTTGTGGAAGAAGTGGATGGTGATCTACAGAAGATCTACAGTAGATCATGTCAAAGTAGATGAATCGAAGCTGCTGTACCCTGTGTGAAATGTAATGGAAGGCTTTCCAGGCTTTTCACCTGTTTATAAATCTTTTCCATCTGCTCGGTGGGATGACCATGAAATTAGAGCTTGTCCCATTCAGCTCTCTGGCATGTTCAGTCCCTGCCAGGGCAGTGCCCACTACCAGGACCCCGTGTGTGCCCAGGGCAAGTGTCCCCATGGCAGGAAGCAGCTCCAGCCCTGGGCAGGCAGGGCAGACGGCGCTTCCTGGGTGCTGGGGAGGATCCCGGCTCTTGCACAGCATCACCCCCCAGTTCCCCATTGACAGTTTCCTTGGGAGCACTTCCCAACCAAATCAAGAGATTGTTCTCCAAAGACAGGCAGCTGGGTAAATGTCAAGAGCTCAAAACGTAAATTATAGTGCAAACAGGTTTGATATTTCTATGAAATAAAAGTTAAGCACATTTCTTTTTAAAATACAGAATTTTATTTAAAGCAAGAGAAAACCTTGCATTGTGACCTTTATGAGATCCCAAACAGTGACAAATTTGGTCATTACAAATAACCTTTTCCTAGCAAGTGCCTCACCAATGGGGACTTCTTTGCAGTAATAGTTGTAAATTAATTTCCAACCTACAAAACAATAAATAAGAATCTTTTAAGATACCCATTCTACAGTAAAATATGAATCACAAAAACCCAAGGCAAAAGGCACCTCGATGGCAGGTGTTATTTTTGTACATCGCATTCTGGGAAGTCAAGTCTGTCGCTCCTCCACTACTCCAGCAGTGAATAAATATTCCAGGATTTGCCTTGCTATTTGTCTGTATGATTAACCTGACGGTGAGAATGAGATCATTAACCTGAGATTACTCGTGTGTTTAGAGCTCTCATCATGCCCATGGTGCCTTGTTAGGCAAACTAAAAATACCCCCAATTTTTCATTTTTCTTTTAACTTTACACTGACAAATATTATTCTATAGATGTAAATGAGAAAGAAAAATCAATGGTCACTGAATGAAACCTGAGACACTCAGTAATTAACCCACAGAGCACTAAACCATATCCCATGATGCACCATCAAACTAATGAGGGGCTCCTTGAGACAAAATGTTCTTCTTTTAGCAATAGGTACTTAAATTTGTTGGTGTTTTTCAAAGCACAAGCCCCACAGTCCTGTTCTGCTGTGAACATGTAAAGACTGAGAACCAAAGGCAGCTTTGCCAATGGATCTGAGGCTGCATTGCCTGTCCCTTATCAGGCGCACAGCCTGCACAGCAGGGAAGGGTTATTTTCCTTATCAGTGGCCGTGGCAGACCCTGCACTCCAGAGGAGGGCTCGGTGTAAGCCAGGACTGAGCTGCTGCTCGCAGGTGGTAAAAGCACGGGATTTACCCTGTCGGCTTTATCCCATCAAAAATGTGCCACAACCTTCTGCTCCCACCAAAAAGGATGCCACGACCCCCTGCTCCCACTTTGAAACAGCTCCTAGAAGCAAAAGTCACTTCGGAATAAGCAGTGTGGGGAGAACTGACCTGAGGGTGAGCACTGACACCCCCCACCTCACGCTGCCCCATCCATGGGGACCCTGCTCTGTGCAGCATCCTCGGGGTGCCCAGCCCAGGGGATCCCCAAGGGAGGGGTGGGAGGGTGCCCTGTGCCCTGGGGATGCCACATGAGGATATGACTGAACATGAGAGATGCAGACCCTGGGTGTTCCTGAGCCTCAGGAAGCTGGGGGTCCCACCTCCCCTGGGATTCGTGGGAAGTGCTGCAGTGTGCAGGAGGATCCGGGTTTTTGCTTGAACAGGACCCCAGACCCCTCAGCATCTTGATGGCTGAGCAGCACTTTGGGGACTTTGATCAGAACAGTGTCCCCCAAAACATCCACCTGGCTGCGGTGCTCCCTGTTTGGGAGTGACAGGGAACACCGGTTCCACCAGGCAGCAGAGACATGAAGGGGGGGGGGGGGGGGGGGCCAAAAAAGGCGGGTTTCTTCCTCCTCATCACTTCACAGTCCTCCCTGAGGCTCCACTGCCAGCACAGCCCAGCATGAGAAGCGAGGGATGTCTCAGCCACGAGGGAATGTGCAGAGGAGGAAAGAGGGAAGACAAACTGATTTTTCTTCATTGGGATCCCTGTAGTTAAAGTACCATGTTGTCTCCATTGTCTCATTGCTGGAAATTGAAACTGTTTTCAATATTTAGGATTAAAAAAAATCGTCTAAATGGACAGTGCATTTAAAAATATTGATAACAAATTATTTCACTTTTCACACTGTGTCATAAGTCCAACTTTTGCTTCACATTCCCTAACAAGGTGTAACATTTGCTATTTAATTATATCTACCATAGAAAATGCAGTATCTGCTCCACTATTGACAAAAGCAGGATATAACAAGAAGTAACATGTTAAAACATTTTTGTGACAATTGCAGGGAAAGAAGCCCTCTCCATTCCCACCCTGGTCCCAAGGAGGTGTCCCAAGACACTGGGAGGGCACAGGGGCAGGTGGTGGCTGCTGGAGATAAAAGCCCTGCACAGTTTGCCATCCCTGCACCTCCATCAGGGGCTCTGTAAACATCAGCTCCTTAAATAAACAAGATGAAAGAACTAATCAGCACATAAATCTTCTCACACCAAGACATTAGAGGCAAGATATTTATAAAATAGTCATATAGTTTTCTATCTGGAGTTGATACATGGAGCATGGAGACATCACTGGAATAAGCACCTGGAAGCATCTGCAAGAGCAACACCATCATCATCCATCTGCATTCCAGGGCATGAGTGATGCCTCTGGCCAGGTGCTCCTGCTAATCACAAACCCCTCTGGAGAGCACTGAGCTTGGAAACAAATACTGGGACATGGACATCCGCATGGTTCCATCAGAGAGAAACACAGAATCCTGGAATGGTTTGGGTTGGAAGGGACCTTAAAGCCCATCCCATCCACCCCCTGCCATGGGCAGGGATACCTTCCACTAGCCCAGGTTGCTCCAAGCCCCGTCCATCCTGACCTTGGACACTCCCAGGGATGGGGCAACCACAGCTTCTCTGGGCAACCTGTGCCAGGGCCTGCCCACCCTCACAGGGAGAAATTTCTTCCCAATATCCCATCTGACTCTGCCCTCTGGCAGTGGAAAACCATTCCCCCTTGTCCTTTCATGCCAGGCCCTTGTCCAAACTCCCTCTTCTGCTCTCTTCCCCCCTTCCAGGTGAGTCAGAAACAAATAAGGGTAGTCAGAGGATTGGTATCAGCAAGTGGTGAGAACTTCTGCTGGAAACACTTGTGGGGCTGTCAGGATGATCCAAGCCCTGCACACGGAGCCCTTGGGAGCAGCACTGGTGGAGCAGAATCCCTTGATGCATAAAATTGAGACCAGGTAAGGAAATAAGAACCTCTGGAAACATGGAGCCAGCATTTCAGAGAGACATTCCCATGGATGAGGAAGGCCTCCTGACTCCAGGCACAGCACTCCCGGGATCATACAGCTGAGCTGCCACTGCGGAGCAGGATGAGATCCTTGGGGAAATAAAAGGTGGCCAAGCAAAGCCAGCCACCTCTGCATGACTGCAACCTGCCTGGAGCACAGGCAGGAAGTGGGTGTGCCACAAACTGTCCAAAGATGGTGAAATCCAAGGAAACTGAAGGATTGGAAGGGTGTGAGCCTGGTCCCCACCCCAAGGAGACCTTTGCCCGTGTGTGGGGCTCTGCAGAGGAGCCCACCGGACACTGGGGCAGGCGCAGCAGTTTGGGCCCTTTGGGTGCAACCACAGCTTTTCTCCTTTGCTCCAGAACTCCAGGAGCTACAAATCCCTCCAATTCACTGACAGCTTCACAGGCTGACAGTGATGGTGCAACAGGAATTGAAACTTTTGGACACTGATGTCCAGTCTGTGGACCCATGAAATCAACAAGCTGTAAGACAAGCCCCCCTGTTGCAGGTGCCACATGCCCTCTGAAACCCCTTAACTGCAATTTGACCTCCTGAAATAAAGCTCTGCAATAGATCCTTGCCTCTCCACATCTGCTGTTTCTAAGCTGCCAAGGCAGTATTTTACTTCAGCATATTTTTGCAACTGAAATGAAAAGAAATGTCCCAAAATCTATGTAAAAATCCCTACTTTTCCATTTGTAGCTTAGCTGTCAGGTAAGAAAAAGTTCACGACGTAGAAGCCTGAGAGCAAAAGGAATTGAAGTTATATTCAGGAAAAAAAGATAAAAGAGGAAAATCTGTTTAAATAGCACAATTCCTGCCTCTTGGGGTTGAAAAATTGATTTCCAATGCCCTGAACCTCCCTCAGATTGCTGCTGTGGTCACTGCAGCCCTTGCCCAACATCCCCCTCCTCAGGGCTCTGGCTGGAGCCCACCCTGATGGAGGCTGGAAGAAACAATCGTTATATAGACACAGTTCCCTGGGTTTTGAGTGTCAACTGTGTCCTTGAAGCTGCTCACAACCAATAAAGGAAATCATTGCTGTGAACTCTGTGACTCAATAAACTGATGCACATTGTTCATTACCGAGGCGAGAAGGAGGATTAGAGTTGGTGTCTTTTCCTTGCATCCTGGTGTTATTGCTCCCATCTCGGTTTCAGTTTGTGTGAAGATTAGGGGAGAGAAGGACTTGGAGAAAGAGGAATTCCCCAGTTGTCTGTCTTGTGGCATTGCTCAGTTGGTTTTACTTTGTCTTCATCATTCTCCAAAATTATTTTTATTAGCCACATAACAACTCTTGGAGCTGCATCTCCTCTGCCCTTCCTTCTTCATTCCTTCTTCTATTTTTCCCTTGATATTTTCTCCCTCTGTTTATCATCGTCATTGTGACAAATAGTGTTACAGATTAAATTACTTTTCTTGCTGTAATTCCACTACCAAAAGAATGTTAATTAGAGTTGCTTATGTGTCAGAAGTTATTTACATTGTACTGCAAGATCATCCCTTATTCTTCACCTCAGTGCACGGCTCCCACCGTTGCTGCTAAAGAAATAGCTCTGAAGATTTGAAGACTTGATTTTTTTGTTTTACCTTTTTTTTTTCCCCCTTTTACTGTGGGTAGTATAAAAAGGAAACAAAGTTCAGCTCTCCAACTTAGGGTCTGTCAAAGAGCGTCTGAAAGTCACAAGCACAAAGAAACCCATCTCTTCCCACGGCTCTGCTGGAAATTTCCATCTCTGACTTCTCCACAGGGGCTTGTTGTCCCCAAAGGCTTTATGGATAAAGGCAGTGGCTGCTCTGCAATCACAGCATGACAAAACCTGGATTATTTTCTGCAAAGGAAGGGCTGGCTTTTGGAAATATCCTCACTCCATGAAAACATCCCACACCAACATAAATTCCCTGAATGCACTTGAGAGAAAGGGAGTATCTCATGGGGTATTTTGCGGAGTGCATAAGTTATAAGCGACTTTTTCCCAGGCTGTGGACTGTCTGTCTCTGAGTGCTGGGGGTGGAGGGACCTCTGCTCCGGCAGATGGGGCCAGTCCTGCTCCTGCTTGCTGTGTGCACCCTCATTGCTCCCAGGGAATGATGGTGCTCCCAGGGGTGGATGGTGCTCCCAGGGATGGATGTTTCTGCCATGCCCTGATGGGAGATAAAATGCTGTCCATGACCTTGCTGGGAGGGGTTTAATGTGTTATGGCAAGACAACAGGGATTGATGTAGTGGGACAATTGGTGTTAGAGGGGATAGTGCTCTTCCTTGGCTTGACCAAACCATTCCCGAGGGCTGGTGTGTGCTACAAGCAGCCAGAGCAGGGAGAGGGAAGTGGTGAATTGTAAACAAACCAGCAGAAAACATATAATGGCAGCAAATGAGTTGAAATGACACCTGGCTGTTTCCATGAAATGGAGTGGAGTGCTCCGTGGGATCTGCGCGGTGCTTGGGACCATTTGCTGTCATTATTCCCGAGAGCTGAGCAGCAGAAACCAGGCTCTCCCCCCGCCATGGCAGAGCTGTGACAGCCGCCAGCGCCACAGCAGCTCTCTCTACTTCACCTCAAATTAAAACACTGGCTTGGGGAAATCTCCCATGGATTGTTCCCATCAAGTGGAAGCGAGGGAAGAAACACTCACCTGGTTTTCTCTTTCTTTTTTCCCCCCTTCCTTTTGTCTTTATAAGAAAACACAGAGTAATGTTCTATGGAAAGGATGTTACTATGACACTGCTGAGATGTGCTGGAAAAAAAGACGGATACATATAAATTATTTATGATTAATGTATTATACTTCACCAAAGCAATTTAAACAGAGATATTTCAGTATTTCTTATCATTATGATGGATAAGTGAAAAAGCATTAGCAGTAAATACCTACTGCTAATAAGCAGGTGGAACAGGCAGAGGATCCTGTTTGGGTGAGAAAAGGAGGAGAGTGGGAAAACCCGGGAACATCTTTGCAGCATCCCACTTGTGGCACATCCAGGACCGTGGGCTCTGCCATCCAGGGATGCTCTCAGCTGCCAAAATCCCATCTGCCCTCCTGGTTTGAGGGTTAACTATGCTATGACAATGAACAATTTTTTCAAGAGAAGCATAATCAACTATTTATTTTTACATATACATATATATATATATGTATATATATGACTATATTATATACTTACCTACCTACAGTAGGTTACCTCATTCCAGGATCTGAAGGGAGACTGCAGGAAAGATGGAGAGAAACTATTTACAGGGGCCTGGAGTGCTGGAGTGACAGGACAAAAGGAAATGGCTTCCCACTGACTGAGAGCAGGATTAGGTGTGATACTGGGAAGAAAATCTTCCCTGTGAGGGTGGGCAGGCCCTGGCACAGGTTGGGCAGAGAAGCTGTGACTGCCCCTGGACCCCTGAAAGTGTCAAAGGCCAGGTTGGATGGGCCTTTGTGTCTAATGAAAGGCACCCCTGCCCATGGCAAAATCCTGGAACTGGCTGATCTTTAAAGAGCAGCCTTCCCACAATTCTATGAGTATTTCAGGCATTTTCTCTTTGTTTGCAAACACAAGGCATTGCAGCAGAGAATGATCATGTTCTCTTTGTTCATGTAATTCTTACTTTCCCCTGGATTTATGGTACAGACACATATCTGAGTGGACAGAAAAAACAAGGGGTAAAGGAGTAGGGAAGGAGTACCAGGTAGGAGCACTGGCCATACTCACTGCAGCCCCAGAGTGTGCGTGGAGGGCAAGGGCGTGCAGGCATAGCATGGAATGCAGGCACAGCAAGGGCAGGATGTGGTGCATAATGAGCAACTTGGCCTCCAGCCCAGTAATATACACTGAAAAGTAAAATAAAAAGGCCTAGAAAGAACTAAACTTTGTATTAAATCTACTTTGGAAAACTGTGACCCACTTGGAAACACTCACAGCCTCCCTGCCAGCTGACACCAGTCACATTCTTAATTTTTACTGCCCTGGTTGTGACAATTTAATAATGAGCACTGTCAAACTCCATCCTTAAATTTTAATTGCTAAAAATTCATCTTTGAAGAATATTTTTCAGTATCAAGAATGTAAATAGCAATAGGACCAACCAGGAATAATATTAATAATTCAGCCTTACAATATGCAAGTTTTATACTTGGAAATGAGTGATTCCCTCCTCCTGTATATTCAGTCATCACAGTACAGATGCTAAAATATGGGGGGAAAATGGGAATAAGCCATAATTGTTTGATGGCATTGTAGCATCAAAATTTTTTAGATTGTATTTTAATTATAACATACCTTAGATCACCAGTTTTATGTCCTGAGTTTATAAATGAGCCAGTTTACTTCAGAAGAGGCAGTGCCTGGTGCCAGCTGCCCCTGAGGGAGGTTTGCTGCTGCCTGGAGTGGGTCACAGCCCTCTCCAGGACGGTGACGCATTCCCTGGTGCCAGGCAAGGCTGGGTCCACAGGCAGTGCAGGTGGCCCCTGGAGCCCCGAAACACTGACATCTCCTGGCTCCAGGCTCTCCGTGCCCACTCAGCTCCAGCGGCATGGGAGGGGTTTGTCGGGAGCCCAATCCATTGGCACGGAGGTGGAGACAGAGCCAGGGGAGGCACCTCTGTCTTGTTCCCACCATCCCCACACCTCCAGGGAAGGAAAAGGATAGGAGAAGTTTCTCTCTCACCTATTGACCCAGAGGTGTCAGTCTGCTCCTGCAACCAAACACGTGAGAGATTCCAGTGTTTTCTAATTTGGTAAAACTCCTTTTCCTTCTGTAACTTTGGAATTTCTCCTTTTGTCCTGTAATGAAAATATCTGCCTTCAGACTGGTGCTGGAGTGGGTCCAAAGGCAGCATCCTGAGGGTGACCCTCAAGAGACAGTCCTTGAATCCTCATTTTTTAACTTACAAACTCTCTCGGTAAACAAACAAAAGTATGGACACAGGTGAGCTACACCCCATGCTGACTCAGGGCAGGTGAGGTGGTGCTGGCCTCCTGCCCACTCCAGCAGAAAGAAGACAAACCCATGGACACCTTGGCATGCTCAGCAGATTCAGGATTTTCTGAACACAGAAAGAATCCACGTGCTTCACATTGCACCTACAATTTTACACCTCAGCAACGTCAGTATTGTGGATACCAGAGCGTGGCTCCAAAGGCGGCTGTGGGGCCGCCCAGGGCTCCAGCTCCTCACTGCTATTCATCCCACACCTTCGATGGAAAACCTGTCTGAATCCTCATGTTCTTTATTCCCAAAGTTCTTTCTAAACACAGAAATATGGACCCAGATGAGCTGTGCTGAGGCACTTATGTGGAGTCAACTTTAGCTGATGAGCTGCATAAGTTATTTCACCCCCCTCCCAGTACAGAATTTCTCCCTAATCTCTAACCACCTCTGTCCCTATGAACGCCCTGCCCTGTCCAGGTGGAGTTTTGAGGGGTCCCAGCCCTGCTGTCCTGCCCACAGCCACACACGCTCTGGGGCAGCCAGGGGTGAGTCCCTTGCCCTGTGCACTTGGCCAGGTGTGCTGGATACCTGAGCAAAAACTCGTGGTAAAAGCTAACCAAGAGCCCATCAGAAATTAATTGTTCCCCTCTTTGGTAAACAATATATAAATAATTGCTGCTGAGGCTCCCACAGGGTCCCAAAACACAGGCGAGTGAGCAGGGACAGGACAGGCAGGTGTCTGAGGGCAAGTGACAATAAATATTCATATCCAGAGTTAATACTAAAGCATTTTCTTTCCTACTTCCACTTTACTTATTTGTAACTGCTGGAGAAGGCATATTAGAATATTAATTTTCCGCTTTACTGGAATGATTTCAGAGTCAAGTGTTGTCAGAATGCTGGATGCAAATGGGAGCAAAGAGGGTGGGACACACACACTAATCCACTTCACCACCTTGGGAAAAAAGGTCTGTTTATTTGCATTTTCCTTTTTGGAGGCTTCTTCAGATGTTCCAGAACTGCTTTAGAGAAGGCTATAGGCACATGTGTAGATCTGCAGCACAGAATCCTCTGCCTGTCCTGCTCCTGCAGCCGTGTCTGCTCCAGGAGCAGCAACCTGCCCATGGAAGGGATCAGCAGGGATCTGCCCATGGAAGGGATCAGCAGGGATCTGCCCGTGAAAAGGGTCATGGACTCAGACACAGAACCAGGCTGAAGATTGAATTTGGCATTTTCTGCTGAATTTGCACACCACTCCTTGTAAATGGCCAGCTTTACACTCTCATTGAAATATGCATATTCTGCTTGTTTGTTCACGTAAATTCTCCCTGGGATGAGGTGTTAGAGGAAACAGCATTTTGTGGCTTCTCAAGCAATTCCAGCTAAGCTGTCCCATGGGGAGAGACCCCATCCCTGGGGAAGCACAGTGGGAAAGGCAAGGTCAAAGCAGCAATAGCCAGGGCCTTGCCACGGTTCAGCTGCCACAGGGTGACTTGATATCAAATAGTAAAATGAGTGTTTTCCTCCTCTAGAAAAAATGAGTCATCCTCTGAGCAAGGAGGAGAGGAATGTACCCAAAAGACCTTCCTTACAAAGGCAGTAATGCTATGTGGGTAGCAATAATATTTAATTTTAAGTAGCTGCTAATATTTTGGGAGGGCAGTTGCGGTTTGTACACAACGATATTGACAGTTTGCTCATTTTGTGGAATTTAATATTGGATCAATTGGTTTAGGCAGCTGGGGAGAAGAGTCTTGGTACTGTTCGAGATAAAAAATGCCGTCTTTTTCTTCAATAAATCCAATCCAATCATTATTAAATCTTTTGGTAAATATCTTGGAGAAATTAGGTCTCCTAGTGTTTGTGCTCATGAATCAAGGAGAGAAGGATGGAGTCAGATGGTTTCCAGGTAAGCAAACAGAGAGAGTTTGTTATTTCAGGTCATGGATGGAGTACTACCTACAACAAATAAACCAGTATCCACAGAAGCCACAGACACACAGATTTTTTTCCCCAGGTACCACACAAAGCAAGAAGTGCTCCAGGCACTTGTGCAAAGGTGCTGGATCAGAGCCACAGCACAGCAGGGAGGGAGCCCTTACCAGGAACAGCACTGTCACCCTCCTCACTGGGACATGGGGGACAGCACCATCACCCTCCTCACTGGGGCACTGACTGACAGAGCAATCCCTGTGCCTGGACAGATGTGCTCCCTGTGCCATGTGGGTGTGATGGCAGCGAACTCAGGTTCTGGGTACGAGGCATAGGGAGCTGAGGCACATGCACAGGGTCTGGCCATGAGGCATTTTAACTCCTATGAGCTCTTCCTCAAGTTCACAGTATCCCCAAGGATGAGATTTAACATGATCTCATAGATGGGATCCTCAGTGAACCTTGACAACAACGCCAGCCCTCCCAGCCCACCTCCCATATCACAGCTGTCCTGTTGTTGTTGTTCTCTTCAAGGGCAGAAGCAAATGTGCGGAGTTTGTAATTTCAAGTGATTTGTTGCCTGCACCTTTAAAGGGCTGAGAAAGGCATTAATTACCTCTCTTGGCATTGGCATTAGCTCCTGCAGACGTGCTCCTCAATGTCTTTCCTGAGCCAGCAATGCTGCTGCTGCTCAGCCCAGAGACACACACAATATTTCTGAATTGATACAGCAGTGTCCAAGCATTCTGCAGTTCCCCAGCACCTGTCACAGGCGGCTCCAGGACAAATCTGCTGCTATTATAAGATCACATTTAAAATTTTGATATCTGATTTAAAAGGGCAAACCATGCCAGCTGACAAATAATAAGTGGCCCTTTTGTATTCTGTTCCATTCTTATCCATTTTTCATGCCTTTGCAAGGTGAAGCTTTCCAATCAAGGAACGGCAGCATGGGCAAGTGGAGATAATGTATTTTGATGGAGGTCTGTAATGAATATGGTATTTATGAAGACGCAAGTCATTAAAAGAAGCCTTGCATGGTTGTTGCACATTATTTTATTGATTTTTCCAAATGCACAGATCAAGGCGAGGATCATACTTTACAAGAAACGTTTCAATTTCTAATCTTTAATTTGATAAAGCATTGCAGTATTTGTTGATTTGTGCCATTGAAGGGTTGGTGGGCTCACTGCCTGTACACACACTGTGAATTCTAAATTCCGGGTGTACTCTGGGAGAAGAGGACTCGAGCAGTGGAGAGTGATGGGGAAAGTTCAGAGAACAGATCATCGCTCCTCTTCTCAGTCCTTTGTTCTGTGAGCAGGTGTGGGGTGAGCTGACTCCCCTAAAGTAAATTCTAACTCTGCTCATTATTGCGGCACTGAGGGAAGCAACTCCTTACAGAGATGACAGATGTCAAACGGAAAGGCCTGGGGGATGAGGAATCATCTTTATCAGGAGAGTAAACACAGCCTGAGCATCAGCACTGAGAAATCCCTCCAGCCTCTCTCCACCAGGTGTTGGTCAGTGTGTATTGGCCATCGCCAGTGTTCGTGCACTGGGAGAAAAGTTTGGGTGGGGAGGGTGTACCTGGTCGGGGCTGCCTCCAGCTGTGCACAGCTTGACAAACTCACTGCTCTGAGGACTTCCACTCCTGGAGATTGGCCTTGTTTATAGAGAAATCTGATGATGCTGGTGCTTATCAATCACTGAATGTTTGGAGGGCATTTAACTTACTGATTGGTTTTACTTGACAACTGCAGTGCAACCCCTCCATTTTTTTTCTTCCTTTATATAAAAAAATATATATTTACTGATTTCATATAATAGAATATACCTTTTTTTTTTTTAATTTAAGAAGATAGGAAAACAAACCTACTTAGGAGACAGTGAGGTGAGGAAGTGCACACACAGATTTGGCAAATGTCCTTCCTTCTTAGACATGTTCTTAGTCTTGAGAGGAAACAAAAATTATCTTTAAAAGGCTGATTTTGTCCCCCTATTGCTCATTGGCACTGTGTCCCAGCGGGGAGATCAGAAAGGGCAAGCGACCCTTTTCTGGGTAACACAAAGTGGGAGACAAAAGGTGGGAGAACGGAGTGACACCAGCAGTGACTCTGAGCCTGGGACCAAGGCCACACAGGCCAGTCCTGCTGCTTTCCCAGCCCTGTGGTCAAGAGAAGGAGCTGCTGCTGATCCCCAGTGGACACCAGTGGTCACCAGTGCTGTTGTGTGATGGCAATGCTGTCTGGCTTGTGCTTTAAGTACACAGATAGTGTTTGGATTTCTTTTAAGGTAGGCAAAAGGCAGTGATCAGGGAGAATGTGCAAATACCAGTTCAGATGAATTGGTTAATAATAGATTATTATTTTCTGTATCTGATCAGCAAAGTCGGGTATAAACAAGTCTTTGGTGAAGAAATGCAGGGAAAAAAAACAACAAAAAAAAGAAGAATTGGAGTGTTCTTGAATCCCTTCTCTCAGTGCAAAATAGCATCCATCCTGATGGAGATGAATTGCAGTTTAATGTGCGTCTACTGTCTTTGTCTGGGGCTCCTTCCTGCAAAGAAAGGGAAGCTCTTCACCTACGCTTGTGAGCAGGGCTCAGCAAGGGCTGGGATGAAAGGAGGTGGGGAGTGATTTGAAAGGATAGTGACCCCCACTGTAGTTTCACAGAGCCCAGCACACTGGGAAGACATTCCTTTTCTCTGTGCAATGCCCAGTGATGGATGGCAGCTCCCTGGGCAGGGCTGCAGAGCACCGAGGGAAGTGTGTGGGCCACAGTAAACATGGGGCAGGCAGAGCACAGTGAGCAGCAGCCACCAACCATGGGAGGGAAGTGAGGAAAGGCTCCATTCTCCAGGCTGTGGAGCTCCTGAGGAGGCTCCCACCTTCCTGCCTGTTCTGAAAATACAGCCAGTCAAACACTATGGGCATTTTAAAAATTAAACTCATTGATCTACGAAATGAGTCGAGCATGTGTACACTATTTCTCCAATACTGATTTGCTGATATTGATTACCTGTTCTCTGAGGCTTCCTACTGTCACCCCACACTAACAACAGTGAGACCCTGGGACAGGACACACTGGTGCAGGTGTTTGTCAGGATGGTGTTGGGAAAGGCACCCAGACTCCATCATGTATGGATTGAAGTGCTGTGTATGGGAGCTAATGCTGGCAGGGAAGAGCACGTGATATGGGAATCCTCTGTCCCCTCAGCTGCTGGGACCCCAGCTATCCCACCAGGCACATCTGAGGAGAAGCACCTTGGCATTTTAGTCTGCAGAGCTCTTATAGGACCTTCCTAGGAACGAACAACCGTACCCATTGTCCCTACTGCCAAATAACTGGGTCTTCACAGGAGACCATCCTCAGGCAGGCAGGGTGAGTGCTGGTGGCAATGGGAGCTGCTGCAGGTTCCTCCGTGGGGATCAGCCCTTCCCTCAGTCACTGGGATGCTCAGCACCACTCCAGCCCACATGGGGCTGCTCCTGGTCACTGACTCCTCTGTGGACCGTGGCAATCTGGACAGGACCATTAGCAGGGTATAGACTGAGACTTTTGCAAATAGGATCCATATGGATGAGGCAGTGCATCCACTCCTGCTGGATGCTATTGCCTTCCTAGCAGCACTAATGTAATTTCCAATGAATTTTCATGAGACAGAAACCTTTCCCACTTCCCTGTCATAGTCAAGCAGAATTCCTTCGGGTCTGCAATGTCTGCATGAAACACCAGGTGACTGCCTGACTCCCAAGAGTGTTGTATGATAAATAAAATACTGCTTTTGTCTTGGGAGCCATTATCCCCTTGCTGCATAAGAAGGGTCTATGATTTGGTTTGTGCTGCTGACATCCTGCTTTCCAAGAACAATGTAGATTATTATCCTTAAGTAGAGGCATCACAGTGCTTAATGGAAACCCAGATCCCTTACTGAACTTGAGCTTTGTTGTCCCAAATCTGTAGTTTCCAGATTTTCACTCCATTAATTTCCTATCTGACACTGGTTTTTCTGAAGCAGCTCCCACTCCCAGCTGTGCTCCTGAACTTGAACACCTTCATTCAGTAGCTCTTGTTTTCTCATTCTGAATAAATATTCACTTTTTGGAGTTTACCATTTTTTAAGTTGTTGTTCCTTTCTTGTCCTCACTTTACAAAATTTAGAATGCTCCATGTTACACACCCAGGACTGGAAATGTGACCTCACCAGTGTCAAGTACAGACAAACAAAGAGGGTTGTGCAGGGCTGTGGTGGGGTGCCCAGGGATGGGGTACCTGCACAGCAGTGGGGTCCTCTGCCAGGAGGGAGTTGGTGACCACTGGAGCAGGGAGTGAGCGGGACCTTGGCATTGTGAGACCATTGGAGGGGTTTTGGGAAGGTGTCCGATGGGAATCCTGCTCCAGGAGCTGGGAATGCCTTGTGAAACTGCCACCTGCTGAACAAAACCCAGTGAGTGAAAGGCTGAGCACTGAAGTGTCCCAAATGTGCTTGGAGCCCCAGGGATGGCCCAGGGCAGATCCTCCCATTTTAATGGATCCACTATGCAAGAAAGCATGAGAGGGGATATGCCAAAACTGTCTGAGCCCCTCACTGGGGCACGGGAAAAAGCATTAAGGCCATACCTGGAAACATCCCCTGCCCCAGTGTACTGCCTCCCATCCTGAGCCAGAGAGAATTAGATGGAATTTGTGACCAAAAGGCGAGAAATTATATTGTCAAGGTAGCAAATGCCTCGGTGGGATTTTCAATTGCACCTGATGGAATTGCAGACCTTGCTCGGAGAGAAAAAACACCTCCAGGAGAGGGGCTGGCTGGGCTGCAGCGTGTGAGTGCCCACAGGCACAGGAAGTTTTTGGGCTCTGTACTGGGCTTTGCTCTCAGTGTACAGCCAATAAAACCCGAAGGAGTGCTTCAGAGTTTGGGCTTGACATTTCTAGATTAGTTGGTCAAGGATATGACTATTGCTGAAGGTTCAAGGGCAGCAGGAATGAGTGTTGTTAACAGAAATACCCTGAAGCAATGACAGATAAATGGGCTGTTCATGGGGGAGTGCTGAGGGAGTCCGAGACACAGCCAGAGCCATCGGGGAGACCATTCAGGTCATTTGGGTCTTCCCTCCTTCCTCCCTCCCTCCTTCCCTCCCTCTCTCCTTTCCTCCCCAATGCTCTGGGAAACTGTCTGAGCCCTACAGTGCCAGTGCTCTGCCACTGACATCTCAGCATCCTTCTGGCAGCACTGGACCTCTGCCTGACAGTGGTGATGGCAAGAAAAGGGCCTTTATATTTGCCCTTTTATGTTGCAAATGCCATGACTTTTATAATTAGTTTGACCAGGTGACAAAGTTCTGCTGGAGGTTTGAACACTGAATCAAAGATTTATTTTTTTCTAATTCAAGTTGATTTGGGCCATGGCAGGAAGCCACCTCACTGCTCCCTGCTCTGTGTTTCTCTGCTTTGCTTTCTTTGTGCTCTGATGTTGAGCTTCACCCATCAACTTGGACATGCCTCTTCCTCAGCTCCTTCAGGCTGGAGTCCTCAGAGGGGAACCAGATGCCATTGACTGGTACAGAGGGCAAGGGTCTTTCTCCACCTCCTCTTCCTCCTCCTCCTCCTCTTCTTTCTCCAGAACAAAGAGTAGGTGAGAGCATTTATTTTTTGTCCAAAGCCTGTAGACAGGGACAGTCCTTCCTGACTTGAGAAAACTGAGCAACAGCTCTGGGAGAAAGAGCAGGAAGGGATGATTTGGATGTGGGACTAAGAGACCTCCACTTCTCTGTGAGAAATCAGTCGAATGCAGGCTGAGGGCCGTGTGCTGACTCCTGGAGTCTGAGGCTCTGTGTAACCACAGTGATCCATCACCTCCTTGTCTGACCTTTCTGGACCCCAACACATAAATGCACCTGAATCAGCAGACTTGCTCTGGAGTGCAGGTAACACAGCAGCTACAGCATTCAGAGAAGGGGGGGACAGTGGGTGGGATTGATCCTGTCACCAATCCCATCCTGGCTCCCCTGACCACAGGTGTTGAGCCCACCTTTCCAGGAGAGCACATTCCCATACACAAAGGGGTGAGGGAGGGCATCTGGTCACTGTAAGACCTGACTACAAATCGGTACTGTTTTGCCTCTGCTTACATCAGGTAGAGCAGGGGAGATGTTACAAAGCTTGAAAGAAACTGTTAAAACTAATTTTCATTATGCTGTGTGGATTAGCATAAGATTTGCAACTGCATTTTAAGGAGGTTGTAGTGTAGTAGAAGTAGCCTAGAGGCAGGAAAGTAATCTAATCAAGGGACACAATAGAAAAGTTAATTAAAGTGCCCTGGACCCAGTGGGCTTCTAAGGTGGAATGACTCCATCAGTGGACAAGAGAAGGGCTGTCATCTGTCTCAACTTCTGCAGGGCCTTTAGCACAGTCATCCATAGCATTCTGCTCTCTAAATTGGAG
>JAWWEU010000005.1:469995-493480 GCA_035583155.1 Acropternis orthonyx | reverse complement strand
ACCAGTGCAGAACCCAGCACTTGGCCCTGTTGACCCTCACATGGCTGGCCTCAGCCCATTGATCCAGCCTGTCCAGAGCCAGCTGTAGCGTTGAGTCTTCATGCAGGCAGTGAGTAGTATTAGACTTATTATAGGTTCCTGTAGTAATTACTCTTGTTCTTAAGGAGTAGAATGAAAACTAGAACCAGACTACTTAAAGTGAAAATTACATGCACCCCCTGCCTGGCAGAGTTGAATTAAGAACATTTTATCCTGACTTTATCATACTTCTTTTTATCATACTTTTTTTTATCACTTTCCTCCTTTTTATCATACTTTCACTTTTATCCAGAGATTTACTTTTCCCTCAGATAGATAGCTTATTTATTCTGAGAGGGCTGGACATAACACTTTTATCTGAGCAGGTTATCACTGGCCATTCAGGACCATTTTGGGTAGACAGGAAGTCTGGTACTGTCAGAAAAGTGCACCAGGTCTTTCTCAAAGTAAGCAAAAACATATCAAGGAACACACAAGTGTTGTAGGTTAGTTTCTCATATAATTAAGTGCTGCAGTTGATTTTTTCAAAATTGAGCAGGCAGACATCTCCTGCAGCTGGGTGAGTTAATACTTAGGAATATTTGGATTAGCACTGAAACCACCCAGCAGGATTCCCAGCAGGATTCCAGCACTGCAACCAGTACCAGCTGTGGGATGTGGTGGGGGCACTGCTCAGTCCTTCATGGAACTGCGTGACTCACATCCTCTTGGTGACTTGGGCTTGGGCCACGCTTTGCTTTTCCAGAAAAACAGTCAGAGAACACACCCCTTGAGCAGATTTGTTCCTGAATAAACTGCATAATTTACTGTTCTACTGGATTTTGCCACTGGTGATAAACACATACCTGTGCCCATATGTGTGTAGGGAGGTCTAAGGAGATAGTCTGCACCTGGGTAACAACAGAGATCTCAACCTCAGGAGGAAAACAGAACGAATATATCAATTATGAGCATATTAATGTCATGGGGAGACACTCTGTGATGTTTGTGGTCATTCTTAATCCAATAAAATCGCCTGGGGTTTTATCTATGAATTTAGAATATGATAAAAAATTACTTTAGGAAAGGAAGATGAAAGGGTTCTTTTTTTAGCCTCTCTCAGAGCTGCATATCAAATTGTTCGGGGTGGGAAGGAGAAGATGTTTACTTCTGCCGGTCTTGCAGATTCAGGTCAAACTGTGAAAGACCAAGTTATCTTTTTATGATGAAAGGTAAGATAAAAGCAGAGGAGGGAGGGAGCTGAAAGCTACCCTGTGTGTGTGTCAGGACGTGGCTGTGCCGCATCCCCCCCAGTGCCCTGTGTGCCGGAGCGATGCCGGCTGGACCCGCCTGCTGTCCCCAGCCCCTCACCCCTCAAGGTGAGGGTCCCTGCTGCCTGTCACCTGCTTTGACCCAGAACTGGGCCTTAGGTGGGAGAGGCTTTTCAGTTTCCCAAACAACCCTGGCTCCCGAGCTGCTCCCATGTCTTCCTGGACCAGTATCCTCTCTGTTACTGGAAGCCCTCAATTTTTTCTCATCACAATGAGCAGCACAACTTGCAAAGAAACATTTTCTTTTAGAATTTTGATTTACTGTCTCTCACCCTCAATGAATCTATATTTATCCCTGTATGTGAGAAAAGAAAAACAAGATCTCTTACACTGGTGTTTATTTTGCTCCAACTACCAAGGATGATGTTTTGGATTGTAAAACATGGAATATCAAAGGACACATTGGGAAGGCTGACACAACCTTTCCTGTGACCCTCGCTGGAGATCACTGGAAACATGAGATTACCCAGTCACCATCAGCCTCTCTCTTCAGCTCTTGATTCAAAATTCAGGCCAGTCTCACTGACCTAATGGCAGCTCCTCCTCTCAGGCTCTCCCAGTTCACACCACCCAACCCAAACCCACTGCTCCTCCCCATGTACCTCCAGCACTGGCAGGGAGCTGGGATTGCTATCTTCCATGGCCTCCAGATACCTGATTTTTTAATTTACATTTGTTCTGTACAGAGGGTAAAATCAAGAACATTTCTGCTTATGTTCTATTTCTCTTCTTGACATTTTTATTAGAAGGAAAGCAATGAGAAATGGATGTGCTCCAAAAGGACTGGGAAGCAGGAATCAGTTTCCAGCAGCAATGTGGATACAGGCTGACAGAAACAGCTTGTGAAATAGTGCTGTCTGCTCAGCAGCTCCAGAAAGTTGACATTCAATGAAACTTTGCACCTTTTTAATTTTTAAATGGAAGTAAAATAAGAAAAGAAGAACCAATATAATTTATGTTGCCTTTCCTCCTATAGAATATAATATGTGAAACAAGAATCACGACACTAATGGGAATCTCTTTGGGATCTGCAGCTGATCACCAATACTGTCCCCACATCATTAGTCAGCCAATCACCACCAATGAAGCAAACAACGTTTCTGCAGCCTGTCCTCTTCCCACTACAGCCCCTAATTCCCAGTAAAGCTCTGCATCCCCATCCTGCTTCAGCCTGGGGCCAGTGCAAGGCATGGATGGTACTGGTCCTGGAAGGCACTGAAAGCTTGGCAGGGATGGTCTGCTCCCCTTCTCCTTCTTGCTCAGGCCCCAGGTTCTTGTTGCTGCTTTCCTTCCCTACTGTGAGGCTTCATCCCAATTACATTGCTCCAGTTCTTATAGTCATCCTGTTAACTCTGTGCAATGGTCCAGCCCCCTCCTGCACTGACAAGACCTCTCCACTTTGTGTTGTCAGCAGATTTCCCTCTTTCTCTGCCCAAGTCATTAATCAAAATTTTAAAGAAGTCTCAATAAAGAGCCCCGAGGAAGGTCCCTGGTAGCTTTTCATAGCCTGGCACTCATCCTCCCTCATTAACAGTGGTCCCAGCTCCATCCTCCCCACCCTGCCCAGCCCTTCCCTGTGTATCCACCTGCACTGCCAAGCACAACGAACATGACCTCAGCGCTCATTTCGGGCACTAAATGTCATGAAGTGTGGAGATAGTCCCAAAATCACAGAGCAGAGGTTTTGTTCTCTTTGCTCCTCCTCCCTCCTGTCACCCTGTGGTGGGGGAAAGCTCCCAGTAACACAGAAAGCCTGTTATGAGAGGCTCCAGGCCCACCTCACCCACCTGAAGGAAGGCAAATGTTCATTTATTAAAATCAGAAACTACAACATTTAAATTAAAAAAAATAAATAAAATAACGCCTAGAGGTAGGACCCTAATGATACTTAAATGAATCATGCCACCTCGCAATAATATGTTAAACTTCCCATGTTTAATCCACTTTATTACTGTAAAGGAACTAAAGCATTTTTAATTTTTAGAAGCTCATGTATCTTACTATTTGATTTTTATGATAAAAAAAGGGCAAAAACTTGAAGCAGTCACTGACTTGGATTGCACACATTATAGCAATGAAATCAAACCACACTCTCCCATGATTTGCTGGATTATTAATAGTGCTGCCAAGATCATTAAAATATAATTTAAAGACAGATCTAGCACAGAGACATGTAAAGGATGGTCTGAGTTCAGGCCCTACAGCAAATTGCTTGAATCTTGATCTAATTACCCCAGAACAGCCACTGTTACCCGTAGTTCACACTTGGCAGGAAACTTGTGAAAATTAGCCTGATTGGTGTCAGAAATGGGAAGAGTATGGAGACATTAGGGTGTTTGCACTGTGAGTGGTGGATAAATGAACAGTGAGTAGTCTGGGACACCCCCCCCGAGGTGCCTCCATTGCTTGTGCCCGGGTTTTTGGCAGCTGGGTGCCAGGGTGTGCCTGCTGAATGCAATGACAGCAGCGTCTGAGGGCCATAGGCAGAGTGGCACAACCAGGGTTTTTCATGCCTATAGTTCAGCTACATTTTAAAGCAGCAACTGAACAGTTTGACCTCCACCAAATGCTTTGTCCGGCTACAAACTGCAAGTCAGAGGATAAATCCAGGAGTTCCAGTAGGCATTTGAGTCATAATCACTCCAGGACCCAATACATAACTGAATATTGCTCTTAATTAATGAGACAATTAGACTTTGATTATGGCACTACAGTGCCCATTATCATTTTTATCTATCACAACCCTCTCGTACAAAGCATCCACTTTTCCTTATATCCTGCTGTATTTCTGTCTGGCATAATATTGGATCATAATTTATATAATGGCATGGACTGGATGAGCATTCAAATCATCTGTGTTATGATCTGGGAATGAGCAGCTGAAACGGCCCAGAACTGAGTTATGGGCTCAGCGATCACCAGGGAAGGTCGCCCAGATGGGACACAAAGGTCTCTTTAGCATTGTCTGTGCTTTACATAGTGCCAAGGTGGGCACTGTGCCATGGCCTCCCACCTCCCTGGAACCCCGGGACACTCGGGAGTGCCACGCTCTGCCACACGCTCTGAACACGCCTTTTCATCTTCCTCTTTCACCTCGACCCAGTTTCATCTTGGCTTTGGCCAACCTCTTTCCACTGCCCCACAGTTTGATGTTTGATCTCTCGGTTTGGTGTCTGACCCCTCAGCTGCCCAGGCAGGGGGTGGTTGCACCAGGGAGTCCCCTCCCTGCTCTGGGAACAGCAGTGCCCCAGGACCCCCCAACATGGCTCCACCAGAGCTGTCCCGTTGCTTTCTTACCTAAAGTCATGACCAAGACCTTATGTGAAGGTTCTTTTGAAACTTGGCTCCAAGGGAAACAGGGGTAAATAAATGCCCTTGTGTATTGCTGAATGCCACGTCGTTGTGAATGAGGTGTCACCTAGCGATGTGTAAAACACACAAAATTCTCTACATGCAGCTTTTGGGAAGAAAGGGAGATTAACATGTACATTTATTGTTCTATGGTGAACTCAAACATTTGCTATTTAAATTTTTTGCCTCAGCATTCAGAGAAAACAAAGCAAACAATTCAAAGTGTCTCTGTATTAGTATTTCTTGGGTTTCCAAATGCTTATGGAGATCAAATCTACTACTGCTGTGCCAGCTTTCCTTTCATATGAGGTTTCCCGTCAAATCTGATTTTTGTTCAACAAGTCAAGCAAAGTACACTCAGTGGTGTGTTCTGAGACACTGGAATGAATCAGGGGGAATGGGAAGCTAAAAACCCAGCTGGTCAGAGCATCCATGCCCCAATTGTCCCTCCAGATGTGCAGGTGCCATCTCTAAATCTCCCTCTGATGGTACATGATATCCAAAACATTACACACCCTGCCAAACCCACTCATGGTGTTTTCCATAGTGCCGTGCCACTGTGCACCTCTGCAAACAGCAAGGCTTATCCTGCTTCATGGGAAAGTCCTTCATATGTTCATCAGCTCAAGAAAAAACCTGATTTTCACAAAGATGCTGCTTTACAGTTGCCGTTTAACAAAAACTGTAGAATCGTGGACCATTTTCCTTCAGCTGACAGTGCTGCAAGAAAACACAGCTCCCTCTACGAGGGGCTGGAGCTCATGAACACACTGTGAGCACTGTTTTCACCAGTGGCCTGCTAGGACTTCAGAGAGAAATAATGAAAATTTTCACAGATTTTATTCAAGACAGGAATTATTTCAGTTCTGACTTATCAAGCCTTCAGAAAGCTATTCCCACAGACACATAAAAGTAACCTAGGAAGATTAAAATCCTTTCATACATTATGGAAGCCTCTAGAGAAAGCTAGGATGGGCCATTCTCTGGAACAGACAAATTGTGGGCAATGCTTTTGATGGACAGCTGTCAGTCATCCTTTCCTGCCAGTCTGTGAGCCCTCACTTCGATGGGGATGAGAGTGCAAATGCACAGTGGCAGGTTTCTGGATTTGGATGGAAGATATTGGAATGGAAATTACTGACACAAATTTAGCACCAAGCAATTGGTGACAGTTGAATGACGTTAATTACCAAGTGACAGAGGCTGGACACCACAGTGCCTGTGGACAGTCACTCCTTGTCTCTGAAGAGGTAAGTTCTGCTCTGGATCTTGATTGCAAATGAATATTCACCTGGTGGCTAATCCTTCCCCTTTGCTCAGGTTAAGCACACATCCTCCACCAGCAGTTGGCTCTGCCGGTGCAATTGCCAGACCTGGACCAGAGAGCTGAGGAAGCGGAACTGCAGCATCTGGTGGCTCCCGGGGCTTGGAGCAGCCTGGGCTAAGGAAGGTGTCCCTGCCCGTGGCAATGAAATTACTTTTGAGGCCCCTTCCAAACCACACTAGTCTGGGACTCTGTTGATAACATGGGGAGAAATCTGACTTCAGCAGCCTCCAGCTTGAATATGTCTCACACAGCCTGTTTCACTACCTCTGTGCCACCGTACTGTGTCCTTTTACTCCATTTTTGAGGTGCTGCAGCTCTGTTCAGATACCGAATGGTGCCATTTAACTGATATCCTTTGATTGAGCTGCAGGCAGTGAAACTCAGCTGCACTGTGCCCTGGGGACACCCTGTGTGCTGCACAGACTGGGCGGCTGCTCTCAGGTCAATAGTGGTGCCTGGAGATCCAACTGGTGAGAACAAACCACCCTGCCTGGAGAAGATCAGAAGAAAAAGGTGGATAATAATATTCTGAGAGCCACATTATTTCCACAGAGTGATGAATATTCCATAAAACACTTTGGGAAGCAGTTTATTGGGGCATGAGCAGCAGCACTTTATGGCTCTGTGAATGCTCTGGCTGTCAGAAAGTGTTACTAGAGATGTACCTGAAAATTGTGGTGTTAATATGCTCCTCATAGTGCTGGGATTTGATCTACTAATGATGATCACCTGGGACTCACAAGCTCTGCGTGTGGCAGGGCTGATTTCTGCTAGAAATAATAATAACCAGGCAAAACTCATGCACACTCACATTCCTGGGTAACTAATAAGACTGTGCTAAGCAATTTGTAGATATGACCTACACAGCAATAGGCAAATCACAGTCCTCACATTTTCTCATTTCCTTTCTTTTACATTTTATTATGTTTCAGGCTAAAAAATGTTTGCATAAAGGCTGTGGCAGTGGTTTCCTTTGATGCTTTAGGACTTTAGGAGTATAAATGCTTTCAGAATTCTTATTCAAGCCACCTTTCTAAATGCCAGCCTGTGTCCTTCCACACCTCAGAGAGGTATCCCATGCATGATCCCAAGAAAACAACAATAATCTCATATCTGGGCCTGTAGATTTGAGGGGACTTTGATGAGATCACTGTCCAAAGGGCAAGGCTGGGAGGGAGCACTTGGGCAGCTGGTCTCGCAATGGTGTGTACCCCAAATCACCGTTCACACAAGCCCTGCCTACCAGACTCATATGAACTGCTGACAGACCATTCCCTCTCTACATGTTCAGAGCCAAATTTTAGGACCTTTGCCAAGATCTGACAAGCTTGCTTTGTCTCTGGCATTGACCCTTCTCATATTTGTCTTGGTTAAGTCCAAGTTACGCAGATGTTGATAGTGAGGTCCTGCCTGTGTGGTGAGCACAGCAAGAACTCGTCCCCTCAGCGTGGGTGGAGTCACTGCCGTGCAAACAGGGACACTTCTCCCCACCACCTCACCTGCTGCTGAAGACATCTCTGCTGGCACCTCAGTCCTCTCCATGGGCAGCACATGGTGAAGCCGTGTGAAAATCACCTCTGTATTGATACATTCTTTATTGAGAGGTAAAGAGTGTATGTAAGTATATTCAAAGTACCCCTTGCTGGTGACCACACCTTGAGGTGTGGGAAGCAATGCTGTTTTTCATTTGTCAGGGATTTTGGCTACACTCACTGCTGAGACAAGATACAGCTGAGATCTCTGTTTTGAAGTTCCCTGATTATAGTCCACATGTCCAAGCACTTGTAATGAAATTAATTTCATCCTCCACAGTGTAATAGCATCATTCCTGTGCTGTGCTGTTGTGATGTTTCCTTCTTGCTCTTTTTGGCTTTTTTAATTCCAAATTGCCTTAGAAATCTGCAAACTTCTGCAGTATCATGGAAGGTTACTGGTTGGTGAGTGAGGTGATGTCAGAGGGCAAAGGGGAGAAGAGACTGTGGGTCACTAGTCATCAGAGTGTGCCCCGATGCTGTGCCAGTGCTGTCAGCAATATATCCCTTAGGGACAGATGCAGAAGCCCCTGGATCCCCCCAGGGAAGAGACACTCAGCCTGTGGTCAGTCCCCAGCCCTCACTGCCAAGCTGGGGCTCTCAAGGGGTAACCTGAGCTTTGCGAATCCTACTGGCACCCAGACCTGTGAAGTTCTTGAATCTTTTAGATAATGCACATGCACAACAACCAAACTGTTCTCCCAGAACTTTTATTATGAGAGTCACCCTGGTATTCAGAGTAGGTTTAAAGTCACTGCAGGATTCTGTTGTGACAGGTTTTGTCCAGAAAGCGAGTGAACAAATTCAATGAAGAAAATTATGTCAGGAAATACAGAAATCCTGGGAAGGACAGACCTTCCTCCTGAGTTTCAGTTATAGAATCATAAAACCATGGAATCATTTGGGTTGGAAGGGACCTCAAAGCTCATCTCATTCCACATCCTGCCATGTGCAGGGACACCTTCCACTATTCCAGGTTGCTCCAAGCCCCATCCAGCCTGGCTTTGGACACTTCTGGGGCTGGGGCAGCCTCAGCTTCTCTGGGCAAACTATGCCAGGGCCTGCCCAACCTCACCGAGGATTCCTTCCTTATATCAGCCACAGGCTAATGTGTGACAATGTGGAAGGTCCAAACTTCTCCCTGTGATCACTGATGGATTTCATGGGTGTTAGAATATCTCAGAGCCTGCCAACAGCTCTTCTAAAACAAACATAAATTTAAAAATGAATTCGCAACAATTTATTTCTGTGACATTTTAACATTTCTGTCAAGCACATATTTAAATTAAAAATGAACAAGAAATGGAAATAGGAGACAGAGGGTGAATTGGAACGGATCAAAGGAAAGTGCTCCATCCTTTATGCAGTGCTTCATTGCTAAATCCCTGTCCTGTGACAAACACTCCAGTGCTAATTAAAAGCCTTCAAGATCTCTTCATATTTCCAAGAAGAACAAGTTATTAGTCTTGGATGCAGAATTTCTTTGCTATTTGCAGTTTTGGTCACAATTGTTCAACGTTTTTTAGGGTATTTTTTGTGATATTCTTGATAGAAAAACCACAATCATTATACAGTGGATTCTGGGATTTATTTTTCAGTAATGGGGCAAGTTGCTGTAAGAAGCAATAACAGCAATGAAGGTGCTGTCATTGTCTTTGAGTGCATCTTAAGTACAGTCATTAGAAATTGGACGTGTGCAATTCCACCTTTTTGACTGGCTGTTTCATCTTCCCCCTCCCTCACTTGACAAGAGTGCTCCTGAGCTAAATGAGTCTTTCCTGAAAGTGAAAGGCATGAGAGTTGGAAAAAGATTAGAGAGAACATGAGGAGAGGCTGGGAATCAGGAGAATGAGAGATGCTAAAACACAGGAACGTGTCCTTGACTGAACTGCATTTTCCCTGCCTGGCTGAGCCCAAGAGCTGTGGAACATGTACATGCATGGAAAGGAGAGTCTCAGTTTTAAAAATTACTTAGTGAAACTTCTCCTGAAATAGTGTAGCCTTGAACAGGTCATTTTGGCAGTGCTGGGTTAATGGTCAGATGTGAAGAGCTCAGAGGTCCTTCCAAAACTAAATTATCCTGTGATCACAGAATCACAAATTATTTGGGTTGGGAGGGACCTTACAGCCCACCCAGCCCCACCCCTGCCATGGACAGGGACACCTCCCACTAGCCCAGGTTGCTCCAAGCCCTGTCCAACCTGGCCTTGGACACTTCCAGGGTTCCAGGGGCAGCCACAGCTTCTCTGGGCACCCTGTGCCAGGGCCTCATCCCCGTCACAGGGAAGAATTCCTTCCCAGTTTCACACCTAACCCTGCCCTCTGGCAGTGGGAAGCCACTCCCTGTGTCCTCTCCCTCCATCTTTCCTGTCAGCTCCTTCAGGCCCTGGAAGGCCACAGTTAGATCACCCCAAAGCTCTCTCTTCTCCAGGCTGAACAATCCCAACCGTCTCAGTCTTTCCTCACAGCAGAGCTGCTCCATCCCTCTGATCATCTTGTTTCCACCCTTGGAATTACCCCAACAGGTCCATGTCCTCCCAGGGCTGGGTCCCCAGGGCTGGGGGCAGCTCTGCAGATGGGGTCTCACCTGAGCAGGGCAGAGGAGCAGAATGCCCCCCCTTCCCTGTTGACCACACTGTTGGATCAGCCCGGGTTGGTTTCTGGGTCCCAGTGCACACATCTGGGTCATGTCCAGCCTCTCACACACCAGCACCCTCAGATCCTTCTCCCAGGGCTGCTCTCCATCTGTTCATCCCCCAGCCTGAATGGATTGTGGGGGTTGCCCTGATCCAGGTGCAGAATTGATGCTATGATGGGTATAAACCTGGCAACAGCACCACATGAAACAGCACTGTAATGGCTCAAAGTGATCCTAAACTCAGAACCCAAACTGTAAGGCTGGACTGCAGCACTGTGGGATTTTCCCAGCCACTGCAGCCCCATGCCAGGTGCCTTCTAAGGCCCTTGGGCACACAGATCTCCCTGGCCACTCTGGAAGCCTCACAAAAAACACAGCCTCAAAAGCAGCACTATCCACCCATTTTTGGGCCAGTGGGTACTCTGGGATCTGTTCCATGTGTGCAGGGTCTGGGCTCAACATGCAACCCCGAGGCACGGGCAGTCAGACACCTTGGCAGGTCTGAACCATGACTCTCTGGAAGCCAGGCTGGGGATTACTGAAAATAGTCCCATCTTTTCCAGTGATGGGAAGATTGAATTGAATTTCCTCTGTAAATTCTAACAAGTTTAACTGAGGGGGTGGGTGGACCTGAGGGGGTGGATGGACCTGAGCGGGTGGATGGAGCCCTCGTTCATTGACCTGCTCACTGTGATTTAATGATTAAAGGCCTATCAGCCTCCTTTGAGGAAACTGGGGTGAAGTTTATCTGACATTCTTCAGTCCAATACTGCAGCTGTCTGCCATCACATAAAAGTTTTTTATTATGATTCCCAAATATCAATATGTTCTGTACTGCTACATCATAGGGTACAGAACATTCCACCTCTGTAAACATTAGCCAGCCCCATTTAACAACTTTCCTGTGATTTCACATCTAATAGCTTCTTGCAGTTAAAGAATAATTTATGAGTTTATTCAGCACATAAATACATGTTTGTGTCTGTACACAGAGTCAAAGCTCACGGTTGCGTGGACGGAAATAAGTGTATTTCAACTGATCTTCACTGCACAGTTCTGATTTCTATTCCTTCTGCACTTTCTCTCTGGCAAAAAACCCACTTTCTCTGTTTAGCATGGGTTTGCTCCTGAGTGGGAAGGGATGGCTGGTCAGATTCCCCTGGTCAGGCTGATGTCACGTGTTGTTTCTCCATGTTTTTAATGTTAAACCACTGCAGGCTTAGGAAAGAAAGTCATTTGTCAGGATTGATTTCTTGTTGTCAGCGTGCAATGCCATGGTAACTGATGGTGGGGCTCCATCCAGACAGACACGTGCTATTAAACTCCAGCTCGGCTGGGATTTCACCCTTTTGCTGCAAATTACATATATTAATTAAAACAACAGCCTCTTCAAAAAAAGAGCTAGTGACTCCTTCACTGAAGGAATAGTCAAGCATTGGAAGTGCCCAGGGCCATCCATGAAGTGTTCAAAATAGAAGTAGATGTGGCACTTTGTGATATGGTTTACTGGGCATAAGGGTATTCTGTCAAAGGCAGGACTTGAAGATCTTGGAGGTCTTTTCCAACCTTAACGACTCCATGATTCTATGACATTTAGTGGTGGCATGTTCCAGAGATGTCAAAGGACAAGGGCAAGTGGCCACGGGGGTTTCAGTGCCATGACCATGCCAGTGTGAGAGGCTGGACCTGTACCTCTGGTGAGCTGGCAATGGCATCAGGAATAAGTGTTCCTGACCAATAGCTGTGGAAAGGTTTTGTGCTCAGTCTTAAGGTCCCACACAGGCCCAAACACACACACTCCCTACCCACAAGTCTCCTTGCTGAAAAGCAGAAAGCAATTTCTTTTCAGCATTCCAGACTATCAGTACAGGTTGCGCATATCAAAAATTAAGATCCATTCTGTTGTTTAAATAAAATATGATATTCCAGGAGCCAAATTGCATTTCAACTCCTTCTTAGGTTGCTGGAACACTCTATGAAAAAACGGGGCAAGCCAGGAACTGCCCATGGCAGGGGAGTCAGAACTAGAGGATCTTTAAGGTCCCTTCCAACCCAACCCACTCTATGATTCTGTGATAAGAATAAATGACTAATCTCACACGAGACCCCTCAGTTAATGTATAGTGAAGCACAGCATGTGCCGAAATGCCCTCCTGAGCCACAGCTTCAGGCCCAGGCCATCACCAGAAACAAGTCAGGTTATTTGCTGTGGGGCATCAGGTTTGTCCCTTCCACAGCCAGAAGGACCATTGGTGAGGGAAGCCTGTTACAGACACTGGAGTCACCAGCACCATTTGTGTCTGTAGAAAAATGTTTCTTCTTTTAATTGGGTGCTGTTTGAAGATGTTGGCTTGTATAAAAAGAAAAATAGAGCTTCTCACTGAATGAAACTCAAAGTAGTAAATTACAGATGAAAAAGGAGAAGGGAAAACGCACATTTAAGACATTGCATCATTTAGCCTCAGACTGAGTCTAACCCATAATGATGCAAATGACCCGGAGCTGGGTCCAAGAGTTGGACTTGATGCTCCGTTTGGCTCCCTTTCAACTCAGAATGTTCTATGATTCTGTGATGATTGGACACTCCTTAGCAGAGGGTACACCAGGATCTGGGTAAGTTGCAGGAGCGTACTTAAGGATGGAGTGATATATTCCCTGTGGTGAGTGAGGAGGTTGACCTCACTGTCCTGACCAGATTCACACTTGAATGATTAACCTCTGGCTCTGGGGATACATTTCCCCCTTATTCTTAGTTGTCTCCTGAAAAACTTGCAGTGAAGAATGTTTTCCGAGCAGCGTGAAGGACGTGTTCCATTTCAAAGGTGAGGTGACTAATCTTCTCACAGTGTTAAGCACCTTGAGATCATCTCATATAAAAATCACTATAAACATTTAATATTCTTATAGAAGTGGTGTCAGTGCTGCCTGCCTGGGAAGCCATCCTAGGAGAAAAGGGCAGAGATCAAGGAAAGTATTCAAAAGGATAATTAAATATTTAATAAATGCTGTTAAATAGTGTGGGCCAGAATTGCAGGCAGCATAAATCACGGTGACTCTATTGGTGGGTCTATGCTGCTTTATATTAAGAGAATCTGCATTGGGGTGGCTTCTAAGAGCCTTTTACATTCACTTGTGTCATTGCAATGTCTTCTGTACCAGGGCAGTGCCAGGCTGCTGTTTTTCAGCAGACCTAAGGAGGAAATCAGGGTAAAAGTATAGTATTAGAAATAAAATGTTTCTGTATAGAAAGGCTGTTTAAAAATTAAGTATTGTGGAGTGTGTGCTGTGTGTCTAGTGCTGCTGAGAGACACTGAATTTATTCTTTTAGTAGGCAGAGACTGAAACTCTTGCTGTCAGTTTGTGAGGGTAGATTGACGTGGGATATTTTAAAGCATCACAGGCCCAGAGGGCTCTGGGAGTTCACTACTAGTTAGAACAAGAGCACTGGGTATACCCTGCCCAATGCAGGTCTGAAAGTGCCACCAGATGAAGACAAGAGGCTTGGCAGATGTTTTGCCCTGTGCTGAACGTCCCAGGTCTGTCTCTCAGCCCACTGCATAAGCTGTAGTGTCACTCCCCTCATTTAAAGTCAGTGCAGCAGCCCAGGCTCTCAACTTGGCACCGGCAGCAGTGCTTAACAACAGCGAGAGCTTTTCCAGATTCCCCTTTTCCTTCAAACACCCTCCACCAGGCCATATGTCATCCTTAATCCATCAGCACACACAGGGAATAATTGGAATTATTCTTTATACTATCTCAGCTTGCATTGTAAAACAAAGAGCCAAATGCAGAGGGGATGTGCAAAAGGAATAAATGGGTTTAATTGAGGTCAAATTGATGTGACATGTCTAGGAGCTAAAAGAGGTTTTAAGTTTAAGTGGGAGATGGCTCAGGTTAACTCACACACCCCTTGAAATTGTTTTTCTTCCTACTTCTCTTTTTTTTTGTCCCCTTCATTTTATCAGATTAGTCTGGTTTAGGTTCAGCCGGTTAAATTTAAAGACTAATATACAGAGAGTGCTTTGAAAAATGAGTTTGTGACAAAACACTGCTACTTGAGAAGTGAACATAAGACCAGAACAGGTCCTGCCCCAAAACTGAGGGTCTGTCCTGCCTTGTGCTGAGCAGTGACTTTCTTTTTTCATGTAAAAGGTAAAAATGATGAAAATGCTACATGGCCTTTGGGAGTGAGGAGTGGTCACAGGGGCCTTGGGGCTTGGCAGCGTTAGTTGCTCAGGCTGGGGGAGATGAAGCAACTGGGATGTGACGTAAATCCATTTTGTGTGGCCTGGGAAGAGCAGCCATGCAGACAAACCAACATCTCCAAAGGATATTTATGGCACTCTCCATATAAATATGCACATGGGATACAGGCGAGAATATCACTTCTCATATCCTCATCACAAGTGCTGGTGTCATTAATCTGTCACAGTCATCCTTTAGGTGCAGTTTCACGTTTGATGTAGTAAAGATATGTGAATTTGAAATTGTATTTCAGTTCTGTCATGTGAGTACATTTTAAAAAAAAGGGGAGTAAGGAACTGTTTGTGTGTGAGCTGTTGGAGCGTGTGCATTCAGCACATGATACCAGAAAACCAGGAATGCATGTAGTTGATAATGATACATGTCAGAAATGCTGAAATATTCTCAAATTTTATTTATCCTTTTACTAAGATATTGCATTCCTATCACATACCACAAATTCAGCTTTTTGGCCGTTTCCTGGCTGTACATTTAATTTTTGTTAGAAGTTCTTCATTCTGGCAAAGGGGTTGACTTGCTCACAAATTAACCTCATGCCCTGATCCCTCAGACCCCTTTTGCTTTGTTCTGTA
Organism: Acropternis orthonyx; assembly: GCA_035583155.1. NCBI lineage: Eukaryota > Metazoa > Chordata > Aves > Passeriformes > Rhinocryptidae > Acropternis > Acropternis orthonyx. The sequence goes on along the minus strand of JAWWEU010000005.1, from coordinate 478,448 downwards.
CTTCTCTTTCCAAATGGAACAAAAGTCCCCACCCCTATAAAACAACTGGAGAAAAAATTCTGTTTCCATGACATCCATGATTTGCACCAAATCTTCCATAACCAAGGTGTTCATGCAGGTGGTTCTCAGTATTCCCGAGCAGGGTTTCATTTTGGTCTATGACTTAAGTGCATTAATAATTTAAGGTAATGGTCAGTGGCCACTGATGTCAACAGGACTTAAGCTCATGAAAAATAAGTTTGCTGAATTAGGGTGAAAATAGAATTATGTTGGTCTGCCCTGCAGCCATGAGTGAGCTGCCTGATAGGGAATGAGTTCATTTGATGTGCACATGAAATTAAAATTGACCTTGGGATCACTGATTTTTGGAGAAAAAAAAAATAAAGCTCTTGGAAATGGAGCCTTTGACTGTTAGAAAGGTATGAGATCTATTTATAGCAACACATGACATTTTTGTACAGTGTTCACAGTTATTTAAAATCATTGACAAGGTGTCTGCTTTTCTGAGAGAGCAGTTTCTTGGAGGTGAGGTCAAATCTACTATGTCACTGATGGGAAAAATATGAAATAATCCTGGGCAATTAGCAGAAAGCGGGTGCAGAACTGGGTTCTCTAATTCTGATTCTCTTCCTCTCTCCCTTCCTTTCAGTTTAGCAGCAGTTCTGTGTGGAGGAGCCTCCAACACGGCCCGTAGGGGTGTGAACCCCAACACCTGCGGGAGCTGCTGTTGGAGTGGAAAACGGGAGCACATTCTGGGAACTCTGATTCTGAAACTGTTTAAAATGAAAACACTTTTCTTCCAATCATACTGTGCTTTCATGTGTGAAGATGATGCTGGGAGGTGGCTGGTTCTAAATATAGAGCAGCTGCTCCTCCGGAGCCACTGGATGAGAGGCAGAAGACAGAGGTCTACTCGGAATAACAGGCAAGGGGAAGCCTGCTGGGGTGGGATGGAATAATGCTCTGTAACAGGAGATTGATTGAACACTAAACACCAACCTGCCCTGTCAAGGAGATGTGAACAGGGGGTTATTTGGGAATTCCTCCTGCTTCCTTCAGCTCATCGGGAAGCCGAGGGGCAGCGGAATGTTCAGCTGAGCCTGAAAATGGGACAGCTCTAAAGCAACACTTTCATCACAAGACATTTATTGGGGTCACACGTGAGTCTGCCCAGCTTCAGCCTCTCTGGAGGCGTTACTGCTGTCGCTGGAATGTGTAGGATTTTCCATTTATCTCCAGATCAGATTTTATCCAGGGTAGGCAATTGACATCTACCAGCCACTGCATTTCCCCGGGAATGAAAAGCGCTGCTAAGCCAGACATCACAAAAATCTCTCTTTTCATGTGTGAGCACCTCTTCCTACCCTTTTTATTTGTTTGTTGTCTAAATACAGGTTCCCCATCTGTGTTTTTTCATGTGACAATCTGCCTGGTTTTGATTTTGTTCTTTACAGCCTAAAGGGAGCGTTGACATCAGTGGAAACATGCTCCCATGGGGAGTCAAGGTTTGAAAAGCAAGTCTAGACCCTGAGAGACAGGGCACCCCAGGAAGGTCTGGGCACAGACCGGGGTGTCCTCATCCCATCTGCCAGGTAAGGGAAGCACTGGGACCTCACTCCCCCTTCCCACACTCTCTGCATCAGGTGCAGAATGTTGCCAACCAGTTTTGAACTCAAAGATCATATTTTATATCATTGGGTTTTTGTGATAAAGCCATTACTGAGCAGATCAAACACCACTTCTGGTTGCAGTTATTTGCTGCCAGGCTGGCGGAGCTGGAGGATGGAGAGCTGGCAGGTGGATGTGCATGAGAGCTAACCACATCATTGAAGCATTAAGAGATTCCAGAATTTGTTGTCAATTATTTCTTTAATTACTTTCAATACTTCAAGTAGAAGCCCTTGCACATTTTTCTTTCTAGAAAGTAATTTCTTCCTAAAATGACATCAATGATGACTTATTAGCAAGAAATAAGTTGTTACTTATTTCTCATTATCTGTTTGCCCCATGACCTCCCTTTTAGCAAGTGTGTGGCAGAAACCACAGTTCATCCTGACTCTGGTTCAGCCTCACCCACATACCTGTGGCTGAGTTTGGAGTATTTGGGATTCTGATAGAGAAAAACATCTTGATGGTCATGAATGATCATGAGCTTGCTCTGGCTTTTCTGAATTTTGACAGTAGGAAGTTATAAAATCAGATCGAAATTTCAAAACTTAATTTTCAGAGTCATCAGTGAAACGTTTGTGTTTCACAGTTTCCTGGAATGGTTTGGGTTGGGAGGGACCTTGAAGCTCATCTTCTTCCACCCCTGGCCATGGGCAAGGACACCTTCCACTAGACCAGGTTGCTCCAAGCCCCATCCAGCCTGGCCTTGGACACTTTCAGCGTTGGAGTGTTCACAGTTTTAATAATAAAGAAGTAATAATTTTATTTATTGAAATATTTATTTAGTTTACTTTAAATAGTTATTTATATTTAAATATTTTTGAATAATATTTTCAGCCTATATTTTCCTATTTTTGATTAAGAAATTATTTTGAATATATCTTTTTGCTTTAAAGGTAATTTTTTAAGGATTTCTTAAAAATGTAACAAGATTTATAGGAGCGCACCAAAGGGTTAAACGACCATTTTGTTTGACCTGAAATGGCTTCTGGGTTTCTTGGAACTGCCAGAACATTGAGTTGCACAGCCTTAATTAAGAAACTGCCTCCAGTTATGATTTATTCTGTCATTCAGAAAATTAGACCTTCACACTGTTCCTAATTGTTGCCAGAGTCCTTAAGGACAGAATTTACCAACATCAGCTGTAGTTTGGGGTGTTCCAGCTCTTAGATGCCGGGCTTGGAATGCTGGCAGGTTTCCAGAAACATCCCTGCAGATCAGGTGCCATAACGGAGCTTCGAGCTGGGCACTGAAACACCGAGGTGGAATTACTGCTCATCTCATAGAAATCCCACACTGATTATTTTCTTTGCAGCAAAACACTGTAAAGTGCATTTTGGTGTGAAGGGCACATGTAGGGATAGGTACCCTTTTTGGAAGAATTTCTGATGGGAAGCTGGAACTTGCTTTCACTTAGGAAGCCTCTCTTACCTAAGAGTACTTTCCTCATAAATAGTTGGATGTTTTTCTTTCCCTTCTTCTTGCATACCAGAAAAAAAATGCAGTATCTCTCTAGTCTGAGGAGAGATAAATCCTCACAGTGTTGCAGGCTGTGCGAGCAGTGAGCCCAGGGAAGGGAGGCCAGAGCTGATGATAAAGCCCAGGAACAAAAGAGATTTTTGCCTTTTCCTCAGGTCCCATGCTCCAGAAGCACAGCCAGTTTTTGCTTTGTAAGATTTTTAGTGGTCTTGCCTTCAAATCAGACTTTTGAATTTTTTTCACTGCTGTGGCATTTTGGGGGATACCTGTGTTTATCTTACTTCAGAGCAGGCATGGACTGTGTTTATTTTATACATAGAATCACGGAATCACAGAATATCCTGAGACGGAAGGACCCACAAGGACCACCAAGTCCAGCTCCTGGCCCTCCACAGACACACCCTAACAATCCCACCCTGTCCCTGTCTGTTGTCCAAACCCCCCCTGCAGCTCTGGCAGCCTCGGGGCTGTGCCCGCTGCCCTGGGGAGCCTGCTCAGTGCCCACCACCCTCTGGGGGAAGAGCCTTTTTCTAATATCCAACCCAAATCTCCCCTGGTACAGCTCTAGCCATTCCCTCGGTCCTGTCCCTCGTCACAGAGAGCAGAGATCAGAGCTGCCCCTTGGGAGGAGCTGCAGCCCCCAGTGGGTCTCCTCTCAGTCTCCTCTGCTCCAGCTGAACAAGCCAAGTCCTCTCAGCCACTGGCTTCCCCTGAAGATCCTTCACCGTCCTTGTGGCTGCCTTTGGACATTCTTTAATAATCTTGTACCTTTCCAGCACTCAAGGTGAGGCTGCCCCAGCACAGAGCAGAGTGGGACAATCGCCTCCCTTACATATCACTGCTGGTTTGATACATTGCATTAGATGGAGACAAAAGAGTCTGATGTGCCCTGAGTTTTGTTATTTTTGCATTTAATTTTAAGTCTGCAGGATTGTTCTGGTGCCGCATTGCCAGCAGTGCTTACGTGCAGGGTTCCACATGTATCTATACCTCTGTGTGTGTGCACGTGTGTGTGTGTGTGCTTGTGTGTGTGTGTGTGTGTGTGTGTGTGTGTGTGTGCGTTAAAGAAGCCTTCAGAATGGGAGAGACAGAACACTGGGGTCTGTCTAATGGATTGCCATAATCATAGATTCCAATTCCTACTCATCTTCTGAAAACAGCCAGCCAGAAGACAAAATAACTTTACATCAATCAAACACTAGATGAATATGTTATTAAGGGTATTGTAGACTATCAAAATTACTGTGTGAGCACTGTCTGTGTTCAATGCATTCCATGGGCAGATGAGGGTCACTGCCTACAACAGAACAAAACAAAACAAAACCAACCAACCAAACAAACAAAAACACACACACAAAAAAAAACAAAAAACCCCCAAAACAAGACAAGGAGTGAAAAATTTGCCACACCACTTTCCCACACATTTCTCTCTTGTTTTCTCTTCATATTCTACACTGAATTTTCCTTCTGAGGAAAAGAATATGTCATACAATTCACTGACTATCTCAGCAGGCAGCAGAACCCAAGCTCTTTGCAGCACTGATTGCCATCTTGCACTTTGAAAGCAAGCTGAGAGCTACAAACAGCACTGCAGCCAAGCTGGAATCTCTAGGTTTGTCCGGTGCCCAGCAATGATCCCATCATTGTGTTGTGGGAAGCTGCCCATCCTAAACCTACAGCACTGGGATCCAAACCAACACTAACACACCTGCCTCAGCTGTCCCCTGTCACTTATGGTCCCATGAAGAGTTCTACAGGATGGGAGAGAAAAAGAGAGCTTGTGGCTCCTGACCAAAGAGCAAGCCACACATGTCAGAGAGCTCTGAGATGTTGAACACTGAAGTGCTGAAGACTCCAGTCCGCAGGAGTTCAGAGAGAAACAGTACAGATGTCAAGACAGGTGGTAAACACCAAGATCAAAGAAAACATGCAGAAATCATGCTGGGGCAGGTCAGAAAAACAGTCCCAGAGCACAGTGCTGACATTCTCTGTCCTGGTGTACCAGCCTCCTCCTGGAATCCCATTTCCCCTTCCACACCACCATCCAATGGTTCAGAGGTCCAGTTTGCATGACTGTGACATGGAATGATCTGCAGAGCAAAGACTGGAGGAATAAAAGAGTGGATCCTCTGCTGTTAAGATCAACAGGGGATAAACATCACAAATGTGGCTTGAACGACCAGAAGCAGAGAGCACACACTGCTTTGCTGAAAAAAAAAAGGAAGAAAGGAAAAACTCTATACAATAATGGCATCTGAGATAGCAAGAGCACAGTATGGCATTTCTCCAAGTGTCTGGAGTTTAAAAAAAATGGAGTTTAAATAATGCTGTGACACAGGGAACAGAAGGCTGGGAAGGACCATATGCAGCAGGTAATGTGACCTTCTGTACTGACCCAGTCACAGAGTCTGGAGTGAGAGCATTTGGGGCTCCCACAGCCACAGCGGGAGCCAACCATGGGCTCATCGTTAATGCTTGGCCTGTTTATTATCTGCACTTTTTATTGTTCTGATTTCTTAATTAAAATGTGATGTGGTACAATTCAGATGCTGTACAGACACCCATTACCACAACGCTCTTACATTTATCAACCAAGCTCATCATCTCATTAAAAGAAGATGTCAATTCAGCTTGACAGGATCTATTTCTAATACACCCTCTCTGACTGGTGTTACTTACATTACCCCTTCTCAATTTATTAACTGAGTCCCTTACCAGCTGTCCCACTGCTTTCCCTAGCACTGTCTGGCAGCCCCATGCTGCCGGCGCCACACCATGTGCCCTTGGCCCGCCAGCAGGACCAGCTGTGCCGGTCCCAAGGGAGCAGTGGGGGGCCAGAGGGACAGTGGTCAAATCTTTTAAAATACCATAGAATCATAGTATCATTAGAATGGTTTGTGTTGGGAAGAGCCTTAAAGCCCATCTTGTTCCACCCCCTGCCATAGACAGGGCCACCTTTCACCAGCCCAGGTTGGTGGAAGGTGGCCCATCCAGTCCAACACTGGAATTATCTTTATTCATTAGAAAAGTAGTTTTTACTGGTCTGATTCCTGCTAAGTACTGATTTTTCTTCTGTCCTTTGTTTCCCTTAATATTATTCTGAGTTTCTACCCCTCATGCATACTCATTGCTGTTCACTTTCTCTATATCCCATTTGCTTTCCATACATATCTCTGCAGTTTCCCTGTAGGTCAGCTGAATATTCTTTGACTGGTATTTTTGAGGCAGTATCACTTTCTTTCTTGATCATACCATAGAGTGATTGACCTTTGAAGGACTTCAGGATGTTTTTATAAAATGGACTATAACTGTTTTCACAATTTTAATGATTTGTTTACATTATGAAGCCTGGATTTCATCTTAACAACATCTGTTATCACAAGCAGGCTGTGATTGCCTGAATCTAAGCTACCACTTGGTTCTGGTGGTTATAAATTTCTCTTTAATTAATAAATGAGGCCTGATACAAACTGTCCCTGTATCACTTGGAAAACTCCCTCTCTTTCTTGGAGAAGTTTGTGTTGCCCAAAGTTGTGCCAGCACTGGGAGTTCCAACCGCTCCATCTGAATCCTTTTTCTGGCAAATGGACCCGACTCACCCACAGACTGTGAACTATTAATTTTATAAAACTTACTTCATTTTAGGGGGATGTTTTGTGTCAGTGTCTTGATGGAGCTTGCACACCTCTGGAACTGTTCTTCTCCCTAATTACTGCAAAATCCCTGTCAGGGACCTATGAACCCCGCTGGGTTTCCTGTGGTCCCCACAGCAGCTCCCACAGCTGCCTGGCTTTGAACTTGCAGGGTGAGAGCAGTTGGCCTCCTTGTACACAGATGGATTTGAAGTAGTTGAAAAGTAGGATTTAGGAGTAAAATAAACACTGTATTTTTATTAGGAACAAAATAGGGCTTCTCTTAATTCCCAAGATTTTGTACTGGATCAGAATTTAGTTCATTTTTGGTTTCCTGCTACTGTGGAGTTTAACATGCTGTAAGTAGACTACAAACTGTAAGTAGAAATAACAATACCCTAACTCAGATGCAAATATAATAAATAAAACACGTTGCCACTGTGATTATCCTTTAGGTCCTATCAGAAATAATAAAGCACTTGACAGATAACAACAAAGGCATCTTTTCTCCTGCCCCTCCAAAGGATCTGGGCAGTTTCACCTTGGATATTCAACCTTGTTTCCTGGGTTTAAAGGGTGACATTGCCTTAAAGCTGCCCTTGCTGGAGTAATTGTTGCTGGGGATAAAGATGACAGCGAACTCTGAGGTAGTGAATGGGTAAAAGCAACACAAATCCTTTCATGTCAGTTTATATCACATTTGAAATGTGATAATAGATCTGATTTTGTACCATTTAGGGGTACAAAATGGAGTTTTACTGCTTGAATTAACACACAAGATGGTATTAAAGCATTTCAATTAAACTCATCATCAAATAGGTATCAAGAAAACTCTACTTTTATTTGTGATGCTGTGCATAAAATTATCCAGGCATTATATGAAACGAGTATGAAATCACCCCAAAGTTTCATCCATGAACTGGTGTCTCTTCCTTTTCACAGTGTGCAGTTGTTTAACAGTGACATTTAATAATGTATAGGAATAATTGCTGGAGTTTACTGCTCATTACTTCTTTAAAAACCCAGGAAAACAGTAATAGCTCTTTGATATTTTTTTTTTAATATGAAAATAATTTTCACTATAAAGGTTGAAGCAAAACACGTGCTCTTTACTTATAATTTGATAATGTCTCTGCTGTATTTAAATTCTTAAAATTATCATTTCAATTGAAGTTGTGCAGGCTCTAGAAAGAGGACTTAACAGGCAAGTTATTAATTTTTCTATATAAAGTATTTCAGGACAATCCCCACGGTAGCAGCTGCAGGTCTGCTCAGTCAGACAGTGCCCAAATTGTGCTCCCATCCCATGGGGGGAAGAATTTTTAAGGGTCCTTCCAGGAGTTGAGACCCCACTTTGAGCCTTTTGGGTGTTTTTTGAGGGTTCAGTGTTGCGGTGAAGTGACAAAATTTACAAATTCTTAACACCTTGTGAGCAACCATGTACCTGGCGCTGCTGAGCAAAACAGAACCAATTTTTTTTAAGTTCTGCTGAATCCTGTGGGCACCACAGTGGCCCTGGGCACAGCACACATCAGTGACACATGTTTGTCTTGACCCACTTGTGTTTGTCCAGACCCATGTGTTTTTGTCCTGACCCACACAGGTTTGTCCTGACGCATGTAGGAGTGCTGGAGCGTGTCCAGGGGATGGAATGGAGCTGGGAAGGGGCTGGAG
>JAWWEU010000005.1:454959-469895 GCA_035583155.1 Acropternis orthonyx | reverse complement strand
GGTCGGGCTCTGCTCCCAGGGAACAGGGACAGGAGGGGAGGGAACGGCCTCAGGCTGGGTCAGGGCAGGGGCAGGTGAGACATGGGGAGGAATTCCTTGGTGGAAAGGGTGGTGAGGCCTTGGAAGGGGCTGCCCAGGGAGGTTTGGAGTGCCCAGCTCTGGAAGGTGTCCAAGGAAGGACTGGACATGGCACTCAGTGCTATGGGCTGGGTAGCAAGGTGGACACAGGTTGGACTTAATGGTCTTGGAAGTCTTTTCAATCTCAGTGATTCTGTGATTCCTCTTCTCTGGACACAAAAAGCAGAGCTCTGGCTGTAAGAGCAGGTTTATCTTTCAAAAATGTATTCACTAGTGTGTGTAAAGAGACTCTCAGCACAAATATTATTCACAGCTAAATTATTTTTAAACTTAAAGTTGTCCAGCAATGAAAGGAGAGAAAAATCTAATCAGAGCAGTACTTGTTATGTTGTGACGAGTGAACAGTCTCACAATTCACAGGATCAATCATTTTACAATCACAATTAATGTCATGTCAGCTAAGGAGTCATCAGTGAAAAATAAAGGGATGGGCACTCTAAGGAAAGGAAATACAGTGACGGATCAAGCGCTGCTCATTTTCAAACACCTGAGCTCAGATTGTTGCATAATCAAAATCCTCCTCTTGGAAAACTGAAGAAACCAGATAGAGGACTGCCAGAGCAGCTGTGGCTGCCCCATCCCTGGAAGTGTCCAAGCCAGGTTGGACAGGGATTGAAGCAAACTGGGATAGTGGAAGGTGTCCCTACTCATAGCAGGGGGTGAAGTGAGATGAGCTTTAAAGTCCCTTCCAACCCAAACCACCCTGTGATCCCATAAAGTCTTCAGGCTTCCCTTTAGTAGAGGCAGAGCAGAACCTCACTGTTGGAGAGCAGGAACAGTGAGACTTCAGTGCAGGGCAATTTTTTGGTGGCTTTACCAAACTTTCAAATAAGAAACCACTAAACCCAAACCTTTCCATAGTGACCCCAGCTGAGAACAGTGACATTCACAGGGCCCTTTCCCTTTCCCTTTCCCTTTCCCTTTCCCTTTCCCTTTCCCTTTCCCTTTCCCTTTCCCTTTCCCTTTCCTCTCCAACATTCCTGGAGTCAGAGGTGGCTGCAGGCAGGAGCTGTGGCTGATGGAAGGCGGGCTCTGTGCTGTTCTGGCTGAGTGTCCTGCTGAGCCCCCACTGAGCCCCAAGAGAAGCGAGTGCAGCCTCTCCCTCACCTGCAGTCCCAGCAGGGCCAAGCTGCTTTGCCAGGACCAAAAGCAAGCACTGCAGTGGCTCTTGCTGATTTTCAGCAGCACCCCTGGACACCTCAGTGGAGCATCATAAAACTCTACTTCACTGAACTTCAAAAAATAAATACAGAATTTATGGTGGTGCTGACCAGCCCAGTGCACTTCTACCCTCTGGCAATTCCAGCTGCACCATATCCAGATGTATTAGCCATTCATGGCTGATCCTACTTACACTTTTTCTCAGAGTTTAAATCAAGTCAGAGAGGTACAGTTTGCAGAGTGGTGTCAGCTGGTGTCCTTCAGGGTTTGTGGCTCTGCAGAAGGAAAACATTGGGAGCACCTCCTCTCCATGAAGTTGAATGATCTAAACTGAAACATGACTCCACCAATGAGCGTGACATTAAAAGGAAGAAAGGTGAGGAGTTAGTTAATGGGAAGCAAACATGAAGTGATGTGGTCATATTTGTCAGCTGCTGTTATAACCCTATCACTCACAGCTTTCCCATATAAAATCATTTCAAATTGAAATTAAACCTTCCCAGCCCTCCAGTTATCCCAGCTGGCAGCCCGGAGCCCTCGTCCATTGGCTCAGACTGTCATTTCATCAGTAGCTGTCACTTTCTGTAGATAGAAGGATTTAAAGGATAAGGGAAGAATTACCTCTTGACATCAGTTGCAGGTGTTTGAAGGAAACAAGTGGTTTATGGATCTGTCAGGGCAGGGAGGACCAGTTGTGCCCTCACCAGAACCTTTGAGATGGAGGACCCTGCACCTGCCTTGGGCTCCATCCCACCAGTGAGGGATCACCTGGGATGGCCAGAAAGGATCTTCAGAATAATATTAAAATACAGACTATTGTGAAAGTATCTTTTGCCAATAAGCTGTTGACTAAAGGGCTCTTTGTTCTTGCTGAATTAGTACTATTCATGGTTGGTGAAGAAAACAAGCTCAAGGAGCAGAAGCCAAAAGTGAGCAAAGCTTGAGCTGCACAAGTAATGCTGCAAGGGTCATGACAATGTGCCATAATGTCAGTGCTCGTGCCTGCTCCAGCAGGGCAGAGGTGTCTGGGACAGCGGGGGAGAAACTTGGACAGGGGCATTGGGAGCCAGGAAATAACGATGCTAATGGTGAACCCAAGAGGTACTAGACAAGGTGTTGAAGATACTATTTTTCTTGGTAGAAGCAGGAGGATTCTGGAAGATATGGCGACAGACACTGGGCCTTTCCCACCCTCTGTTTCCAGTCAGTTGGACACAGTCAGCTGTGTCTGGAATAAAATGTGCAGGAAATGGTGGTGCTCCCACAGCTACTTGTGCAGGTCTCTCCTGCTTTCCTCACAAACTGGATGTGTTCTGTGGCCTTTACAGGCATTTATGGTACCATCAGGATCTCAAGACCTCTGCAGTGCCCTATCCATGGAGATGACTGGGAACAGACTGTTCATCTTTATTTCTGGCTTTCTGAGAGCCCAGCCAGCCATCATTTTGGGAAGTACCTCCAGGACACTGCTCACCTGGTGTGTGTTTGAGAGGACTGGTATTATTTTCAAACTAGCTGCGCAGAAAAAGCAGTGAGCGGCTGTCAGAGGGAGGCCTGGTCCTCCAGCATCTCCATCCCTGCAGGAGACATGGACTATCCAAGCACAGGAGGTGGAGGAGGAAGGTCAAGCACTACCTCTTCCACCCAAATCGCTTCTCTCCCCATGCCTCAGCCTGTATGTGTTCACATCACTCCCATTCCTTGCACAGCATGAAGAGGTTCTGAGAGGTTCCAGAGAGCTCACAAACTGCTGCCGGGGTGATTTGTGTTCTGCAGATCCTAAGCACATGTTTTCCCAAATTAGTGAGGTTCCGATAACTTACAGTTCAAGCCATTAATTACATTAGGATGCTTCAGAGTGACACAAATGCCTTGATGGAAAGCTGGGGATCAATTTCCAGGATGCTCCTGACCCTGAGGACCAGTTCTGTTTAGCCCAATGCTGGTGCAGCTCCTTTGTGGGCAATGTGGAGCTGTGGCCTCCCATGGTTGTTCCTGGCGGCACCATCATCCAGCACAGCAGATTTCCAAGCCCGTTTCGTGCATGTGAACATCTTCCTTCTGCAGATATAACAACCTGTTACATGGGTGTGTCCTCCTTGGTAGTGGGCACGCCAGGATGCACATTGGAATATGGAGAATCAGGGATTGAAGTTGCCAGTTGTAGCACTTCGGAGACTCTTGCCTGCCCTTGCATATAACAAGTGACACATACCAGTGCAGAGGAGCCCTTTCATGTGCACACGCTGTTCCTGAAATGTGTTTAACAGGAACACAATGCATATTTAAAAGACTATATTCCCCTTGCGGGGAAAATGGGATTCTGAAAAAAGAGGAAAAAAATTATTATCAACATTTCCACTAGAAAAAACAATCCTGGAGAAACTGCTGTCTTTTCAAACAAAAATGTTGTAAAGCATTTCAGATTAATAAACACTGTCTGCTGTTTCATTTCAAGGAGTCAGTCCCTTCGTAAACAAACCCTTGGTAGAACTTTTACAGGCTGTATTTGTCAATAACCCATAGAGACCACCTGAACTGCAAAGCCCACAGGGCAGTCACTGAGAAAAGCGTACACTGTGAACCCCAGTTTAAAGATATGAGACATAGTATTTCAAAATAATTCTTTACTATTCAAGCAACTGCAGGATTCTGAAGATCAAATAAAACAAGGTTGTGTTTACTGTATTGCTGGAATTATTTCACTCACTGGGAATATCTCTCGGGATGACCATGCACTGTGCTGCCAGATATGTTCCCCTGAGGCCACACAAAACTTCTCTTGCCACACTGGGCTTGGGGAGAGATGCCTCGTTGAGCAGACCAGGAAAAGCTGTTGGACAGGGGGAGCCCTCCCAGCACAAGGGACCAGAGTTGTCATGGATTGGTTCAATGAAGACCCAAAGGACAGTTGGCTGATTGCAAACACTGCCAGAGTGAGCACTTTAGCTGGAAGAATGTCCATTCCCACTATGAAATTTCTTGGAAACACGTGTTTAAACTAACTTCGTAGAAATCTAAGGAAAAGGAGGGTTTGGCTTTTGGAGTGGTGCATACTTGATTGAAAAATGGGCTTTACTCATCCGGGACTGCTTCATCATCCCTGTTAATTCCAGCTGCCAGTAGATATGAGGGGCTGTTACTCCCACTCCCTGGCTTTACACAGCTCCATCCTCGTGGCACAGAGTCCCTGCCTGAGCACCCGTATGGGAGCAGAGCCACTTGGTCCCTCTGTCACAGTCTGACCTGCTGCAGGTGTCACTTTGCTGAAGATCCAGAGTTCACACCTGGGCACAAGCAATGCCCTAAAACAGGAAGGACCTTTCCTCCCAGCATTTATTCGAATCTGAAGAACATCCTTTCCCTGCTCTCAGTTGATGCCCATTGGGTTCCAATTTATTGCCAGCCTAATGATTAGTAATACTGTAAATGGAATGATTTGGACATAGCTGTTTTGGCTCCTTAGGTTTTACTCTAAGTAATGTTAATAGTTTGAATTATCCCTGACTTTCAAGCAAAATTTGGTTTGGGCTTAACAAATGACAATTCCAGTGTATCCATGTAGAATCTGTGTTTTTTGTTTCAATGCATTAATTTTCCATCTTCAAACTGGAATTGAAAGAAATCAAACTTTCTCACACATTTTAAAGTAATTTTGAATTAGTAAAAATATTTTGCATTACTGAAATTGAAACGTTGTTCTGATGGTAATCTTCAAAAGTCTTAATTTTTGTAAGTGTAAGCACTAATGGCTTAATTTGGACAAGCTCTTCGGAAACAGAAGATCAAAAACATTCCTTTTAAGCTGTTGAAACAAAATGTGTTGCTTGACTGACATACTTGATTTCAATGTTTTAAAACCAAATTTTTATTGAACTTCATTTGATGTTTTAAAACTAACCTGATTTAAATGACAATAGAATTTTTCATTGAAAAATCATTTGACTTTCAAAAGCAACTCACGTGGAGAAAATAATCAACAGAGATCTTTGAAGTACCCGAATCCTCCGAATTAGCTGTGGTTGGGGCACAAACAGAGCCCAGCATCTGTTAGCACTTCAGAGGGCTCTTGGCTACACAGAGCAAAGTAACACCTATCCAAGGGGCTGGGCTTCTCCTCACAGGCAAAAGGAGTGAGGGAGCATTACCACCCTAATTAACTCCTGCCCTTGCCATCGGTGCAGAAACTTCAACCTTCCTCTTTGGAATGCACCAAGATTTGCCTTTTCCGAGAGGGGGGGAGACAGTTCTGCAGAAGAATTGCCCTTGAGTACCTACAAAAGAGAAGAAAATTCGTGTGCATACTCAAAGTTGGTCTTGTAACATGTTTGAACAATTTTTAGATATGAAATCTCTTAATTAGTCCCGTTATATAGTAACGACATGTTCTGCAAAGGATTCAGTCATCTCTAAAATTATTTGCTAAAATAAATGAGTAGGGAAATGACACTATTTGTCTAAAACGGGGCCCTGACATAAGGAGAACTGAGATACAGGTTTTTTAACATAACAGCTCCTGGCATGTATATCATAGCTGAGTGTGAACAGCAAAACGCTCCCGACAACATATGTGTGTGTGTGTGTGTGTGTGCATTAAACGTTTATACTGCTGTCACTTAAAAGAAACCCAACATTATTTAGGGAACGTGTTCCATGTAGTATTTTTTCCACCTGGGATGCCTCAGTTCCACTCAGTTTTGCACTCCCACACAGGTGTGTGTGTGTGTAAGAATCATTTGGCCCTTCTGTCTGGGCATGATAATGGAATCACAGAATCATTAAGGTTGGAAAAGCCCTCTGAGATCATTGAGTCCAACCATCAACCCAGCGTCACCACGTTCACCATGAAACCATGTCCCCAGCTGCCACATCCACACGTCTTTAGAACCCTTCCTGGGACAGTGACTCCAGCACTGCCCTGGCCAGCCTGTTCCAGTGCCATGTTGTAGAGCAGAGGGGCCAGATGCTCCTTTCCAGATGCACCTTTGAGGCCAGATCATGCCCCATGTCTGAGTTAATGATGAGAATCCACAGGGTCCTGCTCTGGGGTGGGCAGACCCCTGAAGGAGAGGAAAACCGTTGTTTTCTTGTGTATGCTTTGATGTGCTGCTTGTGTGTGCTGGCACAAGCCCCTCATTAGTGACAGATTGTGACTAAAGCATGGGCAAACCCTCCCTCTGTTTGCTTTAGTTGCAAAACAGTAACAACTTTCATCAGAGAAAACAAAGGGCCAACAGACTTCTTGTGCAAGACAGACTTTTTATTAGGGTCTGAAACTGAAAGTGGCTCTTCTTAAGAAATACTAGTTTATTGCAGCAAGCTGGGAGATGAGATAAGAGTGAAATACCAAACACACACCCACAAAAAGAATGTGTGAAAAATTGGAATGATAAGGTCTTTGGAGTGCGTTCCTGCTCAGGTGCTTGAGGTGCAGCACTGCCTCATGTTTGCTGCAGAAGTTGAGGGAAATTGCAGTAATAACAATTACAATTGGGGCTGCTGTGCCTGGACAGAGCTGTCTCAAAGTGAAATAAAATAAATACATTTCTTCTTTACCTCTTTGTCAAGGTTATGTGACTTTGCAAATAGAGGATGCAGCTGCTGAAAACACCCCAGTACCAACAGCAAGATGTGGACAGCATGAGACACTTTCCTGAGGATTAACCTTCCCTGAGGATCAGGGAGAGAGGATGCTGCCTGGCAGGGAGGGGATTTGCTACCCAACAGCAATTCTCCAACATAAAAAAAGGTGGTGTGCTTGGGGACATGGATTAGTGGTGGGCTTGGCAGTGCGGAGGGAACAGTTGGACTCGGTGGTCTGAGGGGGCTTGTCCAACCTGAATGATTCTGTGGTATTTCAGGAAATCAGGATAAGTGCACACTCTCTATTGGAATGTGCCCTCTCTGCTGTTACTCCAGGTGTGCTGCAGGAGTGGCCAAGCTCGGTGGTGATAACTAGCCAACAATTACCATGACTCCAGCTTCATTCCTGTCCTTTTTCCTTCTCGTGTGAAGGAAATGAAGGATAATGGCTGATCCTGCCTTCTTGTGATCCCACAGCAGCACTACCCCTTGCTTTGGAGCAAGGCCTGTGTTGGGGATTGAAGACCATTGGGTTGGTCCTTGCCGATCCAGCAGTGCTCCCCACACAGCACTCGGGTCACATGCGGGTTTCCAAGCAGACATTCCTAGTTCCCAGATGTCTCCTTGGTGCTATGACTCTTGAACCAGGAAGAGCTGATCATCTGTCAGTTTTGCTGGCTTTATGATATCAAACATTTCCAGCTGAACTCCCAGTAACATCCAAGATGGACTTGTTCCTTCACTGACAATCCACCCAGAGATAACTGATGGAATGGTGATTACAAAACGAAAAAACAAATTGAAAAAGGGGGAAGAAAAATACTTACAAGTTTTTCAATCAAATATGTAGAGAGAAAAATAAAAGGCTAAGAAGGGCAACACTGTTAATACTGTTCATCCCTGGAGTATTCAGTGCTGTTACAATAGAAAACAGTTGACATTTATTTTTGTGAGGATGGTCAGATCAATGTGAGGAGAAGCTGTGGCCTTTAGATTCTCTCTTGCTGCATTTCTTGGTCTCTGTTATCTCAAGCTCTCAAGTTTCCATCTTATGCTTTTATCATGTCTTGGCAATTGCATTGAATATTGATAAGTAACTAAATGTAGACAGTTTCCCAGGTGACTTCTCCTCATACTGAAAACCCAAATTTGCACTTTTTTGGGTGCCATATGGGTCCAATTACCCATTAACTCATGAGGAGGCCAGTTAAATTCAATATTGTGTTAAGGTGTGCAATATGTGGGTTGAGATTGTTTTCCTGCTGGCATTTGCTTGCAAGCATTTAAATTTCCTGTCAATCACAAGACAAGCAAGTTATTTTCACTGTGCCACTGAGGCCCAGCTGTCACGAAGAAAACATCACAAAAAGCACAAAAATGGCACCTTTTTGATGGTAAAACATGATTATCCTGATCTTATATTTTGTTGTGGTTTCTATAGATTATTTTTCTGCCTTTATTTTTTTTCAGAACAAAGTTCTTGCTTTGATGCTTCTCTTTGATAAAGTTACAAAGCTGTGCCAGAGATTTGAAATCTGTCATGGGACTTCTCTCTTCTCAAGAACGAGTTGCAAATGATGTCCCCCACAGTTTTTAAAAAAAGCTGCCTGCCTCTCAATCAGCAAATATTCTTCCATGACACTGTGAATCTCTCATTTTTTTGTTTCTACTTTAGTCTGAATCCTACTGAAATATTAACAGGGTTCCTTAGAGCTGACATGAGATCTGGAGTTTGCTCAGCACATCACTGTTGATGCCAGTTCCAAGGGACTCCAGCGATCAGCCTCCATCCGCTTGGAGGACACCAGCAGCACCAACCCTTCCCTGGCACGGGGAGGTTTCCCAAAACGGCAATCCCAGCTTCATCCCACTTTAATTACCCTTGCACTGGGAGAAAATACCATGGAGGTTTCTCTTTTGTGAATCAAGAGATTCAAGAGTTCTAGTGCACATGTAAAAGTTGCTCCATAGGGAACAACAGTCCCTGAGCCTTTGCTCAGTGGCTCTTTCCTGCTGGTCCTCTTTCCACCAGTGTTTTCCTGTCTTGTGGTCTACTTGATCTCTTCCCAAGGGGAGCACTCCCCACAACCAGGGCTCTGCTTAGCGAAGCAATTAGCTGTGTCTTCCCTGACCAGAGGTCCCTCTCTCTAGAGCACCACAACCACCCAGGTCCACACAGTGACCCTCTGCAAAGGTGTCCTTCAAAGTACTTGTTTGAATCATCCTCAAAGAAATGAACACCCAGAACTGCCTCCTCTCATGCTGTAACAAAGCTGAGATGTAAGTCTTGTATGTAGTTGGAAAAAACCTGAATTAAATCAAAACAGGTTTAAAAATATATTTCTGTTTCATTTGGACATTAACAGAAGAGAGGGCAGTGTGGTCAGAGGTAACAGTAGAACTCACAGCCACAGAGCAGGGGCTGTAGGAGCTCTGGGAGCAATGACACCACTTGGAGAAAAGGAGTTAGATGTGTTTGACACAGGAGACACAAGGCCTTGGCTCTACAGGCTCCTCATGCATGAGGAGTCCATGCCAAGGCAGCACAGACAGCTCTGCTCTCCACATCTCTGCAGGTCCCAAGCCACAGGAGCTTGGTGGGAATCACTATGGATATTGCCATGCTTATGGTTTGCGGTTCCTTTTTATCTGCTTTTGTCTTCATAGTATCACTGAGGATGATGCTCTTCCTCACTTAAAACTCCTTCAGAAAAGAGGAAGAACCTCATGAAGAGCAATGGAAATTAAAGAGTCCTGGTTTTCACCTGATATCCAGCATCTGAGTGAGGAGAAAAAGGAGCTGACAGGCTGTGGGATGTTTCACAGAGCACTAAATAGTGAGGCCAAAGCTGATAGCCCTGTCTGGGATTCTGCTGGGAATAAAAATTGATAGTGAAGTCAGGTATTTCTTAATGCAATTTTTGTTTCCATGAACACAGGAGAAACCAAATAACAAAAGCACATTTATTTGCTTGCAGCTCCAGCCCTCTTTCAGCCAGCACTCACCTCGGAGAGCAAGGAGACCTCAGAGGTTTCCATCAAGGCTGCACCTCCAGCCTTTGTTCATTTTTCTGTCTGATGCTCAGCATGTCTTGTCTTTTCCCGGTTTCCTTGCAATACCCCAAATTTATTTCACATGCTCAGCCATGACTCGGCTTCCATTTGAGCTTGCTGTGGGTGAGGGCATGTTTTTCCAGCCCTACACTCAACATTTTGCTAAGAAACTGAGAGATAAGAAGGCCTCTCACATAGTAAAGGCCAAATATCTCATTCCCCAACAGAGAGGGGGATGATCACCATGCCATAATAGTTTGTACAGTCCTGAAAACTCCTTTCCTGCTGTCCACTGGACCATGTCACTCACATGTGAAGGTCTGGACTGCTGGGACTGTTGCTGATGAGATCCCAGACCCTCCAAATTCCATGTGGGGTCAAGTGCTGCAAAGACCAGTTTGTGGCAAACCTCATCCCTGCAGTGTTGAAACCTGTGACAGAGCTCTCACAGGCTGCTCTGCTCCCCAGACAGGACTGCCCGGTGCCTCAGCCATCAGCAGGTTGCAGGCAGGGTAACAGCTCTGGAGCACACTGCTCTCAAAAGAAAAAAAAAACTTACTTGGATTTCAATTTTCAGCCCAAATATTGATGGCAAAAGCACCACTCTGTGTCTACCAGAAGTCACATCAGCTGCATGAGGATTTATGCTGCATGTATCAATCTTGCTTGCAGGGAAGGATTATTAATGTTGTGTTTTTAACCATCTGCATGTCCCTCTTCAAATATAAAAAAGTGAACCTTGATGTTGCCGGATGAAGAGAGCATTTATCATCTTCAGCACAAACGCCACTAAAATACTTGAGCTCTCCAGCTCTCTCATCTGTCAAACTGGGGATCAGAGAGAGCAGCATAAAATCCAGCACCCATCCAGCTGAACTTCCACATTTTCATAGGGACACTATTTACAGGAACATGTAGTGACAAGACAAGGGGGAATGGCTTCCAGCTGTCAGAGGGCAGGGTCAGATGGGATATTGGGAAGGAATCCTTCCCTGTGAGAGTGCTGAGGCCCTGGCACAGGTTGGGCAGAGAAGCTGTGGCTGCCCCATCCCTGGGAGTGTCCAAGGGCAGGTTGGACAGGGCTTGGAGTAACCTGGGACAGTGGGAGGTGTCCCTGCCCATGCAGGGGGTGGCACTGGGTGGGCTTTTGAGGTCCCTTCCATCCGAAAGCAGTCTGGGATTTCATGACTACAGGTGGCCGTGGTGCTCCTGTGCTGGTACGGAGGCAGAGCGGGGGCAGTGGGGGCAGCCCAGATATTGGGATGGTCTCCACCATTGCAATTCTATTTCCCCTTCTGGCTCTAAGTTTCCCCTCTGATCACACCACTTTTCCCTCCACAAGTGATGCACACAAATTAACAATGCTGAACACTTGAAACTGGATTTCTTACTTTGTGAATTCTGTTAAAATTCCTGTGCTCCCTCACTGACAATGAGCAGGTGGGAAATCACTGCAGAGGAAGTGGAGATGTAAAACGTGGAGTTGTAATAATTCAGTTGTAAATATCAGCACTGTGCATGTGGGCACTAGAGCCTTTCCTAAAAATAATTTAGATAAACCACCATTTGCAGCTCTGCAAATCCAGCACCCGCCTGGGACACAGGGAGATGAATTCTGTGGTGCCACTAAAGCCAGGTGATTAATAATTAGCTTTAAACTTCCTCATCATTTTTCCAGCTGCTGACAGTGCCTTTTGCATATTATAATCGTGTCTTAGTGCATTACAGCTTTTTTAGTAAGTTCTTAAAAATAAGCTTTTGTCAAGCTTCAGCTCAAAAATAATTTCTAAAATCTTCTAACTTGATCAATTTTCCAAATCTGCACAATCAAATCTACTGACAAAAAAATGATTGAAAGCAACTGTCACTTCTGTTTTCAGAAGCGAAACCGGGGGTGGCATTTCCAGGGCTCAGGAATGGTGCACAATGCAGACAATAACCCAGCAATAATTGTGCCGTCCCACCTGTTCCCATTCAGGTATTGATAAGAATGTTATCAGCCTTTGGAGACACTGATTCATTGTGTTGTGGAGTAGATATGAAAAAAATAAATTCTTGATGGAGACTGTTAATATGAATTCCTTCCCTGTTACGCGTATTAAAGGAATTTCAGCCCATCAGGAACTAATCACATTTCATTTTCTCCTGTTTTTTTTCTCATGGTCAACACATACCGGCACAGCTGAGGTGTATGATAATGAAAGCCTTCTTCATGGTTGAATAAATTTAATACTCTTGCTTCATCAGTGCAGCGTATTAAAAAGTCCCTTGACATATTTAGCTTGATTGTTTAAGGCATCACTCCGGAGCTGCGACATTACAGATTTCACCTGCAATATGGGGGGCCCTGGCTTTTAGTTGTCTGCAACATGACATATGGAATTGGATTGAAATAAGTTTCTTTGAAAAACAAAGCCAATTGATGAAGTCATAATACAATCTCCACAACCTAAGTGGAGAAATAAATGAACATTAATTTGATGTTTGCAATAGCAGACAGCACAAATAACACAGGTATTTGAAGCTGTAAATAAGTAATTCAGCAATGTAATGTCATACCAAGTAAATATTTGTTTTATAAACAAACAAATTGCAAACAGTTCCACTATGTTTAAAATATTAACGTGCTCTTCTATGGCTTGATTTTGCTACTAAAATGCACAGTCAGCTCCTGTAATTCCCATGTGATTTCAGTTTGAATCCAGCCTTTCTCCTCCTTTAGCTGGTGAGGACACCAGACACTGGGGGAGCCCAGGGCTGGGCAGAGTGGGAGCTGGTGCCGATGTGGGGTGAGGATCCATCCTGCTCCCAGAGGGTAGGAGCGGGGCTCTTGCACTGGGTATTGAACAGCCAATTCAACCCAATGAGCAGCTGGACCACTTGAACCACTTCAAGTAAAAAAATGTCCAGTGTGCAAGCTAAATTTTGGTCCCTGCTGGACACGGGTTTAGCTAAGTTAGAAAACACCAAAGGAAAACACCAATTTTCTAGTTAAGATCTCTGCATTCAAAGCCAGAATACAATTGGGGTAAACTGTTTTCAGCAGCACTGGAGACAAAATCCAAGAGCCTAAAGCCAATGCCCAGATCAGTGATAAATTCAAATTAAGCCTCTTTGTCAAAGGTCAGGTTGCAACTTATATGAAATTCAATTAAATTTAAAATATCTATTTTCCTGGTCTTGTTAGTAGATTGGATGGTAATGACCCTGCCAATAACTCCAAACTTGCTCTGGGATATATCCAAGGGTGCAGATTTTCCTGTCATTAATAAATCATTTTGTATTCCACTGTGCTATCAGAATTGTCTTTGTACAATTGTGACTGGAAATAAAAGGATACAGTGCTGAAATGTCTCTTCATACTATTTTTCCTGAGCAGATTCCATCTGGGATGGGAACAGGGATTTGGAATCCCTCTGTCTTCTCTCCATCCCTCAGCAGCAGGACAGTGTCCCCTCCCCTGGGCACGGGTGGGACCCCCAGTGACAGAGCAGCACCAGAGGTCCTCACCACATGAAAAACTTTGAAATGCTGAAAGGAAGAGAAACAAATAGACCTCACCCTCTTCCCCCACCTCAGCAGTGCTTCTGGCCTCTCTCTCTTTTCAACGCAGGAGTGCAGAGCTGGGGGGGCAATTTGGAGGCTCCACCAGGATCTGGTGTCTGGGTCCCTCAAAACAACATCATTTGGGAAGAGAAGTGCAAACCTCCAGAGCAGCCTGTCCTGTGCTCTGAGGATTCTGTTGGGAAGATGGGGAGGACATGTGCTGGCTTTGAATGGCTGAAAATCTCAAAGTCTATCTAAACCCATCCATCACTGCCCTCTCTATAAAGTTTAGTTTTAACTTCCCTGCTGGAGACAAAGGCTGTTCTTTGCTTTGTGAGATGACCTGGAGTGGGGCACAGCCCTTTTCCCCTGGAGGAAAACCAAGCCCGGTGCAAAAAAAAAAAAAAACCCAAAATTCTGCTTCATGCCCTGTTATTTTCAGGTTCCTTGGGCAGTGCAGAGTTCAGGGACATTCCTGAAGAGATTTCTCATAGACAGTCTTGAGATCTGATTTTGGTGTTTATACAGAAATGTATTCACAGAATCACAGACTGGTTTGGGTTGCAAAGAACCTTAGAGCTCATCTGGTTCCAACTCCTGTGCCATGGACAGGGATACCTTCCACTAGACCAGTTTGCTCCAAGTCCCGTCCAACCTGGCCTTGAATGTATTCACAAGGTCTTGCTCCTGGAGATGTGGTAGCAAAGGCTGAATGGGGTTTATCCCTACAGGTACAGGTATGTCTGAGTGTGTCCTCATTCCTCCTGTGTGGGGACGGCAGACCCCCAAGCCTGTTCTGGGCTGCCTTGTCTCCCTGTCCTCCCTGGGCTTCAGCACACATCACTTGTCAAAACACACAGAAATGGTCAAAAATCACCAACATGGCCCCACACCTGGGCACGTCCCCGTGAGCACCTGCAAAATAAGGGATTCACACCAAAGCCATGCAGGAAGCAGCTCCCAGCAAGAGGCAGCGCAGTATGTCAGCTGAGGGTGGCACAGACCTTCAGCTGCAAGTTAAAAGGGTTATTAAGTAAAACACTGAGCTGATAAAAAGATATTTATTGTTAGTATGGAGTCTATTACTATGTCATTAGTAATAATAACACCCAGATAATGAATTGAGATCTTCTTCTAATGACTTGGGGTGTGGAATCATTCTTTCTAACTTCTGTTCTTCAGAAGACCACACACCAGGCAATTAATATTGTCACTTGCATACCGAAGATGCTAACCCCACTGTGATTAGAGCAAATGAATAATTTGCCGTTCAGATGCACCAAGAATAAAACTAGGATGTGACTGAGAACAAAATTCCTGAGCTGCGAGCTGTAATAATTAACATCCAACAGAGAAGCAGGGGAACAGTTTAGAAAGACCTGATCTGAAGTCTCCTCAAGGGGCTAGGAAGGCTCTCCTCTCCTCTCCTCTCCTCTCCTCTCCTCTCCTCTCCT
>JAWWEU010000005.1:412985-454859 GCA_035583155.1 Acropternis orthonyx | reverse complement strand
TCCTCTCCTCTCCTCTCCTCTCCTCTCCTCTCCTCTCCTCTCCTCTCCTCTCCCCCTTTTTTTTTTTTTTTTTTTTTTTTTGACTTTGGATCAGCCCTATCCTGTAAAAAATTCCATACCCTCCTCCTGCATTTTGAAAGCAGATCAATAAAGTCTCTGAGCAGGATGATGCAGCCACCACCACCATCAGTGACTATTTGGAACCACTCAAAACACACTGAGGGAACATCTGCTCAGCAGAATTCCCATGGAAGGGGAGTCAGGACAGAGGGGGACAGAGCAGAGGATCAGTGGAGCCCTGTCAGTGCCGGGGTCCTGTCAGGTCACTGCCAGCTCAGGTGCCCCGTGTTCTGGTGTCACGGCTGGCAACAACCCTTGTTTTGGTGAGCGAGCTGGACTGCAACATTTCATGGAGTTTTTGCTGATAATGAAGTGAACAGCTAGCACCACAACCCAGATGCCCCTTTCAAACTGGATTCCTACATCTGAGGTCCTACAGCCACACCCTGGAGAGGGGATGGCACCTCCCACTCCTGCTAAACCCACTGGGTATTTTACTTTAAAACCAAGTGAGCTGTGAGAAGCTTGAACCAATCTCCCATAGATCAGATTCCTTCCAGTATCTAAAGGGGGTCTACAAGGAAGCCAGATAGGGAGTCTTATCAGGAACTAGTGACAGGACAAGGGGGAATGGCTTCCCACTGCCAGAGGGCAGCGTTAGACAGGATATTGAGAAGAAATTCTCCCCTGTGAGGGTGGGCAGGCCCTGGCACAGGCTGCCCAGAGAAGCTGTGGCTTCCCCTGGCTCCCTGGAAGTGTCCAAGGCCAGGCTGGACAGGGCTTGGAGCAACCTGGGCTAGTGGAAGGTATCCCTGCCCATGGCAGGGGGTGGAACAAGGTAAGCTTTAAGGTCCCTCCCAACCCAAACCATTCTGTGATTCTACAATTAGCTGGCAGAAGGCTGGGGACAGGGTTTCCCTGGGACAGCCAGTTCCCCTTGTGCCAAGGGCTGTGTGGGACTGGGAGCCTCAGCCAGGGCAACCCCCAGGCAGGACCCTGGGCAGTCTCCCCACTCTGCAGCAACCTGATTCCCTCCTCCCAGGCACCTCCCCTCCCCAGGGACACTTCTGGCTCTTCTTATTGCCCTCCACTTGCTTAAAGATGCTTGAACTGATCCATGCTCCCAGGGAAGGTGAGTAGTTGAAAAATAAATAAGCAACCAGAAATACCTGGGAGATAAAAAAACCCCACACATATAATTTATTATGGAGAAAACAACTATTAAAATAATTTTGACAGGAAATGAAGGATGAGTCAGTAATAGAATTGTGTTTTTGAAATACCAGTGCTTGGTTAACATCAGTCCTGAGTTTAGAAAACAGGATTGAAATGGATCAAGGGACACTTGGGACAGTAAAGGATCTTTAAGGAACCAATTAAGATCCTCATAACTCAGCACATGTCTCACATCATTCTGCTGTCACAAAGAGAGGGGAGGAGCTGGTTGTGTGACACGTGGTGGGCAGAGGGACACTCAGCTCCTATATATACACAATTTTGGGCGTAAACGTCTCTGATTTGTATTCTCAAGACTCGTTTCAGACACCCCAGGCCATTCCTCTCCCAGGCTTGCTCTGCCTTGTGGGAAGACTCCTCACTCAGCCTGGCAGAGAGCAGGGGTGGGTATTCCCTGACCATTAGTTTGCAAATGGAGCCTGAAGTGTTGGTTATGTCTCATAAACCCCAAATAGCTCAAAGAGATTTAGGTCAGCAGCTTGTCCCAGCTCAGCCCCACAGGGAGGGCACACTGGGTGCCTCCTGCATCCCTCAGGAGAGGGGAGGCAGCGAGTGATGAGCCAAGTTCCTCTTTCAGTCCTTATTTTATTGCTTTGGGGATTTTAAGGTACTTGCCAATACAGTGTTGGGAAATCCAGGGCCCCTGGTGAGTGTATTTAATATAAAAGCACCTGAACTGCTCCAACATGGGCTGGAATAGCAAAAAGTGCCTCTCTCCCCACACTGTTCCACAGCCCCAGCAAGCAGGACATGTCTGTCACATCCCAAATATTTTACACACAAGTGAGGGTAGGCATGGGCTGTTTCAGATCTGGTTTTGGTTTTCTCTAATCACCTCTCTGGAGCGGCACTAGTTTAAAACCATGGGCAAGAGCACTTTAGGTCCCATTTTCATGGCATCCAAACTGGTGGGAGGTATAAAGGCTGGAGCCCAGCCCCTTGACCCAGCAACAAGCTTAGCTCTCTGCAGGGTGCACACATGTGTTTTTTCTTTATTGCACCTCTTCTGAGTAACTTTAAGTTCCAGCTCTCACTATTTCAATTTCCAAACACAATTTTCCCTCACTTTTCCTTCAGGAAGTCCCTTTCTCTACTCTGTCCAACATCTGGCTCAGCCTTCCCAGGCCTTGCACTGCTTTCATCACTGGGCTCTTTATTGCAGTGTTGGATCAGTGGGGCTTGGGACAGCTGAGATGCTTTTGGAGCTCTTCTGGTGGTTTTGGTCTTACCATTCACATTGACATTGTTTGGGCATACAGAGCAGATGAGCCAAGGGATGCTGCTGTCACCCTTCTCTCAGTTGAAAGTGTTCAAGGCCAGGTTGGATGGGGCTTGGAGCAACTTGGCCTAGTGGAAGGTGTCCTGCCCATGGCAGGGGTTGAGCTGGACGGGATTTAAAGGTCCCTTCCAAGCCAAACCAGTCTGAGATTTGAATCCATTCAAACCCCACATGGCTGGGACAGCTGCTTTTTCCTCTTCTGTAATGCTGTTCCTTTCTCCAAGGATGCAAAAAAAGAGCACTTTCATTGCTGGATAGGATTCCTGTGAGTTAATTCTTCCTGCCTCGGTTGGGAAGAAAAATTTCAATTGAAGCTCATTGCTGTTAATTCTGGGGTTGGATTTCTAAAGACAGCAATTCCTTGTAGCCACCCGCTGGCACTTGCCAGCCGGGGCACCTCCAGCCAGGGGCCTCAGATCCATATTTATCACACACTGACTTATCTCTGCAAGGCAAAATAAATAGTTACTGAAGTATGTCTCTATGACACTGGAAATGTTTGCAGTGGTGTTTGTGCAGTTACAATCCACCCAACAAGTGTTACAAATGAGTTTTTTAGATACCATTTGTGTTGTCAAATGTTTTAAAAGGAAAATGAAGAGCTGCTGTATATTGACAAAGAGGAAAAGATAGCAAACCAAGAAGGGTGTTCAATGAGTGGCCTACCTGCCCAGGCTCTGGCCACCTCCTGCAGTGAAGGAGCCACTCCCAGATCTGCTGTACTGGGACCAGTCCCTGAACTGTGCCACGGGGGCAGCTGTGCCCAGTGCCTGTGCCAGCAGAGCCCCAGCACCACTGGCTCAGAACACAAAAGCATACCCTTTATTGCCTTATTTGCAGTTAAAATTTTACATTTTGCAACGATTCAGAATTATTTTTCCCACCCCCCACTCCCACCCAATACTAGATTTGTGTATTCATTTATTGTCTGGATTGCTTTTTCATTATTATTATCTTTCTTTTGTTTTCACTCCTATGCCTGAAGATGGGAAAAGGCCAAGCTCTAAACTCCTCTGCCTCTGCTTTCTAGGGAAGGGAAGTTCCCAGGACAGCACAACACACAGAGATAAGAAAATAGAGAATAATGCAGAATTTGCACATTTGCAGTGTTTCTGTGGTATTATTTGCACAATTACAGTTTGACTGTGAGGCAATCTCAGACTGAGCAGCCTGGGCTAGTGGAAGGTGTCCCTGCCAGTGGTGGGTGGGTTGGAACAAGATGAGTTTAAGGTCCCTTCCAACTCAACCCACTCCATGATTCTATGACTCTGTGACTAAATACCTGTGGCTGTCAGTAGTGCAGCCCCTTTCCCTGGGGTATGGACAGGCTGCAGGGACACAGCCCCTTTCCCTGGGGTATGGACAGGCTGCAGGGACACAGCCCCATTCCCTGGGGTATGGACAGGCTGCAGGGACACAGCCCCTTTCCCTGGGGTATGGACAGGCTGCAGGGACACAGCATGAACTTTGCAGCAAGGACAGACTCACTGCACATCACGCTCCCATCCCTTCTGGAAATGGATTCGTGTTGTGACATTTTCTCTCCTTGCTACAATTTTTGTCACTGCAAGGAGGTATCTAGGATTGTTTTGTCTCATTTTCACATTGCCGTGCCATACTCTGTTGACCTTTTTAATATTCAGTATTTTGAATGGTTGACCACTGCACTCCTCCTCTTCTCATTAAAGGAGGGCCCAACCTGTTGCAAAGGACTGGGGTGACCAGGCAATTGAAATGAAAAATTCTGAAAAGGTCAGATGAGTGCAGCACTCTATATATTTCACAAAATGTAGGAGCTCTTGAAATTCGTGTGCCTCCTCTCTGTGACAAAGGCTGTTCCAGCAGCAAAAGTAAAAATAGGTACAACATCAATCCAGTGTTCTGCTAACACCAAAATGGTGGGATGCTATAATTTCTCCCATTGTTATTACAGTTTTTAGCTTCTGCTCCTCTTTGACATATTATTGCAGAAATGTAGCAAAAAGCTTAATTTCCATTTGATTCAGGAATCTGTTTGTGGTGCTGCTCAGACTCCTGGCATTTTGCAGAGACTCCTCAGCCGTCTCTAGATAAAAAGGTAAAACTCATTCAAATAAGAAACATACATTCTTTTTCCTGCTTCTTCAGCAACTTCAGAAACATTTTCAACCTTGTGTCTGCATCCACATTACGGTTATCAATGGACATCTGCTGCTCATTGTCCTCTGCATAAACAGCCCATTAAAGCCCAGTTTGGCACTCCCAGTCCTGCTGCTGGGTGGGAGAGGAGAGTGAAGGCCGGGAGCAACAGAGATTCTGAAAATGCTATTTGGAATTTAATTTTTAAACTGTACTTGGCACATTTTTCCCTCTATGATCAAACAGCTTTTGTTTGTGTTTAATTTTCAGTTGCTTTATTTATCATTATTTAATGGCATATTAATATTTAATGCACATTAATGGCATATCAGGATTATTACTATTCTGATCTCAGGGATTTAAAAGTAAAATATAAAATCATAGAGTTGTAGAATAGTTAGGGTTGGAAGGGACCTTGAAGGTCATCAACATTATCAAAAGACCTTGACGATCATCTGGATTACCAATCCAAAGCTAATTCCAAGTGTACTGTCCCATGTTCTGTGGCATGGCCCCAGAGATGTTCTGGTAGTTGGCTGAACCAGATCCCATAATTTTTCCCAGA
The DNA here is from genome assembly GCA_035583155.1 of Acropternis orthonyx. Lineage (NCBI taxonomy): Eukaryota > Metazoa > Chordata > Aves > Passeriformes > Rhinocryptidae > Acropternis > Acropternis orthonyx. The sequence goes on along the minus strand of JAWWEU010000005.1, from coordinate 449,601 downwards.
TCTGCCTGAAAAAGAGCAACGAGGTTTGCTGGTGCCTTTCCCTTTCCCGGGACAGCAGGCACAGGGCTGAGGGTTTTCTGTACTCTGCAGAAATGGTCCCACCCAAAGGCAAGTTACGCCCCTGCAGCGATGGGTGCTTTAGAAATCAGAAGAGAAGGAATAAATACTGTTACCATTTAGATTTGTCAATACTATTGATAAACCTCCTGCCGGGGGGGTTCAGGTTGGACATCAGGAGGAATTTCTCCCTGGAAAGGGTGGTCAGGCCTTGGAAGGGGCAGCCCAGGGAGGTTTGGAGTGCCCAGCCCTGGAGGTGCCCAACGCAGGACTGGCCGTGGCACTGAGTGCTCTGGGCTGGGGGACAGGGTGGGCATCAGGGACAGGGTGGGCTCCTGGGCTGGGAGGGCTTTTCCAGCCTCAGGGATTCTGGGATTCTATTTTGTTCCACAAAATGTCTGATATTCCCCCATGCAAATCAACATCATCCAAATCTGTGTTTTTACAGGGAACATAGTCAGCTTTGCTCCAAATAGCAGAAGTATTGCAGACAGGTTTCCAAAGTTCCTAATTCTTTTCCTTCCTCTTTTTCCTAAGACTTTTGCTGGAAAGGAAAAGGAATTATGCACCATGAGCAGACAGAATAAACCCCAATCTCTGAGAGACATTATTTCTAAACCATTTCTGAAACTGATAAACAAATAACAGTTGTTTGGACAGGGGCAAGGGGAGGCAGGTGTCCAATGGGGCTGAATTGCAACTGCATTGGCTCCTTAAGGGAGTTGTAGGGTTGTGTCACTTCTCTGTACAAGACTTGCTATACTGAGTACTCAGAGACACTTGGGGACATGGGTCAGTGGTGGCCTTGGCAGTGGTGGGGGTACAGTTGGACTCAATGGTCTCCAAGGGCTTTTATATCCTCAAAAATTCAGTGGTTCCATGATTCTGTAATATGCATGGTTTCTAAGCTATGGTCCATTTTTACAGACGCAAAAAATAAATTCCACTCATCATGTCAATGACTGCAGGTGACCAGAGCGAAGACCCCCCAAGTCACAGCTGCACCCAGCACAACCATGATGTGCTGCACCTCTCCCTTAGATCCACATTGTAAAGGTTTATCTCATTCCTATTTGTATTTTCTTAATGAAATGAGTCTCAATCTCGGTCAGATATCCCAGTGGAAATGGACTCCAATGCAATCTTCAAAGCCCAGAGTGTAGCAGTGCTGTGGTGGCAGCACTGCCAGACACAGAGGGGATGGTCCCTGGGGAATGTCATGCCCATGCTGGAGCAAGGACAGCACTGCCATGGGGATTACAGTGCCATCAGCACCTATGGCATGTGTAGGAACATCCAAATCAAGTGGGAATGAGGCACCTGATTTTGTGTCCCGAGGAACTGCTGCTGCCTCTGGACATCACTGAAGCCCTATTTGAATTACTTTGCAGTTCTCCTACAACAGCCCAGCACCTCTGTACTAGTCCTGGCTGGAAAAATCTGCATATTTATCAACTCCTTTCTGCCAAGATCACAGAACTGGCCCGAGCTAAAGAACAGTGGGGTTAAAAAAATCACTGGAGCTTGTTAATCAGTGAAAATGCTTTTGTGCTGCAAGAAACAACGCACGCTGCCTGCACCTGAGTCAGAACACAAACCAAGACACATTTTTAACTTTCATTTTCATTTTACTATTTCAGTGCCCTCAGTTTGTCCTTTTTAGTCAACCTTTACCATGTTAGAAGAAAATGATTTTTCTCTTCTCCATTCAAACACATATAGGTAGGGTCTCTTTCTTCATCAGAGACGATCTCAGAAGGTGTTTTTATCCTCAGCTCCCAGGGTATAAGTTGAAGAGGAGCTTTGCCAGCTGGCACAGGAACTGTGGGGTCTGCCTCTTATGGAAAACAGACACTTTGGCTAATTTCTGCAGCACAGCATCAGTTACTGTGATGGTTCCTGAAGTTCCCTGCACCCTCAACTTCTGTAATCTATAGAAAATGGAACATCTCTACCGATGAGCAAAGACAACACCTTATTCCCTGGTCAGAATGAGATGCTGATGGCCACACTGCTGTGCCCCCAGCCCAGCCTGCCCCAAGGGTTGGTGCTGGGCTCCCTGCCCTGGGCTGGATGGCCCCAGTACACAGTGATGCTCAGCAGCAGTTACTGCTGCAGGCAGAAGGCACGGCTGCTCAAAACAGTTAATTCCCGTTCCATAATCATAGTTCCCATCACATAAGCCTGATTAGCATAAGGGAACGGAGGAGAAATCAAAATGCGTAGAAGAATTTTCTAAGAAACAGATTTTGTCTTCCCTTAGGAATTAAAGAACAATAAAAGAACCCACAACAGCAGCTCTGCACTCACCCCTCCACACAGTTACTGTGCACTAACAGCGCTCGCTGGAGTCAGTGAGACATTTCATCTCTTTCCTTGGGCACGGGCAAATTTCTTAATAGGTTGTGAGCTCCAGTCCCAATAACAGATAAAACACACTAACCATTTTTTTTCTCTGACACCCTTTCTAATTATATTTTTTAATCTTCTTTGGATTCATTGCCTTCTGTAATCCTGCCAATTTGCATCATTTACTGTCATGCCTTCCCTTTGGAGGCAACTCTCCCTCACACACTCACAGCTGTCAAAGGTACAGAAGGCAGAAACATTCTGATCATCTCTCCAAAATGGTTTCTGCAGCCTTTCCTAGTCCATTTTATATTTCTTGCACTCAATGAATAGTAATCAGGAATAAACATCAATAAAATGCCATTGTGCAAAAGCATCTCCAAGCAGTTGTAATTATTTACTGTCGGGGCTTCCTTGTACTCACACCCCACCCTGTTATGGGAAATTACTTCTGCTTTGATGTACACACTCGATAAATGAAGGGCAGTAAATCAGAACCTGAGAAGGACAGAGGCTGTGCCTCTCATGGCACAGGGCAGTTAATAAATATCACTCAGTCCTAACTGCAGACAACTTCTCACAGCTCCATACCCCACCGCTCTGGATACGTTCCCTGGGAGATGGTCACATCAGGGGTTTACTTTGTCGAGGCACTGTTGCCATTCAGCTATGGCAATTAATGCCTGCAAGCAGCTGTATTAATTTAGTGTTGATGGCTATGACCAGCCCTAACTGTTTAAGGTTAAAATGAAATTAAACACCTTAATAGATCACAAAGAAAAAATTAAAATGCTATTGACAACCTGCAAGTTCCCCAATGCCAAACACAAATTATGGACATGACTTCTTTCTCTTTTTATTAATTGAATGCTGAGCTTAAAGCACAGTCCTGATAAACGTTTCTGAAGCCACCCCAGCAGCAACACTGAGTGGACTGTGCAGGGTACGAGCCGAGAACAGGCCACTGCACCTCTCAGGCTCCATGTGGTTCATGTCAACCCTGTGTTTGGTGTTCAGTTTCATAGGTCATGTTTCATACATTTACTAATATACCTGCTGAACTGCTGGAGTGTGGCAGACAATCACAAATGAGAGGAAATATTTACTGTTCTCTTTAGAGGTTGGACATGGGGAAGAAAACACTGTATTTCATTCTTGTGGTTCACCTCATCATTTCCATCCAAAAAATCACTGTGTATTTCTGGATGGTCCTTATACAAATGCTATATTTCTACTCTGCGCAAAAGAGAACACCACCCCAGTCTCCAGCACTGGCCAAGCCTCTCTATGTTGAGGAAAACCTTTCAAGCAGATGGAAATTCTCATTTCCCCCCAGTAAATTTCTAGGACAAGGGCTTTGAAGAAGCGAAGAGTTAGATGAACTTCAATTGTCTCAAAAAGTTATTAAAAATTACAATACATCTTTGTGTTTGTTTTCTCTTGCTGATTGATTTCTGCCTTTTAAGGTGGCAAATCTTGACATTTTAGAGGGAATACTCGTAACAGTTAAGATGATGAATCACAGCATCATGGAAGCAGAATTTTATAGTTGTAAAATACCTGTACAAGGGTAACACTCACCTATAACCATTGAAAGAACATTTAGAATCCCAGAATGGTTTGGGTTGGAAGGGACCTTAAAGCTCATCTCATCCCATCCCACCCCCTGCCATGGCAGGGACACCTTCCACAGGTTGCTGAAGCCCCATCCCACCTGGCCTTGGACACTTCCGCGAGCAGGGCTGGATGACAGGGTGTCCTAACATACCCCTCCCAGGACTGTGCATGAAGATTCCTCGCTGGAGTGGGAACGCCCCTCAAGGTCACTCCTCAAGGCTGAGCAAAAGGCATTTGCCCACAGACATCGGTGTAACTTCAATTCTACTTAACAATTAGTAAGGTGGCTTTGAAATTATTGATTTAATAAGTAGTGCACTATAACTGGAGTTATTACTACCTATATTGTGTAGCAGATAATTCTGGTTAAGATGCTTTATTCTAATCATTATAATCATCAATTGAAGTGAGTAATTCATTTTGCATATATTTGTTTTGCCATCTTCAGTCCTGCAGGAAAAATTTGTAGAGAGGCTCAATTACAGTTGTATAATCCTTTAGACATTCTACTCTGAAGTCTAATCTTTAGACATGCTAGTTCTCAATCAAATATGGGACTAGAATTGGATCCAGCCACACCCAGACTCCTCTCTGAGAAGGGATTTGGGAAGCCAGGGGGTCTTTTCTACACCTCATGACTCAACAGGAGGGCTTCTCTGACAAATTTTGTATGAAGCTTCCATTCTTCCCATGACAGTACTGCTTGACTCTGTCACCTGAGACCTCTCAGTCCCAGCTTTCCCCACTCGCACAAAGTGGTAGATGGTGGAAACAGCTCCCAGCCTGGCTGCATCCCTCCCTCCTGTGACCCAAAAGCCTGGCTACTCCCACTTATAGAAAATAAATGTCCCTAAAGAAAAAAATACATTTCTGTTTAAAACTAAGAGACAAGGTGGTCATTTCTGTCACAAAATGAAGGCAAAACCTGAGTTTGTGTTCCTCCCCTCAGGGCAGCACAAGTCTGAATTCTGCACAGGCTGGTGAGTCACAGCCAACACAGAGACCCTGCTCTCTGCAGGTCAAACAGGGTTCCCGAAAATACCCGCTGTGCCCCAGAGCAGTGAGCCTCAGGACACTGCAGGCTGTCCACAAGCATTGCTGTTTCCTCCCTGCAGCTGGAGTTTATCATAGACTGTTTGGGGAAAAGGCAGACAGAGACAGGCTGTGTTTGTAAGGGCACAGGGTGCCAGGGGCATGGGTGGTGGATGAGGCCATTGTTGCTCTGCTGTGTGTGTGCAGTAACATGGGATCAGCTTGGTTTGTGAGCATCCCATGGAATGCTACTGTTTTCCCAGTCCTCACCAGGACCATCATTCCCTACCTGCACCTGTCCTCAGTGTGCCAGACCAGGAACCCACTGTGCTGCCTACTCTACATGGTGATAGAAAGATGGACCATAGACACGTCCCCAGCACAGGGATGGACTATAACCGCCCTGAGACAGGAATGGACCATAACCACCTTACTGGGACAGGGCCAGAGCACAAACTGAGATAGAGCAGATGAGGCATCCAACAGCCAAAGAAACCACCCAACCTGCCCAAACTGAAGAACAGCCACAAAAGCAGGGCCCCAGGGACACCTCGCTTTGGACTCATCTGAGCTCCTTCTCCTCTTTCCCTTTCCCCCAGCCACATCCAGTTCTTTCAGTCAGGCACTTCTCCTGTTCTGGGAAGCCATTGTTACCATGAGCACACAACCTCCTTCCCTCATCCTCCCCAAGCAGGAGACTGGAAACGGAGATAATTATAGGAAAAGGTTTTCAAACACGCGGTTCATAACTGACACACTCAGCGCTTGATGTGTTCCATGCCTGTTCTCATTAAATTTTATACACAGCAAACCTGAACAAAAAGCTTGTGCAGTGTTAGGGAACAATGATTCCTTTTTGCCAGTAAAGAGCAGATTTATGGGGAAAATCACTTGAATCTGACAGTCACTGACATCAGTTCTTAGTTCATGAAAAGTGAGTGGGACCTGATGGATCCTCTTCTTTTCATCAGAAAGCTGCTGTTTTTCTTGTCTTGGCTGAGAGTGGGAAGTGAATAATGAGCATGTTACTGATTAAAAAAACCCTTACCTTCAACTTTAGCCAAAATTCTTTGCACCTATGACATGAATCACTAAAAAAATTCTGATTACGCACCCCAAAGCATTTCATTAAAGAACACTTTTTCAAGCACTTTCTCTGGGATAAAAAAAAAAAAAAAAAAAAAAATCCCCTCTGTGAATGCAGCAGCCATGGCAGGGAGGCACAAAAGAGGCTGATTTTGAAAAGGTGCCCCCTCCTGTGCCCAAGGGAGGTGAAACCTCCACACCAGTGTATCCCCATCCCACAGACAGAGCAGTGCCAACATCCAGCACTGAAACGTTTGTCCAAAGAGCCACTTGCTGGTGTTTAATGCCTGCATGATGCAGGATCCTTCCTCCTTCCCTTAACAAACCCTGTCTTGACAAGCTGCAGAGACAGTTTGAGGGACAGGGCTCTCTCTGAGCAAGGGGGGAAAGGGCTCTGAGTGAGGAAATTGGCTCTAACAAACCTCCTTCTGCTGAGCAGAGCACCTGAAGATTGCATTCCTCATTCCTCCTTGGTGAGCAGCATTGTGCAGCTTCCTGGGAATGAGAGAACTTTATTTCACCTCCTTCTGAAGCTCCACTGAGAGCCCTGAAAAGCCCTGGCAGGAGTAGGCAACTGCTTCAGCAGAAAACAGTTCTACCCCCTGGACCATCCTCTCCTCACAAATAGGTGGGGGAACAGACACAGGGACCTGCTGCTTTCTAGTGATCCTTCCAGCCTTCTCCCAATTAAATAAAGGTCAGCTCCTGAGGCCAGACAGGTGGAGGCTGGATAGGAAGACAAATCAAAGCACACTGTTTTCAGCACACGAATTCCTCCCCATTTATTTCTGACTGGTTTCCAAGCAATTTACTGGGAGCATGGACAGAAAGACAGCCACGTCCAAATGGAGCTGTTCGAACAGCAGCAGGAGAGGCTGAAACTGCTGGGTTGTGCTTTCTGACTTCATTCCTAGAAATAGCTTTTGCAGGGGGAGCTCCCTTTCCTTCCTATTATACTGACAATATGTGCCAAATAAGTTGGATTTTTGTTAAACGACATGTCCCTGGGAGAACTCTTTGACATTGACAGGAGCTGTAATGAAAGACTGCAGTTCCCAGGAGCACCAGTTGCCTTCCGTCCAGGGATGTGTTGGCAGGGATGTGGCTGCTGTGCTGCAATTGGCCTCGGACATCCCAAAACACACCAATAGGAGGTGCAGGGGGGAGCATGTCCTGGCAGGCTTGGCCATTTGCTTACATTTTACATAATTGCACCTTTCTGCAGCAGGAAAAAAAAATCAGAAGAACTGACCTTATAGAAGATTCAAACGTCTCTGGTTTGTCACCTTGATAGAGTCACTGGAATTATTTAAGTCTCCAGGGGAGGTAAACAGTTCCTTTGGTCATGGTGCATTCAAAGCACCAAGGTTGATAGAGCTCAAGAAGCATTAGAATGATACTCTCGGCACATGGTGTGACTCTTGGGGATGGTCCTGTGCAGGGCCAGGAGTTGGACTTGATCCCTGTGTGTCCCTTCCAACTCAGTGTATGCTGTGATTCTGTGAAATGGATTTATCTTTAACTCACACCTGTTTGGGGCAAACACACAGTTTGTCAGTTTTCAGCATGCAAAAGGTACATATATCATATATAAACATAAAGGGATGGACATGGGAAAAGCATGTGTGTAGTGACTCTTCTGCAGGAAGAGCCTTGATACACCTGTGACCACTGAATGACCACGGAGTATTGGAAAAGGGAGGGGTCTGGGGTTCACTAGCAGTCTTCTGCACCTCAGCAGCCCTTGTGGTACCAGCCTGGGAGCCTTGCTTGGCCCAGACCACCCCTCTGCCCCAGGAGGACACTGCTCCCCAAGCTCCTGCCTGTGTGTGGCTGTGCCGAGGGGATGGACGCAGCAGACCTGTGCCTACAGCACCCCCCACGAGCTGGAAGATCTCCTCCTGCACCTCTGGGCTGCCTCAGGACAGGCTGAGGAACAGCTCACCTCTGCCCCATTACCACAAGAGCATAACACTCACCTCCAGACCCTTCTATCTGCTGCCAGGAATGGGGTGATAATTGGTATTTTTCTTCAGTTTTACCTGAAAAGCTTTTCAATAATTTTGTGCAATATTTCAGCTCAACCAGGAGAGGGAATGTATAATTTATTTTGTTACTTGATAGAATTAGTTGTTCTTACTTGCTGCGGCAATATAAAACCATGAATGCAATAATTTCTAGTGTCCTTTTTCCATGAGATTAGTAAATTTAATTTGAAATTCTGTATTCACAAGTAGTGCACTGGCTGAAGGCAAGCTGTAGAACAGATGACAAAGGTTATTACATTTTTTAAATCATATTTTAAAGATGTTTAATAGCTGTGGAGAAAAGACTTTTATGAAAATGGAAATTGGCAGATTAAAGAAGGGTTTCACGAAGTTATTTTAAAAACACATGAAGTTATTTTTCTTATCACCCCTTAAAGTGCCAAGGTCTGGTTCTCCAGACCAAAATCCTAATTTGGACCAGGATTTTGCTGAATTCACAATCATATTCTATAAATTGATTCCAAATGCAGATATAAAACCTACAATGTTTACTGATGGTCAGCAATTCTCAAACACAACTTCAAGAGTTCTTTTTCTTGTCACCAGCATTAAGCTGGGTTCAAAGCACAGGTGATGTTTTTCTGATTCTGTTTGACACAAAATTTGGGCTTCTTGGAGCTAAATTCTGCCTTGGTCTCAAGACAGTGAAGTAAACAGGGACAAAGGCCACTTCCACACTGGGAATTTACAGCCTGATCATTCAGTTTTCAAATGAGTGGGAGTTTTCTGTGAGTGTGAATTAGAGTAGGACTGAGCCTGGGGGGGTTGCTGTACACAAAATAGAGCCCACCCACTCCTCCATAGGCTTCTTCTGCTCTTGAAAGGAACAAATTCAAGTAAAAGCCAATGTTTTCTGCTGAAGTCAGCGGGTGCAACTGAAAACACAAAGGAACAGAATGTGCTTCAAGAGCCGACTTGCTGGTTTTCACCTTATTTTCCAAACATTTCACTCTCGCATTTGAGAATAAGTGATAACAGTGAATAAACAATCAGAGGAGCTTTCAACTTCCCAGATGGAGGTAAATCCAATAACTCACACCCAGCCGGGGCTCCTGTCCGGCTCCTCATCCCTGGGATCAGCACTGGCACAACTAGCACCTGCCCCAGCCTGGATCCACCAGCCTTTCCCTGCAGGTCTGAGCCAACCACCAGCACCCTCCCCAGTACCTGTGCCCTCAGAGGGGGCTTTGTTCTTCATCAGTCAGTCTGACACCCAAAATCATAGGGGACATCACCTGAGAGCCTGCAAAAGAAGAAATGTGCCTTTCCAGGGCAGAGCATATTAGGTACCCTGACTGTAAGAAACTACTCTGACTTCTGTTAAGGCTCCTAGTGTTTAATTATGCAAATGATTCAAATAATAATCCGTTTTGTAGCATATCAGTACTGCTCAACACCTCCAGCCCCTCAGAGCAAGATGACTATTAAGAAAGACAAGATGAAGTGGGGACCTGTGAGACCTCTGTCCTGGTCACTACATGTTCACAAAGCACCCCAGGGAACGTGTTCCCTCTGCTTGGGGAAAGCAGAGGAATAAGTGGGAAGTTTCAATCCAGTCGCAACCAACTGTTTTTTTCCTCCTGAAATTGAAAACCTTTTAAATTTTCAGAGGATGGTATCCAAAGGAAAGCACTTGTTCAGCCTGGAAAGCCACCCTAACTGGTTCAACCTAAAGAACAGTCACAAACATGTGCATGCCACATAGCCAGTAACCTTATAAATTGACTATTGGAATTTACATAGATTTCCATTTTCTTCATCAACTTTATAATACAAATTAAGCTTAAATTATAGTTTCTCTTCTAACATTGCCTGAGCCAAATACTGCTATCAATTGATTCATATAATTACCACTTTCCTCTCTAATTATTTGTGGGAGTAAGGTACAGCAGGAAGGGGACTTTTAAGTGATAATGCAAAACATTTCCTACTTGTCTGCACCTAATTCATAAAAAGGTCATATGAAGGTTTTACAACTACACTCAATTAAGGATTAAAATTCACACAGATAGCTCTTCTAAGTGAATCCACTGATGTTTTCCTCTGTAACATCCAGAAATCTGTTTGCACCAGGTTGGAGAGAGCTATGCTGCCTTTGGCTGAAGAAGAAGGTGTCCCCTTGTTCTCAGTCCCACAATGGCCAAGGCCAGAGCCTGGCCCCCTTTGCAGGGACCTCTCCTCTATGCACAGGTAGGCACTGGGGGGTCCCATCACTCTCCCCAAAAACCAAGATCAGAGGAAGAGATGCTGAGCTGGTCCAAACAGCTTGAATTTCAAACCATTAAAGGCCTAGTGAGAAAACCAAAATAGAAGTATTTTTTTTATGTTTAAAATACCAGGCAGATGTCAGTGGTCCAATAGCCGCAGAATCAAACCAGCATTTCAGGTAGTCCAGCCAGATGACTCAAATCAGTTGGCATCAAATTTAGACTGGGCAATGCTGCTACATAATTAAATTGAAAGTGCTAAAAAGGTAAAAATACACTTGATGCTGATCAGCACTGCTTTTGAGGCTAAACAAGCCTGATTTCATTTGATATTCTATGTCTGGATAGAAAAAAACCACAGAACTGGCATACACTTAATTTTATTATGAAATTGCTTTGAAGGAAGATCTTTATACATGAGATCCCTCAAAAAATAGATTTTGGCAGTGAATATGATTGAGGGAGGGAGAGGTTATTTCCAAGGTTTCCCAGTGACCCTGTTTTGATGCTATTTGAAGTTTCCATTAACAGCCTGAGAGTGGAAACGGACACTGGCAGAACTCCCTGGGAGCAGCCTGGCACCAAGGGGACACAGCCACTCACTGGTTCTCTGTGTTTGGCCAGGGCGTGGTGGCAGCTCTGCTTCCTTAGATTGTCTCAGCAAGCCTCAAGGCAAAGAGCCTCCTCACCAGAAGTGGAGACAAAGCATAGAAGACAACTGCAGAAATAACCTGAGAGGTAGAGAAAATGCAGCACAGCCATGGACCTGAAGAACTGGGTGGGCTCTGGGCATCACCTTCAATTAGAGAAGCGACCAAATTACAGCACTCAAATTCTTTCAAGTATTGGGTACTACAGCACCTCTTAGTCTACCTGTGAAAAACATGGCAAAAGAAATTGCTGGAGTGAAAGGCCTGGAAAAACTAGCAATTGTTCCCTATCCAGCAGTGGGGCATGATTGGAGCAAAGCCTTGGAGGAGCTGCTGAGTCCCCTCATCCTCCTGAAACCCACATGAAGCAAGAGGTGAGGATGAGCACTGCTGGTGGTATATGAAGAGGCTTCATGGAGCTTAATGATCCTGGATATATTGGATGCTGGAGAAGATTTGGTCTCTTACAGAGACTAACTCTGAAATTCAGACAATATGTCCTGGTCCTTGTTGGAGTGAAAGAAGTTGGTATCATAGGTTTAGGTTGGAAGGGACCTTACAGACCATCTTGTTCCATCCCCCCTGCCATAGGCATAGGCAGAGATACCTCCCACCCGACTAAGTTAAGCAACATTGCTCAATATTCTGAGAAGTCAACCCAGGGCAGTACAGGCTGATGTGTCTGCAAGCCCTCCCCTCCAGGAGGAAGCTCTCCGTGCCTATTTCAGACCAGGTCCTCAGAACAGGGGTTAAAAGCCATTCCCAGCAGAAAACACTCAAGTGTCCACTGGCAGAGGGCAATTGCTCTCTTGGGAACCAAGTATTCCCCTACTCAACCCAAGGCTTCACCTCTTTTTGTTAAGTATCATCTTCTTGTCCCTAAATCTTGGTAGGTTTCCTCACTGAGGCCCATCTCTATGCTCAGCATTAGTCACCAACCACTGTCACCATGGCCTTTTCTCAAAGTCACATTCTTTGTTCTGATAAAAGTATTTCCCCTTCCCAGCCCCAGAACACAATCATTAAAAACTTGCCCAGAAACCAGAGAAAAGAAGCAAACCCAAGAGCCTTGGCTGCAGGCAGAGCCTGCACAGGGGATCCAGCCCCAGAGGGGCACCTTCCCACAGGTCAGGAGAGCACCAAACCCTCCTCATGCGATGGTGACCTCCCATCACCATCATCCCATGGGCTGCAACATCACCACTGCTCACAGCACGTTTTTGTTGATGGTCCAGCAGCAGCTGGAATTGTACATGGCTGCTTTCCCTGGACAACAGTTGTTATTTGATTCCTGCAACTGGCTTGCTTTTTGCGTTAGCCAGTCAAGGGTAGGCACAGTGGAGATATACTGCAGCAGAAGATAATGCTTGTCTGCTTGGATCACCTTCAAAAGTTAATGTTAAAAAAAAAATGCACAAAACCAAAATAAAAACCAACTCCACAACCTTGGATTTGAATTCACATTTATTCATCTCATTTTTTAATATGAATATTTTTCTCTGGTGTATTACAAAAAGCCTTCTTAGACATATCTTATTTCACAGTCCCCTAAAATTCCCATGCATCCTGAACAGAAGTTCTAACTTGCTTTAATCCTTCAAAATAAAACAGAATTTAAGATGGTCTGAAATGCTTTGCCAAGTTTGCTGAAAAGGATAACACAATGTTTCTGTGAGACCTTGTGAGAGCATTGACACAAATGGCAAGCATTTTTTGTTGCTGGCTTTCTCTCAAGTACCCGTGGACTCCCAAGCCAACCAGTAAGAAGATATATCCAATGTTGTGTATTTTCTTTAGTCTGTCTGTCAACAAAGAGAGTTGTTCTAGTCAAGTATCCAGCTCTTCTTAGCACTGACAAGTTATTTCCACCAGTCCCTCTGTTTTCTGACTCCTGTAAAGCCAGAAAATGCAGATCTTTGACAAACATTCCCAAAACACACTGAGGTCTGAGAACCCCTGATGTTTTGGAGTGAACTCACATCTCACTTCCACATGGATTCAGGAGATGGCTGGTTGTTGAAGATTGCAGGTCGTAGGTCTGTAGCACTAAGCAGACTCAACAGGTTGTCTCCTCTGTTGTTAACTTCATGGAGGTCAAACATAACAAACCTCCTAATATCCTCTGGGACACCTGGGCTGGCTATTCTTGATCACCCCCTGCCTACCTCATCTTCCATTAATCAGCAGGAGGAGGAGGTGGTCACAGTCTGACCATGCTTGGTCTGTGCAGTGCTCCTCAAGTTATAAATTATTGCTGAGCCAATACTCCACACATCCAAGTTGCAGAAGGTGGATTCAGACATTGTACCCTCATTAATGATGCAGTTTGTTCAATCCAGGACTCATCATAGGCAGTTTCTCACCCCAGCATTTCACCAGGTATCAGCTTTTCATTTCCTCTGGAATCACTCCTGGCTGGTATAGTCCACTCTCAGGAAACACAAGAAGTGTGCAATTAAATTCTCATTCGTGGCCTTGTTCCAACTCTTGCCTCTAATTTATTACCACCCCAGCGTCCTGCACAGGCTTCGGTCTCCGGACGCCCACCTTCTGTCTGTCCCTCCGGTTTATGGGGGAGCAGCAGCTGCCTAAAGCCTCCCCTATTGCTCTGCCATCTGCTCAGAAAGATTTGGTCTGCAAACATGGGAATACCACTCCATGACTTTGTTTCAAGCTGCAGGAAAACAATCAGCTTCTTTTGAAGCCTAAAAAATGGATTTGGTTCTAGGTCTGATACAGAGGCAGGGTTGGCCAGATCTGCTGGAGGGTTGAAGGTGCTCTACCCCACTACAGGAGGATTTCACCTCTGGAGTCCCCTGATCACACCTCATGGCAATGGAGACAGGATAAGACCCTGGTACCATGTCCCAGATCGGGATGAGCACCCTGTGGGAAATACAGATGGTAAGTGTTTCCTTGCTCATGCACAACCGTGCATGTATTTATCCCAGCAGAAAAGAGGCACCCCAAGCCTCCTTTGAAAGCAATTGTCAAAAGAGGGCTCTGGAAGGACCATGAAATCATGAGTCATAGAGATGGGTTTTAGCCCCCATGAGTAGAATGAGCAAAATGGGCACAGTCAGAACCTGTAGGCACAGCAGCTTCACTGAAATTCAACAAGACACAATGGGATGGCAGCTACAGAGCAGCACCACGGCCATAGTGACCACAAACACAGTGATGCTCTCGGTACCCAGCCAGTTTTTTGTGCCCCAACACAGCAGGGACTCTGCTTGCTGGAAGGTCAGGCCATCCCAGGGAACACAGGACAACCTGGTTGTTGGAATGAAGGGTTTGTATGACCCTTCCCACCCATCCCAAACAAACAATGCCCTTGAAACTTTAGTTTCATTTCAGACAGCACAGTATATCCAATCAAGGAACAATAAATTTGAGTTTTAAACTTTCACAAACAAAGTCAAAAGTTAGCAACTTCAGAATCTGACTGCAGCTCCCTTCTTTCCCATCATTTCACAGCTACAGGTGGCATTGAGCTGCTTTAGTATTTTCCTCTCTTGGACAAGCACTGCAGAAGGAGCTCCACTAGTGGACACCTATACCCCTCCCATTCCACCAGCTCTGGCTTGGAGATGAAGAGAAAGTTCAACATATGCCCCAGCTGGTTCAAACCCTGACTACACGCTGAAGTCATACAAGTGGGAATGCTTGAAATTCAAATCATCATTAGTAGAATGCTGTCAAGCCTTTTTGCTGGACTAACTCCTTCCCAATCCTAAACTGCCTTGGTTTTAATACTCTAAACCCCACACAACTCCTCCAGCACCATATTAATCTCATAAATCAATTCCACCTCTCAGATTCCTGAGTGCATAGAAACATTTCTATCATCCCATTTTGCTGACCTCCCCTATTATTCCTGTAACACCCAGCCCCAAGCACTGTCTCCTCCCAGCATTACATGGGAGCACTCAGAGAATGCCATGAAATATTAAAGGAGAATGCCAAGATGATTTCAGGGATCTAGAAAGCCCCATCAGTAATGAGGTGGCATCAGAGCTGCTTTCTCAGCCTGATACCTGCCGAGCTCCATCCCGGCTCTTACAGAGAAGCCATACGGAGTGAGTCAGCTTTTCCTGGTAATTACTGGGAGGTTTTGTGTTCCAGTAAGAAAAGCCAATCTCTGCAGGAATACGCATACTTTAATGGGCAAGGACATTGGGGAACTGTTATTATTGTTCCACCAAACAATAGATCCCTCAGGAAGCAAGCCAACATTTTCTATTTACACGTCTGTACAAGCTGCTGGTTGGAGAGGGAATGGCTGATGTGCCTCAGGCAGAGTTGGTTTGTGCCCTCACTGACCCAAACTGTGCATCATCAGAGAGTAATTTGTGTTACAAGGCAAAACACAGAACTTGGCCCTTCCTCAGAGTAGGGGCTGGAGCCATCTTCGTTCTTGATACAGACTCCTCCAGCAGCCCCACTGGCCTGCTCCAGACCTTTGTGCTCCTGGTTTTATCACAACTTCCTGCGAGAATAGAAGCTGCACGCTCCACAAACAAAGCTGGGGAAAGACAAGGGCTGGGGGCTGCACAGGAGCGGATGGATCCCAGCAGCAAGGAGACCATTGCAGGACCCCCTGCTGCCAGTGAGGGAGGGGCTGTCCAGGGCACTGCAAGGAAAGAATCACTCATGTGGCCCAGCAGGACAGTCCAGCCTTGGTGATAAACCATTTCTGTGCCACTGCAGACCTGGCAAGTGACCAAAGTGCTGCTCCATGATAATCCCATGCTCCCTGCAGGGAACTGCTCTTTTTCCTTCACATGTCCTGCTGGGAACATCTCCAGCTCCTCCATTACCAAGCTTTCTGGAAGCTGAAGCTCTGCTGCAGCTTAGCAGAGAGCTCTTCTAGTGCCACATAGGTCACGGCACCAGCCTCAACACACAACAAATCTGCTCAGGACAAGAAGCAGCAGCAAGAAGAAACTCAGTGAGAACCTTCATGGGTGAGCTGAAAACATCAACAGAGTAGCTAAAGCACACTTTGAAGATAAAAGAAGAATAGTTTAGTTCAAGTTGAACTGAGGCCATGCACCTACCTGAGTCCCATGTCCCCCTGTGTTGACTGTGTCAGGACACAGAGCACCCACAACCCACCCTGTCCACCTCACAGCACCCCCTGCCCAGCACCGCCTGCCTACATGCCTTTTACAGCCTCCTGGGGGAAACAGGCTGATTCCCTTCAGCTGGCCCAAGCCAGGCTGCTCCACTGAGCTTTGCTCTTGGAAGGAGCCCCTTCCCCTGCTTGGAGCCCACTCTGCGACAGGCTGAGGTACTGCTGCTTCCCCTTGGGAGATCCCATGAGTGATGTTTGCCTGGGTACCGTGATGATTTTCAAACATGTTGCTCCTTATCCACCTCCAGGCAGGTACAACGTCTGTGTCCTCACAGCACAGTAAGATCTCCTCTTGCAGAAAGCATCCTGTGCCTGAAGGCCTTGCCTCTCCACTGCAGATAATGAGGCAAAGTGTTCTGTCCCTGTGTTGTATTTTAATTCCACTTTAATTCAGTTTTTATGAGGCACTATTTAAACATGGAGTTGCATCGCTTATTTCTGAGATGTTAGGAAGTGCTTCCTTCAGTTCTTTTGTCACAGGGAACTTTTATAATCTTCCAGATTTCCATGTTGCAGTCCAACTGAAGAAGGCGGCAGAGGCAATGCTGCTTTTAAGGGTGCTCCTCTGCCAGCTCCAAGTCACTGGTGTCTCATTCCCATTCTCCTCCAGCTGTGCCATTCATAAAGGAGCAGATATGACATTATTTCACAGAAATTCATTGGGTAACTGAACAGTGCCAGAGCATTGCAAATAAAGGTGTGTATTTGACTTTCAAAACCAGTTCCAAATGCACTGTGTTCCTATACAGCCTATCTTCCTTTTTCATATTGATGACTTTCCTTTTGCATTTCCCGTTTGAATTATTATTGTGTCTGACACAAGATTTACATTTAGTATAGCTCAGAACAACAAAATGTAACATTATGTTATACAAGGCTAATCTTTCCTTATAAAAACCTAATTCCAAAGAGTAGTGTGCACTCACCAATCCAATATGATCCAGGAAGGCAGCTTGTTAGATTTAAACAAGTCCCAGCTAGGAATTTGTTACAGGTGACAGTCCCTGGGCTGTTAGACACACACTCGAAACACACTTCTAATGACAGCATTATGATCACGAAATGATGGTTAAGGAGTAGCTGACATTCTGTGACTGTGCTTTATGTTCCCTGGAATAGTGGGACTTTAATCATAGGGAAAATCAGAAAGAATTTCACCGACTTACCTGTCGCTTGTGGTGCCATACGCTGAAAAAAGAAATGGATAAAGGTATGATATTACATAAATAAAGCTAAACCGGGGAAATCATAGAGTGGGGTAACAAGATCATGCTGACATGCTCTTCTGAGAAGGATTTCCCTCATCTGAGGGAGAGGAGAAGGGTGCTCAGAAGATCAGCAGCACCTTAATGCCTTGTGCAAGGAGAGCAACATAATTGCCTCCTTAATTCCATCCAGGATTTTGAAGCTCACACCATACCCGTGGTCAGAGGGACATGGCAGGCCAGGCTGACGCTGGAGGGCCATTTCTGCCTTAAACCCTGGGTGCTGCTCTGCAGCCTCCTTGGGTGGAGTTCTATCTTACTGCTTGTGTTGAGCTAAACAGGAATTGGGTCCTTTTGTAGAAAAGCTGGAAAACCAGTAGAACAGAAACTTCAGCAAGGCTTCTCTTACTCAGGTCTTTTTCCTCAGCCTTTTGGCTGGGAACGGAAAGTGGAGGGCACTTGTCTTTGTTTACAAAAAGAGCCAGTTTCCTGGTCTGGTGGGTTTCTCAGCATTAAATAACCACACACACCAGAGTGCCCTTTGCTGTTTCTGCCCCTGTGGGGGAGCGAGGAGGGGACACCCTGGACCCCAGCTCCCAACACTGCAAGCTTTTTGCCCTCAAAATCTCACCCAGGATCTGCATCAATAGGACTTTCCCATCATCTCTTCTGAAATTGCAGTGTCGGGATGACAAAGCACTGACAGTGGAGAGCCAGGCCATGCTCGTCTGCCCTTCAGAATTAAAATGGATGAAAGTCAATTTTTCAGCTTCCAAACAGTCTGTGGTAGGGGAAAACATCTCCACTCTACTTGATTCTTCTTATCTTCTTTTCATTCCCGGCATGGCTGGAGGATTTAATGTCTCTTGCTGTCTCTGGGAGCTCACAGGGAAGCAGCTGGTGGTGCAGCGCTAGTGGACAGTGTGGCACAGCATGTGTCGTGCTGGGCAGCATCCTCCAGCCCCGAGACCTGTGTCCTCTGCTTCTCCACCATGCTGCTGCTCTCTGTGATGGGGAAAGGAGGCAGATATTCAGTAATTCTGGTGACTTCCCCCTAAATATCCCATGTGCCATGGTCACTTCTCAGGGTCAGAGCTCCCCATGGCCCATGGATTTGCTCTGGTGATGGTGGTATCCATTTAACTGGATTCACCATGATCAGGGAGGGCAGGGCAGGGCTGCTCAAATACTTCAGAGAATCATGGAATCACATAGTTGTTAAAGTTGGAAAAGCCCTCTGAGGTCCTCAAGTCCTACCAACCCAACACCACCACCATGTTCACCAATAATAATATCCTCAAGTGCCACATCCACAGATCTTTGAACGCCTTCAGGGATGGTGACTGCCTTGGGCAGCCTGCTCCAATTCTTTACAATCATTTCCATGAAAAAAGTATTTCCTAATATCTAATATAAACCTTCCTTGGTGCAACTTGAGACTGTTCAGTGAGACCTCTGTCTTGAGGGGTTAAGAGTCCAAAGGGTTTCCACCCTGCCTGGCACAGGGATGGCTTCTGCAGGGATTCTGGGCACCTCTCCAGGTGGAGCTGAGTGGTTTGTGATAGATTGTTTTGAAATAATTACAGTTGCTTAGGAAAGTGTTGCCAAAAAAAAAAAAAAAAAAAAAAAAAAGGGAATAACTTCACGCCTGAAGGTACTTTCAGCACTGTGTGAAATAAAAATAAAAAATAAAACAAACCACATTTTAAAGCCTGATGAAGAAAACAAAAATGCAGTTACACACAGAAGGAGACACAAGTGATTCTATAAGTAAAATAGAAAATAACACAGGTGGCGGCTGAGGGACACAGAATGGGTGGCACAGGTGTAAAGCAGAGCATCACCTCTGCTGCTGAAGACATTTCTTGGTTGCCAAAGCTGACAGAAATCCGTGTTCTTCTCTGAATAAGCCTTTTTCTCCCTGAGGATCCTTTGACCCTGAACCCCCAACACAGGCAGACTCTTCTGCTGTCTCAAAAAGCAGCCAGAATTCTGACTGTGGACACACCTCTAAATGGTGCAGAAATCACCATCCCAGCTAGTGCAGATGAAAACACTAGGGCTGGGGGCAGAGAAACTTCCAGATGGAGAAAAATGGTGATGCAAGAGGAAGCTTTTGGTAAACAACAAAAGATGGGTGCCTGACCAATACCCTGCTGCGCTGACACCCCAGCTCAATCACATGCATCTTTGAAATATATCCATCCCTGTGGAATCCCCAAAATATTAGGGGAAAAGTAACAGGTGACTTCAAAACCCTTTGAAATCTGGTCGAAGTACCTGCAATGCATGACTGGTGATTATGTGCTCAACCCATGCCATTGTGTGGTACCCATGATCTGCAGAAACCAAGAAACTCAACTGGGAGCTTCCCAGGCAGGTTTGTCTCACCTCGTTGACCTAAACTTGAGGATCATCTAGTCCAGCTCCAATGTTTGCATCCCATGGTTGTATTAATTAATTGTTTATGTGCCACAGTTGTATTTTCTAAATTTCTGTTATTTCTGATGGATTTCAAATGAATGAATAAGCAGGGAAAACCTAAAACATTTAATGCTATGGAGTAACTAATTTTTTTTTAATCAAAGACATTTTTTGCTCATGCAGTTAATAAAATGTTGTGGCAAATTGATACCTACTAACAAACCCAAATATTTCAGATAATACATTTTTGTTCATGTCAAAAGCCTTCTGTTCATCAATAAAGTACTTAATGGAAATATTTTAATCAGTTTTAAAATATCAGATGTCTTCAATGAAAGGTCAGGCCTCCGGTGCAGAGCAGGGAGCAAACAGCTCAGGAGGGTTAATTAGCAACAAAAGACTAAACAAAAAGAGTTTGGAAGAGGTTGCTGAAGGAGAGAAGGCATTTAGGATACATTAAAGGACTTTGAAAAGCAGGATGGGATTTTTCCATAATAAAATCTCTGATGCACAGAGTTGAAGCTCTAGCTCATGTGGCTCTGCATATTCTCTAATGTAAATATGCAGTTGTGCTTATTAGAGCACTTATTCAGTTATGTTTTCTGGCAGGTTCCTTGGAGAGCCACTTGAGCTGCCCCTGGATGGCTTAGCAAGGTGGGTACCCCATGTCCCATCTCACCGGGCAGTGGGAAGCAATTGGGGTTGGTGGGATGTAGTGCCAGGAAGTAGGATGTGGTGCCAGGCGGTAGGAAGCGGTGCTGGGAGGTGGGATGTGGTGCTCACAAGTGGGAAGTGATGCTGGGTGATGGGATGCAGTGCTGGGTGGTGGGATGCAGGGCCAGGAGGTGGGATGCAGTGCTGAGTGATGGGATGCACTGGGCAGCAGGGGCACAAGAAGCCTCTCACAGCCACGGTACAGGCACTGCTCCACCACACAGCACTTCCCCAACTGTGGTGGGTCCCTGCTCTGGGAGTCCTGGAGAAAGAGGAGGCAATGCTGGGAAGCTGATGTGGCTGCAAAGCACAAGGAGTTCTGTGGAGGGGTGTGCTTTGATCCCCAGCAAGGCATGGGTCAGGCAGCAGCTGGGAAGGACTGTTCCCCCTGGTACAGCTGAGAGGGGATCAGACTCCCCCCAGTAGAGCTGGGAAGGGACTGTCACCCCCACTGGTACAGCTGACCCACTCTGACTCAGTGCTCACCAGCCCCCAGCATAGGTGTTCTTGTAATTGTCTTGTAGGGAAATAACTAAAGATGAGAATTCCCTCAGATCCCTACCCTCTGTATAAATAAGTAGGTCTCAAGAGTGATGAATTTATTAAATATTTTGCCTGTGAACTTTTCAAAGATCCCAAGTGATGTGAAGAATGGACTTACCTGGCAGCATTCATGAAAACTAGCACTGGGCCTAGCGGCAGCATCTGAGTGGTGTGTGCCAGAAAGGGGGTGGGATACCCGATTTTCAAACCAGAACAAACCTGCCATAGATGCCTCATGCTCCTGATCCTTTCATGCCGTACATCCAATTAACCTTTCCTTGCCAAGGAGCGGGGACAGTCTCCTTTGATTGGCAGCGTTTGTCCTGGTGCCGGTGGCTGGAGTTCAGAAACGCAGCTGGAAAATCAGGCTTTATTAATACATCATTTAACACTTGAAATGGATTCCAGTGGTGTATGTCTAAGGCAGGAGATAATTCAGCATTTGTTACTTACTGACAGAATACAGAATTGAAATATATAGTGCAAGTCCTAATGTCAAAAAACCTAATGTGCCAACAATTGAATTCCGGTGCCGTTTTGTAGCCTCCCATCAGCTGCTCCTTTAGCGGGAGGAATGGGAACGATGCACTGATGGTCCTCTGAACACTGTAATACCCTTACACCATGGAGGGTAACCCGAGTACAGACAGAGCAGCAATTTGATGTATCTGTGATGTGTGTGATGAGCATTTGGTCCCCACCAGCATTAGCTGACTGTCATTCTTTGGAGGAGAAACATATTGTTAGTGTTATCTTTTTTTTTAATGAGTGCTCAGGCTTTTCCAGCCTGAATCAGCAACTCCATCTCCCAGGGAATTTTATCTGTGTATCTGTATCCCTGCTTAATTGAAGTAGCACAAAGAGGGGGGTGCACCACATGATGGACAAGAAGAAATGGCCTCAAGTTGTGCCAGAGGAGATTTAGATTGGGTGTTAGGAGCAATTCCTACCCCAAAAGGGTTGTCAGACCCTGGAACAGGCTTCCTGGGGCGGTGGAAATGGAGCAGCATCCACATCCACACCAGTATTCCTGTCCCCACCAGCACTCCTGTCCACCATAGCACTCCTACTCACACCAGTATCCTCTGCTCACACCACCACCCCCTTCCACACCAGCAGCTGAATGGTGGCTGGTGAGGTACCCAGGGCAGGGCTGTGGAAAGGATCAAACTGCCAGAGGCATCGCAGGAAATCCTGTCTCTTGGGAATGGTGACAGCTTCTGCCTGTCTCGAGGTTTTCCCTTCCTTCCCACACACTGATCCTGCAGGAAGGCTCCCACTGGGCTGGAGCATCATTCCCGTCTCAGCGTGCAGGTACTGCCCAGAGAGTGGGGAGACAAGGCCCTGTGGGAGTGTTTCTCTGCCAGAGGCTGTGTCCCTGCTGGTGATGGCACTGCCTGTTGCTGCCTGGCTCTGGCTCCCATGGGTGCACACCATCCCGAAACCCCATCCCTGTTTGGACCCTGGACCAGGGGCGCTTCCCTGCTGCTGCACCACAGCATCGGCACTGGTGGGGCTGACTCCTGCCTTGTGGTGTGAGCAGCTGGGCCCTGTCAGACACCCCCACGCCAGTTGTTCTCCCCTTACTGCAAAGAGCCAGAGTCAGCCCCTCCAGCTGGTTCTCACCACTGACTTTGGGATTTCATCTCAAACAGACTCACTTGACTGCCCTGTCATTACTGCCAGTGACAATGAGATCCAGATGAGCTCAGGGTGACACCACAGCCCTGACCCAGCACAAGCAGATTCAGAGATAATACACTGCCACATGTCCTCCAAAGGAACAGCACTCCAAAGGGGATTTCTTTCTCCTGAAATACATCGGCACCGCTGCATTGAAATGCATCCATGAGTTCATGGCACATTTTCCTGCATAGTGTGTCCTCAAAACGAGCTGCAAGAGGACAGGACTGAGCGTGTGGTTTGCTTCTAGATAGCTGCATTGTTCCAGTCATGCATGGAGCAGCAATTACAGTTTCCTGTATCTCTCTCATTAGTCCCTCTCTTTCCCTTCTTAATTTATCACTAAAGTCTTCGGTAGCTCATCCAGGCCCTCTGTTTTTCCCACAGAAGTGGACTCTTTGGGGAGTGCTGCACATACCAGTCACGCCACTCATTTGTCAGGAATGTCAGGGATGGATACAGCCTGGTGCAGAGTATGGATGGAAACCACAGTGTCAGGGACAGCAGTATCAACCAGGGAGAGCACCGGGGATCCTGCCACCCCTTCACCTGCTGGGCACTTTTTCCTTTTCAGATGGTCCAACCTCTGCTGGTGAATCTCTTAAGGATGGGCACAGGCCCATGGCAGGGCTGAGGAAAGGTGGCTCTGGATTCACAAGGGACTGACACAGCAGAGACAGCAGACAACTGCAGCTGGGCCGTGACACAACCCATGAATGGGCACAGCAGGGAAGATGAAGCAGACCATGATCAGCTCAGCTGGGCTGCCTTCCCTCTCCTCATCCGCTCAGGTGAGAGCCTATTCTGTCTGTGCATTAAGGAGAAGGGTACTGGTATCAATATTCATGTTCTGGTTTAATTTTAAACCCCAGGAAGGCTACAGAAAGTGTTGGTAGTGTAATTCGAGGTAGGAAATGGGTATGCGTAGGAACACACGCTCCCTTGGGACTTTCCTAATCTCCTCAAGCAAATAAACAGATGAACTCCACATGCTGAAAAAAGAATAATCTTGCATTAAAAATAAAGTCCTTGAGGTGCAGCTGGAGAGTTTGCACTGGGGCAGGCAAAACATCCTGCAGTGGTGATAACATGGACTGTTCCCTTGGGAAGGGGTGCAACGGGATGGCCCATTCCTGGAAGTGTCCAAGGCCAGGTTGGACAGAGCTTGGAGCAACATGGTCTAGTGGAAGGTATCCCTGCCCATGGCAGTGGGGTGGAACAAGATGAGCTTTAAGGTCCTTTCCACTTCAAACCATGCTGTAATTCCATGAAATCAGAGAGACAGTGGTAGGTCTCCCCTGTCCCGTATGCCAGGGACGTGCTGTGAGCCAGCCCTCCTGCAAGGTGCCCTAGGAATCTCCTGTACTGCTGGTTCCATCACCACGCCTGGGCTGGCCTGGCATCTCTGATCTGTAACAGCCTCCCTGGGCCCTGGAGTTCCCCACCATGGCAGTGCCTCTGGCAAGCCCTGGTGCAGAGGGCTTGTGTGGAGCATCACCTGGCAGGAGCAGTCCCAGCACCTGCCAGGAAAATGGAGTATTTTACTGCTGTCCAAGTGAAGGTGGAAAACATCCCAATTACCCAACTGCTCCTCAAGCAGGGGATCAGAGTGGTAGGCGCTGCGATGGCCGTAATCCGTGCCAGTGCCACAGTGCAGTGTCCCAGGCAGCTCTGTCACCTGCAGGGATCTCTGTCACATGTCCGGAATGTACAGCTCGGACACAGCACATTCAGGGAGCAGCTCCCAGCGTCACAGCGAATGTGCTGATCAATGTGACATGGGCACTGTGCAGAGGAGGGCACCAGCTCCGAAGGGGCACAGTGGCAGTGAAAGGCAGCCCTTCCCTTTTATCTGCCTGCTCCTGACTAGTCCTTCTCTTCACAGTCTCTCTCATTACAGCACAGATGAGACCCAGCACTGGGCTGAGCACTGACAAGCATGAGGCAATCACGACTTAGGAGAATTTTATCACTGAAACAGGTTTTTTCTTCTTCAGTGTTGGAAGGTCCCTATGTCTGACTTTGCCCCATAATGAATTTAAGTACCAAGTGAGCTCCATTCCCTGAAGCAGTGACCAAGAAACTGCCCTTCTGCCTGTCTACCTACTTCCTCTTTCACATTTGTGCTCACCTCCTGCAAGGCACAAATGCTTGTTATGACAGTGGTGACTCAAATGTCTCCAAACCTGTCCTTTGCCTTCAGATTCCTTGTCATTCATTAGCGGTGTCTGCAGATTTGCCTTTGGAGTCCTCTACTCTTCTTTTATTCTTCGTATTTAATGAGGCGCAAAGAATTGTGCAATAAAGGCTCATCAAAGCTCTCATTTATCTATGTTTGACTGTCTTTGTTATATATTAGCAATAAATGTCCTAAGGCTTCCTCTATATGGAGACATTTCTCCTCATTATTTCATGTTGTTTTCTCCAGAATTCATTCGCATACTCTTTTTTCCAGTCCTCCTCCACCGGTCTGGGAGAAGGACTGTGGGAACTCTGCAGCACTGAGAGGGTACCTACAGCTTCATCCAACCCTTCCTTGAGGGTTTAACATGGACAGGGAGCTGTGATTTCCCTGTTCTCCAGGCTTTCTGCAGCCATTACACCAGGACAAAAGGACAAGGTGGGCTAAGCTGGAGCGCCACTTCTCTCCCAGCCTGAGGAGCAGGTCACAGTGTCCCTCCTCCCAACACCCCCGCTCCCACACCAGGCACCACTGCAATGTGCTGCAAGAGTACATCAGCAGGGAGGGAGATAAGGATGAAAGCGAGAGAGCCACTTTTTCTCCATTATCTCCTTTATCAAGGCAATGTCCAGTTTTCTGGCATAGAGGGAGAAAAAAGCCATTAGAAGCTGTGTGGGACAGGTAAAGCCAAGGAGATTTTTCTGCAGGGCTGGAAGGGAGCAGCACACTCCATAAGGAAATATCTCCTGCCCTGGTCAGGGAAGGTGCCCACTGGAAGAAAATCATAGAATCACAGAATAGCTTGGGTTGGAAAGGGCCTTAAAGCCTGCCTTATTCCACGCCATGCCATGGTCAGGGACACCTTCCACTGTCACATGTTGGTCCAAGCCCCATCCAACCTGGCCTTGAACACTTCCAGGGATGGGGCAGCCACAGCTGCTCTGGGCAACCTGTGCCAGCGTTCAGTGTGTTTATTTTTAAGCCACATGAATGAGGAGCCACGTAACTTCACAGAGCTGTCGACTGGAAGCAGGACTGAGCCCTCCTGTGGCTCCAGCCGCAGCCTCACTGCCAGGCAGGAGCCCTGTGCTGACCTGCCATGCTGGGAGCAAGAGCTGGGGCTTTGGATGTGTAGTGCCTCCCGTGGCAGGACAGGACTCTGTCCCCAAAAGAGAGAGTGTGGATGTGCCAACCCTTCCCCATCAGACACCTCAAGATGGAGACACCAACACTTCTGAAGAGTTTCTCTTCAAGTTTAGGAGAATAATAAAAATGCATAAGTAAGCAGGAAACATAAACAGACCAAATAATTAGCTAATTACAACCTGTTTTTGCAGAACATTTTTAATTATTAAAATAATTAGTGAGATGAAATTCAAAACAAAAACTTCATAAACTCAACCTGAACTTGTCCTTGAAGCTCTCAAGTGCCTGAGCTGAATGCATTTACCTGATGGTATTTCCATTAGCACAATAAAATTCGTTAAAACTTTTTTTTTAACCTTCCAATTTACTTCATTTGACATTTCTGGATGTTTTTAGCATTTATGTCTTAGACTGGGTATTTGAGAATACCTCAGTGAGGCTCTGAAAAAAAAAAAAATATTTAATTCATTCTTTTTTCTGGTAACCTCTTCTATTTGTTTACTGTATTTTGCATAGAAATCACTTCTGTCAGAGCACCCGATTTATTTCCAGTTTCCCAACTGCAGTTCTTGAGAGGGGTTTTTAAAAAACATTTCATCAGTCTGGGTCATTCATCTCGATCAGCATTACATCTGTGTTAGCATCCCAAATCCCTCAAAAATTCCTGTTCCCCACTGCCATGCTGGGGATGTGCTTTGACATTAAAAAACAGGACACTGTAAATAATCTAATCCTCGGCTTTCCTAGCACTTATTCCCTTCCAGGAGCTGGCTGCTGTGTTCATTTTGTGTGGATGGGATGCACACAGGGAGACACAGACCTGCCCACGAGAAGAGCTGAGTGGGCAGGTGGGGATGGGAGGCAGCAGCTGGTGCCCAGCTCCGTGACCCCCGTGATGCCTGTGGTTACACAGATGTACCCGAGGCCTGCACACACAGCAGAATTTCACTGTGTTTACCAGCACAGAATTGTTTAGGTTGGAAAAGCCTTTGCAGACCATTGAGTTCAACCATCCCCCAGCACTGCTAAGGCCACCACTGACCATGTCCCCAAGTGCCACATCTACATGGCTTTTAATTCCCCCCAGGGATGGGGATCCACCACTGCCCTGGGCAGCTGTGCCAGGGCTGGACAGACCTTTCCATGTAGAAATTTTCACTATATCCAACCTAAACCTATTCTGGCACAGCCTGAAGCTGTTTCCTCTTGTCCTGTCCCTTGTTCCCTGGGAGCAGAGCTTGATCCCTATCTGGCTCCACCTGCCTTTTGGGGAGTTTAGCTGTTTGTCAGTGCTGGTGTGCTTGTTGCTACAACTTTTTTTCACCAGAGAATGAAATTTTCAATAGAATTCCCTGCTAGGTCTGACACTGGAGCTGGAGCTCTCCTCCAGGACCACAATGCAGGATCAAGTCCAGGCTAATTTCTTCTCTCTTGTTAATCTTTAGCATTTTTACCCTTAAAGAAGGTTCCCAGAATTGCCCACCATTTTCTTAAATCCTTTTATTTGAACCTCTGAGATACTTCCCAGGCTTCTGACCATCCAGGCTCCCATAAATTCCTGTGCTGGCAGGAATAAACCAGAAATGTCTGGTGTAAATAGAGGAGGGTTTGCTTCATGCCATGGAAAAACGTAAATCTGGAGTTAGAAAGCAGTAGGTTGGCAGGTGAGTGGAGGGGGCTGAGTTGTATCTCTGTTCACCCCACACTGTCCGTCCCTTGGGGGCAGGAATGCTGGGGGTCCTTCCTACCCACACCCTCCTCCACTGCCATCCAGGCTTCCTCCTCCCTCCAACCTGGATGGGCGCTCGGCTTGCTCCACATCAG
Source organism: Acropternis orthonyx (assembly GCA_035583155.1). Lineage (NCBI taxonomy): Eukaryota > Metazoa > Chordata > Aves > Passeriformes > Rhinocryptidae > Acropternis > Acropternis orthonyx. Next base: position 421,697 of record JAWWEU010000005.1, on the reverse strand, counting down.
CCATGCTGATGAACAAGCTGCAATTTGTTTAAAACTCCATTACCAGGACAGGACAGAAGACCAAACAATAAATAAAAATGTGATGATATCGCTCCCATTCACACCCCTTCATTTACCACCGCGAGAGACAGAGGCTGATAACATCAGTGTGTTTGATACCAACCATCAGTCGCTTCCTTGTGCACCCTCATACATCTCAGATTAGTTGACAAGATATTTATCACTTGGACTTTTATGAATAAATATAATTCCCAAATACTGAGGTTTGTTTTGGAGTGTTACTTTTCGATTCAAAGCTAATTCAAGAGAGAAGAATTCAGAACTGCTTCTGGAATTTGGAGATCAAGCCAGCACAGAGCATGTTCCCTCTTTCTCCCCTTAGCAGTTTCAGAGCTGTTTATCTATGAACTGCCTCCATCATTATGTAATTCTGTTACTTCCCAAGTTTTCAGAGCCCATTAGGAATTAACCATTAGAACTGAATGGAAAAATGAGAATGATCAAAAGAGGCTCATCCCTCTCTGGTGCTGGCATTAACCCACAGCACCAAAGCCCTTGCTTGGGATCATTCTGCTGGTGAGAGCCTGCCTCCCATTCTGGTGCTGCTTTGGAAGAGACCTCAGCTCAATTCTTGTATTAAAATTAATCCTACAACTATATTTCTGTGCTGCTGATTTAAAACCAAAATGGCAAAGCTACAAGGGACAAAGAAGTCACCTCAGCACTCCCAGCTTTGGGTGCTGTGCCAGAAATGAGCTCTACAGAATAATGGTTGGTAGGTGCAGCCATCACCCTTCCTCCTTCTCACTGCTTGTACTCTGGACGTCACTGTCCATCAGCCTCTCCATACATTGTGTTAGACTAAATTACGGTTAAATTAATCCTTTTCACATTCAAAATATGGATGAAGGTTAGTCTTGCTCTCAGATGACAGGTGAAAGTAAGTTTGGGCGAAGCCTTTCCCCGGAGGACATGGGAGAACCTTGGCAAGCCACAGTAGGAAGGGTGACCCAGTGCCTGCTCTCGTGCCACATCCCTCCGTCCTGCGCCAGCTCCAAGTGCTGGGCCTGGTTAATTGGTACGTAATGAGTCTGGTCTTGTTCTCAGGAGAGTCAATAGCAGGTCTGAGACCAACATGTCACACTGCTTTTCCTGTTTTAATTTACATTGATACTTTGCTTCATTTAAAGGCTGCTCCTTACTTCAAATTACTCTTGATCAAAGGGTGAGTCATCTGTGGTGGTGCAGCTGCATACCCAAACAGGCCCATATTTCTTCATTATCTGCCCCGAGAAGCTCCTTGTGTGGAGATCTCTCTGTTGGTGGACGGAGCTGAGCTTCTCTCACCACTCCTAAGAGTTTCATCTCAGTCAGAGAGAGACCTGTAAGTGCCTATTGCAGGAAAAGAAGTTGCAATATTAAAAACTGTCACTACTGTAAATTCAGCAAAGATGAGTAAGAAGCAGCAATATTAAAAAGTGTCACTGCTGTAAATAGAGCAAAGATGGATAATTGGTGTGAGTTACAGTCCCAGTGTAGATATTATATGTTACACACACATACTCAGCTGGTGGCCACACCAACCATCAGTAACTCTAGGTTATTAGGAGTCTAGGATGTCTGTGAAGGTAGGAGAGAAAATACGAGATGATGGATGTGTTCCTAATGCTGTTACAGTCTTAACAGTTTAAAGAACCTTGAGATGGAAAGTTTCTGATTCCATGTCAGACCCTGCAAGGTGTTGACTCTTTGTCAAGGGCAGGTGGCAGCTGGATGTGCCTCAGAATCAGTTTTCTGTTCAAATTCTCTTTGCATGTTCATGGAGGTGTTTTTCTCCCTCTTGTATCAAAAACCATCTCATATCTTGAATGGAGAACACAGGTAGGCTGAAGAAAGCAGCACAGTGCTGTTTGAAGCCCATGATGAAACTATGTTAGTACCTGCATGGTGTGTGCACACGTGTGCAGAGCAGAGAGAGAACCAGAAAGAAAGGCAGAAAAAATCAAAACCTCTGAAAATGAACTGACAGCTTGGATTTCAAATGGAACTTTTGGAAGAGTTTGTGTCATCCTCAGGAAGTCAGAAGGGAGCCTGCATCTCTGATACCAGCATCCAAGCCAGCCTTGCTGTGGGAGGAAGGTGGCACAGCTGCCTTGAATGAAAAACACCTTTTTTTTCAAGCAGGTAGAAAATGAAGGGGAAACAACCCAAAATAAAAACAGGAAGAGAAAGAAAAACTTAGGATATTAGAGCAATGTGTTAAAAATGTTGATTTTCTGTCATGGTTTTCTCACTTCTGCTTGGAAAGCTCCACATGGCACTGTTCTGTGTGTAGCCTGGGCAGGGTAATCCCACATCACACTCCAACAGGCACTGCACACTGACCCACAGATGGATGCATTTCCTGACCCATTGGGAATGTTTGCCTGCTCCAGCAAGCTGAAAGAGGGCCAGCAGAAGGTCTGAAAGGCATGGAGAAGTTAAATGAGGAACAGAGACCTGGAGTGATTGATAGAATTAACCATACCCCAGGTGAGGGGTGAACAAATCTGACCCCAGGCTTCAGCTGCTCTGACTTTGTGAAGACCCCCCCCCAAAGCAGGGTGACCTACGGCTGTGAATACCTCTTGTCCCCAGGGATGAGTGACACCAGCTGCTTTGGGGCACACAGATAGGTACAGCGGGTGTCCCTACATCCCCAACAATATGAGTTCCCTGTGGTCCTCATGCATCTTCTGAAGCAAGAAAGGGATGAGTCAGAAATCGTTGCAGAGCAGTTTATTACCCAAGAAATTAAAGTTGTTGACTCAAACAACTAAACCCTCAATTTACCAAACATGACATGTTTTCCATATTACCTGAGAAATTTGCCACATCCCAAATCATTAGGTAGTGGCATAACAGGAGTGCACAGACATTCCTCAGAGTCCTTTCAAGGCTTTTAGCATGAAAATAAGTAAACAAACAAACAGAACCCAACAAAACTGGTTGTGTCACACGCAGGATGTCACAGGAAATGCCAGATCTTTGGGCTGCAACAGAACAGGCGATGAGCTGCCTTGAGATGAGAGGTGTCGACTCTGTAAAAGCATCAGTTCTGGATGCACGCTTCGATTTCTCACTGTGTTGCATAAAATGAACCTTCCCCCTCTGCAGGTAGCCAGCTTCTCAGAGATAAACTTCCACCTGTCAGAAAGCAGAGCCCATGACGATGCCTGAGCAGATGTGTTACGGGCTCTCCCAGCACAAATTCATTCCTAACAAGACATGCTCGAGTGCGTTTTGGAACATTCTTGTCCCTGCTGGTTGCCAGCCTGTGACTCTTCATGTCGGGAGTGGGGAAATGCTGTCTATAAATCAATCGCCAGGACTCAAATGCATTCCCAGGCTCCAGCTGTGGGGTGTGCCAGGGGAATGGTGCCTGAGGGCACACCACATGATGGACACCAAGCAACAGCTGACACAGTTCCTCAACTGCAGCTGGAGCCCTGCCCAAGTTAAACCTTCCCTGGCACAGCTTGAGACCATTTATTTCCTCTTGTCCTGTCCCTTGTTCCCTGGAAGCAGAGCCTGACCCCCACCAGGCTCCATCCTCCTGTCAGGGAGTTGGAGAGAGTGAAAAGGTTCCCCCCATAGCCTCCTTTTCTCCAGGTTGAGCCCCTCCAGCTCCTTCAATGAAACAAAAATCTCCCACCTTGGGCTGCCTCTGCAGTTAAGTTTTTGTCTGCAGTAGAAGCAGCCTTGAAAAATGTTTTCCAGTGACTGTTCTGCTACCTGGCATAGGAGAGTCAAAGATTAAGATCAAGAGAAAATCACATTATGAATAATTTAGTCCCTAAATCTAGCATCTTACTGTGGTGAAGGCTATTGGATAGGAAGGATGCATTCCCTGGTGTTTATCCCATGCACAGCTGCACTGGAAAAATCTTCTCAAAATACTCAGCCACCAGCTTGATTGTGAATTGTCACAATTACACTGGTCAGAGCTCACCTGCTCTGCTGCCTTCCCTGAGTGCAGTGTGAGGGCACTGCTCATACATATGGTTTGGAAAGAAAATCTAGGAAATGACTCTCAGCAGGTTCAACCTCACTAAGGTGATATACGGATGAGCAGCTGGGAGAGGGAAACATGGACCTGCAGCTCTTCCCCATGTTCCCGATGTGCCCATGCGACCATCACTGAGGCAAAGCAAACAGAAGGGGTGTTCACTCCCATTCCAGGATCACGAGGGATGAGCAATGGGGAGCACCTGGGGCATTTGGCTTGAAGGGGGGAAGAGTGAACAGGGAGGGACCCACCGAGGGAAGTACCAGCTGAGGGCACCGGGTGACAGACCATCCCCAAACTGCTCTGTGGGAGAGCGACTGGGGGAGAGGGAGGTTGTTTTACAGTGTGGCTGTGATCCTGCTGCAGAGGGTGCTGGGAAAGGACTCACCACAACATCCATCCAAGATCTGAAAAAGGAGAAACAACTGCTGGAGCGTGGAGTGGTTTGTTTTAGAAAGGCTTTGTGGGCTCAGAGGCCACTTGTGAATTGACTGAAGAGGAACAGAAACTCATCCATCTACAGAGGATGGAGATGTGATACCAACCTACAGCAATGCTTGCCCAGACCCCAGTAATGCCTGTTTAGTTCCCAGTACTGTGTACACAGACCCAGTAACACCTGCTAGCCCTCAGTAACACATGCTAGCCCAGCAATGCCTGGAGGCCCCCAGTATCACCTGCCTAGTTCCCAGTAAGCTGTACTAGTACCCCAGTAACACCTGCTGGCCCCCAGTGATGCCTGCCCAACTCCCAGTAGTGTGTACTCAGACCAATAACACATGTGCAGACTTTTCAGTGTGCTCTAGTTTGCCCAGGCTGCCCCGTGGCTGTGCTGGCAGCACAGAACACAGGATGAAGCAGGGAGGGTGTGTGAGGGTTTGACATCACATCAGCACACCCTATGATGGCCACAAACAACCTTCCCAGGCAAAGCGGTGCTGCACAAACCAGTCCCTGCCCTTACAGGGATCTTTTAGAATTGCAATCTGTTTATTTGTGTAAAAACAACAAAACACTATCAAAGTTCCACAAATTCATCATGAAATTGATTAAACAGTGTAAGCAACTCATTATTTGGGAATATTAGAAAAATACTAGAAAGAAAATTAAAGCATTACAGGATTAAGTCTTCTCTGTTTGAGTTTAAGTTTGCTATAACTCAATTAAAATTCACAGTTTCACACTGATTAGAGGCAGCCTTGTTCATCTTGCCCTGCTTTTGTTTTTCTAAGTGCAGCTGCAAGGTGTTGACAATGAGGTTCAGCTTTGTCATGGGGCTGCTGTCAAAGGCTCCAGCTTTATATGTCAGGAGATCACCCTTCATTTGCAGGGGTCTCTCTCCTTCATTCTCCTCCGATGTGTCTCCAAGCAACTTTTCTCTCACAGTCTCATTTTTGTGACTCTGGGTTCCAAATCATCATTTAATTCTTCTTACACAGAACACAGGAGTCTTTGTTGCACTTTATTGATGATGATGTCTTCGCTGTTCAGTTTTATTATTTTTATGTATTGATAGTTTGCCTTCACTGAAAAAAGAAAAATCCAATCCATGGCAGTACAATTATATTAAGGATATTAAGAATATTAGATTACAATGCTGAGTGCAAGGGGGACGGTACCTCAGGAATTTATTTTTAGGCCAGATTGGTCTGTATTTGTGTGATGATTTGTTCACACACACACACTGGTTGTGCACTGAGAGCCTTGGTGATCCCTTATGGTGAAGGGGGACATTGGATGGGCTGTTTGTGGGGCCTGTTCCCCTCGTTCTGGTTCCCCACATTAAGCCCAGTCAGTGTCTGCACTGGTACTGCTGGTCAAGGCTGGGGACTCTCCTGGCTGGGGGCAGCTGGGCAGCCCTGCCCCAGGATTGCTGCTGCTGCTAAAAGAAACTCAGATAAAACCAGATCAAGGTATTATTGTTGGCATGTTAACGATGGCAATTCCCAGCCCTGCAGAAGGTGCTGAATCAAAGCAGGTGCCATGGGAAAGGCCCTGGAGCTGTTACACAGCGCTCGACAGCAATGGACCACTGGCTGGTCACAGGAAGAGGAAACGTAATACATTTTCAAAGCTATCTGAGTCAGACTATTCCCTGACCTGAGTGGATACCAGCAAGTCTTAGTGCTTGTAACAATATAGTTCTGCAAAAGGAAAAATATAGCTGATATTTCCATCATCCCTTCATTCACTTGAATCCATGTTCTCACAGATTTTTCACAGTGTGTCTTAATAAAGTTGAAAAGGTTCATCTTGAAAGGGGACAGAAGTTCCAGGTTTCCTGGTGAAAGCCCTGGAGAGGATGTGGGCAGCAGGGCTGGGGGGGCAGGGGTCTGCCCAGCGATATGCACAGTGACCTACCACACATCCCATGGGGCAGCTCCCATCAGAACCCACAGCCCCTGCTGCTCCAACCCAGCACCCAAACTGCTTCTTTCTCCTCCTGGTGCAGAAGTCATGTCGGCTCACACAAATGTGTTCCAGCAGCAGCAACAATCAGTGGTTACATACACATATCTCTCTCTCTCTATATATATATAAATAAACCTTTAATTCTGATTTCTTGTTCCACAAAGATGGGCATACTGCACCCTGTTTTAACAGGGGAAATTGGGCTTTGGGACAAATGACAGGAATTCTGACTAGCACAAAATTATTTCTAAGAGAGACAGCAGCTGGGATAAAACCATGCTTGGTGAATGAATTTCATTTCTCTTACTTCTCACTTTTTCCTTAGCAAAAGGTCTGAGCCACATGATTTATCACTTTTGAAACCAAAGCATTACCAAAGCTGCAATGAAGAGACTGGGGCATGTCCTTGTGCTCTGGTTCCTGCTCATCACTGATGATGGAGCCCAAAAGGCACAGCAGGAGCGTGTGGATCTCACCTGGGACGTGGCAGAAGTGGTGGCAGCCACCTGTGTGCCCAGCTCACCTGGCTGGGGCAGGAGCAATGCCCAGCTCAGCTGAGATGGGGCAGGAGCAATGGCAGTGTGTGTGCCCCTCGCCTGCATAGTGCTGTGCCCACACCAGATGGACCTGTCCATCCTGTTGCCAGCATGAGCAAGTTCTCCAGCACCTCAGAGTAAGGATGCTGTGAAGTCTGTAAAAGTGCCTTTTCCTTTATCTAATTTATATATTCATCTCAGAATTCCACAGCAAAAGGCTACAGGAAGCCAACTGTAACATTTAATTAATATTTCCCATCTGCTTTTTAGCACCACTTTAATATAAGTGGTTAATTTAGTCATGGGGTGAGTTGATCACAGACAGGAAGTGGCCAGAGTTTGCACAGCCGAAAAGCTATGCTGGGGTCTCTTCCCACAGTGAGCCTCCTCTGTCTGTGGGTCTCACCTACACTCCATGCAGCAGCACTTTGCAACAGGGTTCTGGGCAGGATGTGACACCTGGACACCTAGAAAAGCCATTGGAGACAAAATGAGCCTCCCCAGGGCCTTGGGAAGACTTGTGGGAAATCCAGGCAGGGTTTGCATAACTCTTGCCAAATGTCCATGCCCACTGGGAGCTGCTCCATTCGCAGGGCTGGTGGAGCAGGAGATGCTCCAGGCTGAGTTGTCTCCAGCTCATCCCCTGGCAAATTGGCTGCAAAATCTGACTTAAGTTAAACTGAAAATCTAAAGCTTTTTACAGCTCCAGCACCGTTGGTTTTTTGCTTCCTTCCCACTCCCTCTGAAATATTTCCTTTTGATATTTTAATTTCTCTTGGGCTGACTTTAAGCAAGAATGTTGGGTTGAAACAGATGGTTGTCAGCAAACCAATGCCTGCAAAGCACAATTGAGAATTAGCTACAAAAACCCAAAACTTGGCACCAGCCGAATCCTCTTGATATAATTGTCAAAAGAAATCTGGCTTGGAAAAATTTTTGGAATAATATTTTCAAAATTCAAATGACTGAAACTTTAAACAAACAAAATACATTTTGAGTGTCTGTGAGTGACAATGAAAAACCTCCAAAGGTCATTCCTGAAAGGTCATGTGTGACCCACAAAACTCCTTCTTGAGGCTCTTTCACCCTGGAGTAGCTGGGTCAGCCACTGAATAGCAGGACTAGTTGGTCAAGGAGCTGCCTTGAGCAGGAGAATATTCATGAGCAACCTCAATCTTTCAGGTTTTCCATGGCTGTGGTCAGCCCACCTCACCAGCACCAGTGCAGGGGTGCCACCAGGATCAGGCTGCCTGCCCTGAGGATGTCCAGCCAGCCAGGGCAGATGCAGCCTGAGCAATCCCCCTCTACCCTTCAACACAAAAATGTTCATTGGTAGCTTTAATTAAAAGTTTCTCTTGCGTTTGTTTGTTTCAGAGAGAGTTTGTTTACTTTGGTGGTAATCTCCTGTGTGGCCCTGTTAGACAGGTTTGTTGAGACCAGAAGTCTGTAAATTGCTGTTACCCCAGTCTGAGAGCACTGGGCCTTCTCAGCAGTAGGGTGTCCCAGGTTGAACCTTTTGCTCTTTTGATCTTCAGCCATTATTGCTTTGTGTTTCACACAAATCCAGTGTGAATTTATTCCAGAGTGAGAAAATAATTACAGATGAAAAGTGTGAACATAGAAAAAAAAAGAAAAGAAAAAGGTTTCTCTTCTGATTTCCCTTTCCCTTTTGAATAGAATATTTTATTGGGGGGGGGGGGGGGAAGGGAAGGAAAC
>JAWWEU010000005.1:355212-412885 GCA_035583155.1 Acropternis orthonyx | reverse complement strand
AAAGAAACTAAAAAAAAAAAAAAACTATCAGAGAGCAAAACTATCAGTCCCAGAGGAGAGCTGGGAGGGAGTGAGAAATGGGCACAACATCACTAATGAACGTGGCCAAAGCTGGCATTGAGGAGCATCTGGTCTGGACCTTGAGGGAGAGGGGAGATGCCGGGAGCAGGGAGCAAGGGCACTGTTCCTGCCCCTCAGTCCTGCTGCCCAGAGCTGTCAGAGGACACTGAGTGACTGGTAAGAAACTGCACTAGTCAGACCAGATGTAGATGAGTTCTTGAAAGATTCATGGAATCTCTCAGTGATGCCTCCATTAACATTATTGTTGGGTAAATAACTCCAAATTGTCACAGCTCCCTGTGTTTGACAGTGCTCCTAATTTGGTGCTCACAAGGAAATGAATGCCCTGCATTGTCCCCACTGCCTAATTAGCAGATAGAGAACATTCATCATGTGGTGACGTGAGAGTGTGACAAGGTCGGAGTAATCCATCACTGCTCAGCTCCTCAGCAGGGACTTCCACCGTGCAGGCAGATGCTGGGCAGCTCTGGAGCTGAAGTTCCCAAAACGGTGCTCATGGGGTGGTAAAGACCAACCCAGGCTTGCAGAGGCAAGATGGGCACACACCAGGGTCACTCTGCTCTCGGCCATGTCACGGTATGGAGGCAGCCAGACCCCTCCCCATGGGGCACCTCCAGCATTGACTCTGGCCTCAGTGACCAGCATGTTCCCAAGCTACTGTGCCACTGCCTGCCCTGCCAGCCTGCATTTACCAACACCTCTGCAATGCATGGCCAGTGCTCACTGCTTTTGGCTTTCTCTCTCCAACCTTGCATAAAGCACATTGTTAATTTCAGTGTCTTTTCCCAGATGACATTATCCAACCATAGGCTATGTAACCATGAAATGAAATCTAACCTTCAGGCTGATGTTTATAATTTCCTTTGGTAATGATCATTAATCCATAGGATTGGGGTTGGCCATTTTAAGTATCAAAGGAAAGATAGCTTTTTATTGCAACTGGAAGAAACCTGTGAAAATAACCCAAATATAACAGCCAAAATATAAAAGGATAATTTAGTGACAGCAATGAAAACTCCACTGTGGAGCTGGATCAGAGAATCACCACAGAATTTCAGACTGTTTTGCGTTGCAAGGGACCTTAAAGCTCATCTTATTCCAACCTCCCTGCCATGAGTAGGGACACCTTCCACTACACCAGGTTGTTTCAAGCCCCTTTCAACCTCTCAGTTTAGTGCAAATAACAATCATTATGGCAGTGCCTGAGTGCTGTTTTTAGCCAGGGCTCAGGGTGCAGTGTAGGAATGTAGGGGTACAAAATGGACCCTGTCCTATCACCTGCACAATGGGCTTGGTGCAGCTGAAGAGCAGCACAGCATCTCGTCCAGCACCACGGCAACTGCTTTCACCTCCAGCACCTTTGCCCCCATCACATAGGGAATTTTTCTTTTCTTCTGGAACATCAGATGTGAGGGAGAAGAGATACAGCTCTTCGCTCAGCTGTAGCCATGGGATGAGCAGGATGGGGCTGCAGTCAGGGAAACTCTGTTCATGTCCTCTGAGCTGCCTTGTGGCTGAGCCTGCAAGAGACCTGCTGTGCCAAGCATAAAAGATTATGAATATTAATCAAATTGGATGAATCTGTTATTTTTAATAAAAGAAATAAACCCCACATATTCTTTCATTAAATTCATACCCAGAAGGAACCATTAGGATAATCCAAATGTGATCTACACTTCCTCTACTAATTTCTTCACAACACATGAATGTCCATTCCAGCTTCAGCACTGTTTCCAGACAATTTTGGAGGAGCTTTGTGGTGTGCTGTCCACAGGTTCAGGGTTGCCTCTTCTGGCCCCCAGCTGCTTTGAGTAATCAGAATATTCTTCTTCCTGATATGAGTTTGTTGCTCTTGGCTTTTAACCATTGTGCCCAACTGTTCCCATTCCCCAAGGTCCCACGTGTCTGGTCTCCTTGGGTGGCACTGGTGCTGCCCTGCTGCCCCTCAGATATCCCTGGAGGACTTCCCTGTGCCTGATGACTGAATAGCCCCTTAAGTGTCATTCAGCATCTGCTCTTCTGGAGTAGCACCTTCTCCAACATATTCCCAGGTGCTGGGGTCAGATTCACAGGTTTGTAGTTTTCTATGTCATCTTTATGCCCTTCTTGTAAATGCTTGCTCCTGTTGTGTTCCTGGACACTATCTCCTTCCTGCTGGAACATTCCTCATCTTTCCCACACTTACACCATGGGTTGAGCTCCACATGATTCCCACCATGGCTAATCCATGGGGCTGAGCTGTGGCCACCCAGACTATTAGAGTTCACTGATGTATGTTCTCTGCAAGGCAGGATTGTGTTATGAAGAGATCCCTATGGCAACTTGCTTGGAACATGTCCAAGAGTGATGGCTTCCTGGGTTTGATTACATTTTTTGATCATTTAGCTGGTTTTAATCCATTTAATTTCTGAGGCATTACTGGGTAGAAGGCAATTTTTCAAAGTTCCTGGGGAAGTGAATCAAATTATTTTAGGAAACCTGTTTTGTGGGAGTTACCTTCAGTCAGCAAAGTTATCATCTCCCATGGCAAATGTCTTTAAGGCTTATGCACCATAAAACCATTTCGCTGGGCATTAATTGCACTATGGAACTGAAGAATTCCTTACTGAAGATTTCTCGTAGGAGTATTTCTGTTATAATTTCTGCGTCTGTCAACTCTTCGTTGGTTACAAGAACTTTTTAAGCACAGAGAGTAATGTGATTTCTCCTCCTTTGGAATTGACCCATTGTACCAGGGTTTGTTAAAAATTATTATTAATGGCTTGGAGTATTCAACTAAGTTAATTTAATTCCCCTACATATGAGCCATCTGATCATGTCACTGTGAGTGCTTCTGAGCGCCACTGTCCCTAAGTAGGTATGACAGGACTTTGATTGTTACTGAGATGTGCAGATAATTTCTTCCCTTGTTCTTCATTCTACCAACTGGCATCTTCAGCATATTTAGGTCCCACATTCTCCTCTGTTCCCTAAGGGCCCATCAGCATTGCTTGCTTTCCATCTCGCTGTCCACACCTTCACTGCTGTCTCTGTTGGGTACAAGGGCAGCGTTTCCAGCCATTTCCTCCTTGTTTCTCATGGCTGCTCAGCACATGGTGCCAAGTGCCATCCTGTCTTCCCTCTGTTGCCCGTCCCTCCTCGTTTTCCCAGACCATTCCCCATGTCCATAAGACAGAAGCCATGTTTTTCACAGTGTCATTGCCGAAACTTTCTTTCTATTTCCAAAAGCATGGAATTGCTGTCTCTGTTCTGAGGCTCTTCCTCTTCCTATGTGTCTTGAAGCCTTAATTCTCCGTGCTCAGCTGTGTTGTGTCTCAGCCCTGGCTGAGCATATGCACTGTGTTTACCCCTCCGCATTTCTGCTTTTCCCAGCAGAAGAGGGGCTGGAGCAGCACTACAACTTGGTGCCTTGGCAGTGCCTTTTCCTGGAAAGGTGATTAAGTATATCTGTAGATAATATCTCAGAAAGCAAACAAAAACTCAGAAGAAAGAAAAACAATTTTCTCTGGAAAACAATATGAATTTTTCATCTAAAGCTGCACTCTGGCTGCTTGATGAGTGCAGTGAGGTTATCCCAACTGGAAAAAACCTAGGTGCTGCCTGTGAAAATCTTCTGTCTTCTTTGACTTCTTCAACTTAAAAACTTCTTTATCATTTTCCAGCAGTTTTTCTTCAACATCACCTTTTCTGACAGCCAGACTAGATGCCAGGTAATGACTTGGCAACTCTCCAGATGTGATTCCCATCAGTCCCTCTCTGCCAGACTCTCAGGCAGAGACTGCAGCATAACACAGAGCAAGATCCCGGGCAATGCCAGACCCCACGTCCCACCACGATATGCTTACATGGTTTAAGTTATGCTTCACTTACCAGCCATTGCAAAGCAGCTCAGAGCTGGATTAGGCTGACAAATGGAAGAGGGAACAGAGGGATCAAGGCACTGACTTGTTGCCTGCCATGGCAGGTGTGTACAATCACAGACTGGTTTGGGATGGAAGGGACCTTAAAGTCCATCCCATCCCACCCCCTGCCATGGGCAGGGACACCTCTCACTAGCCCAGGTTGCTCCAAGCCCCATCCAACCTGGCCTTGGACACTTCCAGAGATGGGGCAGCCACAGCTTCTCTGCCCAACCTGTGCCAGGGCCTGCCTACCCTCACAGCCAGGAATTCCTTCCCAATATCCCATTTATCCCTGCCCTCTGGCAGTGGGAAGCCATTCCCCTGTGTCCTGTCCTTCCATGCCCTCCAGTCCAACTGGTCCCCTTGCAGAGAAGGAGGGAACAGGGAGAAAACCATATGGGATATGCATGTCCAGAAGAGCACAACCTACCAACAGATACCCTACACATAAATATAATATTAGGGGTTATATCACATACTCATAATCAGGAAATCCAGAAATTTCCATGGCTATTTTGCCTTGATTTTCCAGAAATCATCTGATCCACAGAGCAGCACTTGCCTGCTGAGCACAAATACACTCTGTGACTAAACTGCCCTCATAGCAGGCCGAAACATTAGGAATGGTGTCATGCAAATGTCCTTTATCTTTTGCTATAAATTCAAAATTCTTTAAATTAAGGTCCATAAAATATCCAGAAATAAGTTGTTTTCACTGAAAGAAACACATGATTTTGCGAAGAAAACCTGTGAGAAGGGCAGTCTGAGGGACAGCTGATGACAGAGGTGTCTGAACTGACTGAACCCGATTAAATTTGGCCTTGAGAAAATGACTGAGTTCAGCCCTGAATCTCCCAGAACAATGGGAGGGGACAGGCTGGCAGGGATCAAAAGCTGGAGCAAATCTTGTCACAGACCCTGTGAAGTGAAACCAATGAGTATTACACAGCAGTGCTTAAGGGCTTTTATGTGTGTAAAATCTCGGTCACAACATGGCCCTGATGTCTTCCTCTTTTTCATTTAGTTTTCATGGCTCTCTTTTGGAAATATACATTGAAATAAAAGCAAAAAACAAGCACAGGCAATTGTAAAATATGGGCCAGGAGGCCAGAAATCCCCCATGTGTAAAGCATGAGCCAGTATTTCCTTCTGCACCCAAAGAAAAGGTCTTTGCTGGTCCATCCCTGCCACCCCACAGAGTCTCCAGCTCTGCCTTTCCCCAGTGAAAATTAGGAGAAGGAGGCATGACTCCAACAGACTTTCAGGCTTAAAGATTTAATTCTTGAAAATACAGTAAATTGAATATATTTGAAGAAATAAGGAAAAGAAAAACTGGAAGAAAAATTATCATATCCCCATGCATTAATATTAATACCCTGATTTCAAATGGCAGATCCTCCTCAAGACCTAAAGCATGAAGCTACTACAACCCTGCAGCTGCTCAGGAGAGGCTAAAGCTGGTGCAAACAGCTCCACTGAGAAGAGCAACTGTCTCAGCTGGATTTCATTTTAACCTATTTCTTATCTTATGAGGAATATCTGAAAACAGTTATAACCATTTACTCCCAGCTAAAAGGCTGTGTGTGTGTGTGTGTGTGTATATATAATGACCATTCAACCCTTCCCAGTTGAAGTCCCATGGCCAACACAGTGGGTCTGTGTGGGTGCAGTGAGATGGTGGGAACAAGAAATAGAGCTGATCCACTCCAGTCCTATTGCTCTATCAAAGGCTTTTATGGTTTGGTGCAGACCAACTACCCTTTATTCTATATCATATATAGAATCAGAATGCCAGATTGGTTTGGGTTGGAAGAGACCTTAAAGCTCATCTCACCCCACTCCCTGCCATGGGCAGGGACATCTTCCACTAGACCAGGTCACTCCAAGCCCTGTCCAGCCTGGCCTTGGGCACTTCCAGGGATGGGGCAGCCACAGCTGCTCTGGGCAACCTGTGCCAGGGCATCACCCACCTCATAGGGAAGAATTCCTTCCCAATATCCTACCTATCCCTGCCCTCTGGCAGTGGGAAACCATTCCCCTTGTCCTGTCCCTCCAGGCCTTTGTCCCAAGTCCCTCTCCAGCTCTCCTGGAGCCCCTTTAGGCACTGGAAGGGGCTCTCAGGTCTCCCTGGAGCCTTCTCTTCTGCAGGTGAGCCCCCCCAGCTCTCCCAGCCTGGATGGCAAACAGGCATTTGAAGTGATGTTTTGACTGAAAAGTTCCTTACTGCCCACTTCCCTTCCCCTTCCAAAATCAGTGGCAGATTGGAAGCACTTTGCTCTAACTTGCTCTAATGCAGCATTATTAACTGAAAGATAATGTCAAAAGCCCAGATTTCATTGGCTTCCCAAAGGGAAAGGGCACCACCCTCAAAGTTCATTCCCTCCTCTCTGTGTGTCCCTTCTTCCTCTCGGTCAGGGACACCCCTGTGCCCTGTTGATGGTGGTTCTTATCCCACCTGGAGGCAGGAACATTCCTGGCCCCTCTGGGGGAAGGTAGAACCCAATGTCCCTTCCCAGGACCAGCCCAAGGCACAGATGTCCTGGCGGGGATGGAGCTTGGAGGGACCAGCTCGCCTCAGCCCAAAATGCACAGGAATGCCAGGATCCAGCTGTGGGTGAGGTTGGAAATCACTGAGGCGCTGAGGCCAAAGGAGGTAGGAGGCACTCAAGGGGCACAGGCACTGCCCCAAGGGTCAGCGCGGGGGCTTTGCCTCCACAGCTCTCCAAACCCACTCCCAGTCACAGAACACTTGCTAAAACATCAATATCAGCCTGTGAACACACACCAAATAAATATGCCGGTGTGTTTGTGCCATCAGATGGGTAACCCGGCAGTGTTTGGGTTGGGCTTTAAAAGTCAATGACACCCTCTGCATTCCCTTGGCAACGGAGGCGCCGCAGAGAAACTCCTTTTACATTTAACAAGTTTAAATGTGTTGACACATATCAAATCCAGATCTGGGGTAGGTTTAAGTGACACATGTCATCTGACTGGAGGGTTTCTGTGTTTGCCAGTGCGAACACAAAAAGGCTCAGCATGTCTGGGGAGAAGCAGAAATCAGATCTGTGACAACAAATTTTGCTTGCAGATAATTAATCACATTTGTAAATAAGTGAGGCCATATTTGCATCCCTTTTGTTTCTTCTTCTTATGATCTACAGGTCAACTCTTGCTGTGAAAATATTAACAGCAAGCAGATTTGCCAGTCACATGCCCCAGCACCAACTGAAGATATATTTCGGTTCTCAGACAGACGTGTTTGTGCTAGAAGGGCTCCCAGCCCAGGCAGAAGGGGCTCCTGTGGAGCAAAGTGGAGACAAGGGTCACCCACAAGGGTCACGCTGCAGAACCAGAGCTGTAAATAACCAGGGCAGGCTGTTTTCTGCCCTGGGGAAGGAACCAAGCTCTTTGAATAAATAATTAGGAGTTGAATGAAACCTTCATGGCCTTAAGCTGAAGGAGGATGGATTTACATGGGATATTAGAAAGAAATTCTTCCCTGTGAGGGTGATGAGGGCCTAGCACACGTTGCCCAGAGAAGCTGTGGCTGCCCCATCCCTGGAAGTGTCCAGGACCAGGTTGGACGGGGCTTGGAGCAATCTGGGCTAGTGGGAGGTGTCCCTGCCCAATGGCAGGGAGTGGGACAAGATGAGCTTTTAGGTCCCTTCCATCCCAAACCAGTCTGTGATTCTTTGATTCATATATACCTACATGTTCGTCTCTGGTTCCCCACTATGACATTATGTGTTCCTGACAACACTTACCTTGCTGTACCCGGAACATCATCGCTGCAGCTGTGGCTGAATATGGGGCAGCAAATGCTGAACTGGCAGAAACCTGAGCACTGTGTCCTGGGAGTTAATGAGCTTGGCATGTGCACGTGAGGAAACCTATCACCACATTCTTGAAGCAATTTCTGAATCAGAGAGGTGGGACCTGAACCTCTGTGCAGGTTCTTTACACCAAAGACACAACCTCTTTCTGGAGTCCAGCAAATGAATCATGGACTCAAAAGCCAGAACATATTTTCCCCAGCACTACTGATTGCAACTTGAGTATATTTCTTCCATATAGCTTCATGTTAAAAAAAGGCAGGGGGGAGGGAGAGGAAAGCTATTTAAGTGCCTATCAACGAAAAGTGCAATTTTAGTTACGTCTCTTCAGGGCTTTTAAATGTGTTTTCATTACTAGAGATAGGAAGGATCTACAGGACAGGTAAGACCACTCAAATGCCTCATTTTATGCATTACACAATGGGTTTTTTCTCACTTATAAAACATCCAGGAAATGCTGGGATTCAGTTGCTCAGAAATGCCTGGATGCAGATACACAAATACACCTGGTTAACTTCATTCCCAGCACATCTAATTGAGTTTCAAGACAGAGCAGCAAACCACCGTCATGCACAAATGAGGGACAAAGAGAAACAACCCTTCAGAGAAGCCAAGGGATCAAGCATCTGTTATTTGCACGTGCTCCACAGAAGATCCCAGTCCATGTATTGCCCACACAGATGCAAGATCATGGCACGTTCAGAGAGATGTAAATCAATGCTCTTGTAGCTTTTAACATTTATAATGCATCAACATTTTCTATAAACCTTTTGAGAGCACACTGAAGTTTCAGTCTCCCTGTACTTGTTTGGAAACAGATTTGATACTTATTACACATTTTTCTGCACTTCCAAAGGCACAGAAGGCGATCTGCAGCTGCTCCGAGGGGTGGGGGGTGGGTGGGTGGGGTTGTGTACACCAATGTTTATGCAGTTGATTAATGAGATGAATTCCCTATGTGTGATGCTTTCAGGAGCATTTGCACAGGGCTGTGTAATTCTCTCAGTTGGGAAGCTGCTGCAAGTGGCAGGAGGGAGCTGAGGAGGAGGAGGGGGCTGTGGAGGGTCTGAAGGAGAGAGGTGATCGGAGCAGCTTTCCAGACCAAGACCCCATCCAAGTCTCAGAGAAGCAATTTCCTACAGCAGATTCAGAGACAGTGAGGTTGCCCAAACAATGACATGATGCTTTAGGGTGGTTTAGGGCTCTATGGACAAGCCACTTGTGTGCCCTTCAGCCCCACCATGCTGTGCCCCACAGAGCCGTGGGGTGCAGAAGCCCCTGCCATCTGTTGCCTTCAGCATGTGTGAGAACAGCATCTCGCTTGGCTTCCAAGACTTCTCCATGGAATAAAACTGGGCCAAACACTGTGGTAGGCATGGATGTGGGCTTTGGCAGATCCCAGGCTGCAGAGCAGGAGGGGTGGCATCCAGCACTGGGGAACTGTGCTGATGGGACCAGGATCCCTGGGGAAGGGCTGTTCCGGCTCCCCTCAGGGCTCTCCTCCAGCCCCAATGCCTGCTCTAACCAGTGCACTGCTGCCAGGGGACAGTGGGCATCCAGCACTCAAACCTTCCCTCTCCCACCTCCTCACAGTGTCCAATACCACCACTGCTCCCTGGCCTCCTGTCCATGGTGGGCACAGCAGGCATGGGACAGGACATGATCCCCACAGAAGCCTCCAGTAGCTCCTGCTCTTCTGGGACACATTCACAGATTGTGCAGGAGCAAAGAGCATTCTGAAATTCTAGTATTTAGGTTTATTCAAGCTGAAAGCAAGATGGAATTTGACCCTGGATTTTCTGGAATTTGGATTAAAATGCTCCCCCCACCCTACCCTTGGACTGGATTCCCAGCCTGCTCTGGGCATGTGCTGTGCTATAACAGGGCAGCAGTTTTCAATTTGTTTTTAGTTGACTATTTTGCAGAAATGTGTTTCTGCTGGATTCAGTTCAGAAGCCAAACTTTGGCAAGACCATTCTTGTATTTCTTTCACATCTCCACTGATCTGAAGTAAATATTTCTGACTTGTTTGACTCTTAATCTAGTATTTTGTAAGAGAAGCCATTTGACCTCATCAGCTTTGGAATCTCAGAATGATGGGAAGTAGAAAATAACAGAAAATTTCCCTTTCTACTCTCTGTGACCATCAGTCAGTAAGAGCAGGAGGTGAGATGTTAAGACATCCTGACTCAGACTGAGATTTCTTTGCCCTCTTGTACTTTCCTGGGGAAAGCAGTCTTGCATAGGCACAAAGGGTCACCAGAAGAGCCACAACCTGCGGGAACTCAACTTCACTTTCCAGGAAAATACCAAATAAACAAGTGAGCCAACTGTACATCCTAGCAAGAAAACAAAGGGAAAACAAAAACTCAATATCAATTTGTAAGGCATTTCATGTCAATTCACTCTTGTGTATTTCTGAGGCATAGTGAGGGACCTTGCAGGGAAGAGTAGCTGTGCCTTGAGCAAGATGTTCTCCTATCTGAGACAGGCAAACACCACCCAGGGGACACCACTGCACCAGGGATGGGAAAGTCCTCAGAGACCTGTTTTGGAGCATCCAAACAGGAGAACATACAGAGCCTTGCAGCCATGCACCTACTTCAGTGTCATTGGTGGTTTCATTTAAAATCTGCAGAATGTGGGGTACTGTGTGGAAAGCACCTCACCCACAGCAGGTGGGGCCTTTCTGGGAAGCGTTACCCAGCGTGGAGTTGCCTACAGCTGATTAATCCTTACTGGAACACAAGAACAGGTACGTGCATGAAGGATGGGGGAAAGGGCTCTTTATCAAATTGAAAGGATTGGATTATATTTTAAATTGATTGTAAGCTTTAAAGATTTTTGTTCCAGTAAAAGTATTGATCAGTGGGAGATTTGCATATTCCTCTTTCTCTGTATGGGGCGGTTCTGCCACCAACAGCTATTGCAATGCTGGTTAAGTAAAACAGGAAAAGATTAAAAGCTGCAGTTGAGCCAGGAACATTTTTTTCCACACTGCCAAAAAAGAAAAAGAATATTTTTTTCTAAGATAAAGCTAAAAGCATTTAATATACACTTAATTTTTCAGCAGATTCAACTAGCAATAGATACTGGCTTTTCTGCAACATCCTGTTGCCTTTAATGACTTGCCAGATTTTCAGCATCAACATGAGAAGGAAAATAATGGAACAGCTTCAGTCTGATTTTTAGCTCCTTTTAAGTACTTCTCAGTTACAAGAACTCTAGCAGGAATGCCATTTTTAATTGCTAGAGCTGTGCTATATCCACATCTGAAATCACAGTCCTGAGCTTGGAGGTGGGAGAGGCTTCCTGATGTCAGCGGCAGAAAGCAGAGTCAATATTTGGACGTTTCAGATGGATTTTAGTTTTAATTCAAGTAGCTATAACTGGCCTCTCATTGCTAATTATTTTTTGCAGCAGCAAAGGTATAACACGTACTGAGGCCCTGGTGATTCCCTGTAAACACAGAGGTGTGTTGGTGAGCTGTGGTCACACACGGGCCAGGTGTTGTGGGGAGCAACACCCTGGGGGCCGGGGCCAGTGGAGCACACTGGGGGCCCTGAGATGCTCCTGTGGGAGCACCGACCCCACACCGTCTCCCCCAGCTCTCTGCTCCCTCCTGTCCCTTCCTGACACATGGCTCCCCCACCACCCAGTCCCAGACACAAGTGCTCCTTGCTCAGGTCCTGCCTCAGCCCATTCTCACATGAAATCCTGCCTGGAAGGTGGTGTTCTCCCCCACCCCCATGAGCCTCTCCCAGGAGGGGAAAGGCTGTGAACTGCAGCCAAGGGCCATCTCACCAGTTCAGCAAAGAAACGGATCCACCAACTATTTGTTGATTTCTGCCCCAAGCTGGGGGAGTTCCTGGAGATGTTGGGCTGGTCCCACAGTATGGGGAGCATCAGGACAGACTTCAGCACAGCTGAGGAATTCCCTCCCTGACTTGCTGTATGTTTGTTTTCAACCTACAGATGTCCATGGCGTACAGGACAGCACTCAGCAAGCCATGGGGCTCATAGAGAGGGCTGAAAGAGGCGATGCGTATCAGGGTCACCTCTCATCGCTGGCCACACACAGTTCTTCTGGCTGATTATTTGCACTTGGATTTTCCACTGTCATAGGTCAAACCATGCTGCCCACTCCCACAACTGGGTAAGAAACCCTTCAGAAATCTCCATCTTTTTCCAGGGCAGGAACACAGCAGTTAAAAAAAATAAGAAAAAAAGTCAAAATACCCCTGCAACCCACCCCACATCGGGGGCTTTAGGGCAAGAAGGAAAACTGTGAGATTCGTCAGACACCGAGTGCCTGGAATCAAAACTGTGTAAGTGGCAGGCATTTCCCATTCCCTCAGGTTTAGATGTGCATTCAGGAAGCACAAGCACTTTCATGGCTTCACAGCCATGGCAGGAACAAAGACAGCAGAGTCCCGCAGTCCCCAGCCCCAGCCGGGGCCGTGCACCGTCCAGGCGCCCAGGGAGCCCCAGCACAGCTGCAACAGAGAGCAAAGCAGCAGCGAATCCTCTCATGCGCAGAGATCAAGCAAGAGAAGTTCACAACAGGATTCTGGGCATGTAGAGCTATGCTCGCAGTCATGATAGTGCCGTTAGGAAAATTTGATATGGCAGATGGGACATCTTTTGCCGGGAAATAAAATCTGATCTTTAGCAGACGAGTTCGTGGTACGAGTCCTCAGGAGCATCGCAGGGAAGAGACACTCAGCTCCTGCCGCCTCCCTGGCTCAGGAGGGATCGTTCTGAAAACAGTTCAGTCGTGAATGGTTTCTTTTTTGTCTGTACAAGCTCTCCAGCAGGACCAATTCTGTACTTATGTCTGCAAGGACAAGCAGAATCATCTTCCTTTACAATTACCATACACAGAATTTCTCAGCCAGGGATCTGGGAACTGCTGTGATTCCAGATACTCACACAGGATCCTTCAAGAACAGTTTGCTTCATGGTCTTCCCTTCCCCCTGAACATCCTCTCTCTTGGCCTGTGGTCCCCGAAAACATCCCCACAAGGGGACACAAGTTACACCACCACCACCCCAAAAAAAAAAAATTTACCTTTGAGTGAAATTCTGGTTCTGCTCATCTTTAAAAGCCTTTCCTTGCATGTTAGACACTTTGGAAAACAATCTACTTCAGCACTGGGATTTTAGGTTCAGACCTTCCCTCACATGTCAGACACTTCAGAAACAATCTGCTCCAGCACTGGGATTTCAGGTTCAGCTCATGGGAATTCAGTTTTGTTAGAGATATGTTGACTTACTGCTGTTTATGTTATTGCCAAGCTGAGATAAGGCCCCAAGTTTTCAGCAAGGCTGTGATATGAAATCAGAGCACAGCATTGTTACATGGCTGCACTTCAAAGGTGAACTTAAATTCCTGTGAAACACCTGCATGAGGCATGGGATGATGTCAGAGCTGCCTGTACCTCACACAGCAGAAGTTCCAGTGGCAGGTCTGGAGGAAAGGGTCAGGAGCTTGCAGCAAGGACCTTAGGAAATGTTTGGAGCTGGCACAGTAGGTGCCAGGCATGCAGTGACACTGAGGCAAACCCTGTCCCATCAGCACCACCACAGCTGTGGAGCACAGCAGCACCAGCACCCTGTCCCAGCCCCAGGAGGCTGAAAGCAGAACCATGACAGTGCTGGGTGCTCATGTGACCACCAAGGCTATGAGCAGTGCTGTGCCAGCAGAGACCATCCCAGGTCTGCATTCACAGAGAGAGGTCGGAAAAGACCTCCAATATCACTGAGTCCAACCTGTGCCCAACCCCCACCTTGTCACCCAGCCCAGGATACCTCCAGGGATGGGGACTCCACCATCAGCCTGGGCAGCCCCTTCCAAAGCCTGACCACTGTTTCCAGTAAGAAATTGCTCCTGAAACCAGCCTGAACCCACTCTGGCACAACTTGAGGCCATTTCCTCTCAGTTCCATCAGCTGCTCCTCATCAGACTTGTGCTCCAGACCCTTCCCCAGCTCTGTTCCCTTCTCTGGACACGCTCCATCCCCTCAATGTCTTTCTGCCCAAAACTGACCCCAGAATTAAGTGCCTCAGCAGTGCCCAGCACAGGGGCACAATCACTTCCCTGGTCCTGCTGGCCTCACTATTTTTGCTACTATTTGTACTTCGTGAAAGTCACCCTGGGGGTGCAGACATCAGAGTTGCTTTTCCTGGTCCAGCTTCAAGAGCTTTTCAAGACAACAATAAATAAACTGATAGACTTGAAATGCACATTGATAATTTTAAAACAATACACTGAAAAGGCACATTTCCTCCTGGAACATTTTTTTAAATTCCATTTGCAATTGTAAATAATAGACTTGCAGTCTGGGAACACAGACATTACAGGTGCACTGAAACACAGGATACTTCATAACAGAAAATGCTTTGGGGTAGGTATTTAATATTTTATCATTCTTCATATATTTTGTTTTGAACATGAATAGTTCATAAGTGCACATTAAATCCACAAGTTATTTCAGTATGCCATCACCTCCTCACCAGTAACTGAGTCCCTGAGTACATGGTGGGGTTTTTGTCAGGTAATTATGGTGTTACGCAAGGGTGGGACTTTTTGTGGGTTCAGAGTTTTTTGTGGGCCTGGGAGGTGGGGATTTAGGCTGGACACTGTCTTTATCTATGTTGGAGTCCTTGTCAATATACATATATTTTTTGCTAAGATAATATAATAAAAAGATAAGGATAGAAGCTGACAGACAGTGTATCAAAGCCAGGTCAGCGTGGCAAACAGCTGCAGCACTTTATATTTGTCTTCATGTATATGCATTTGTCTTTACAAAGTATTTCTGTGTGACTCGCCACCACCAAGGTCAAAATTCGAAACCCAAAAATAACTTGTATGAATATAGACCAGAATGAGATCAGAGTGGATCTGCCAAAGCAGCTCTTGAATGTGAATATTTAAGTCCCATCCCTGAGAGCGAGGTGTTCTCCTGCTGCTTTCCTGTACTTTGCAGTTTAGCTTTATACAAGAACGCAAATTTTAGATAAATGTTCTCCAACACACCCACCTCGCTGGCCCAAGTGGCTCATTTTTCATGCAGCCTTTGTGGATTGCATGGGCTGCACTGCTGGAAATGAGACATCCCTCTGATAACAGTGATCACCATCCTGAGTGATGCCTCCTCCAGTTCCACACCCCGGCAGGGAGAGCAGACCGAGCAGGAAGGAAACATCGACATGTTACCATAAAACAATTTCCTAAATGTAGATGTGATGTGCCTTCACTTCATTATGAACTGGGGCTGGGTAAAGAGGTCATTGCAGCAGCTGAGCCTCTTTATTGAACACGTCTGTCATGGTCAGGAATGCGCTCCGAGGACCTGGCCCAATTCCCTCCTGCCCACACCCATCCCAGCAGGATGAGTGAGCGCCCAGACACCGTGGTGGTCGAACAGAGACAGTAATGTGCAATCAGCAAAATAAACAGCACCAAGAAAGGTGCTCCAAGGGCTTGTCATGCGTCAAGGGCTTGTCATGCAGTGACTCCTGACACACAATATCCAGCTACCGACTGCACATACACGGTGCCTCCAAGGTGAATATCTCTGCTGATACCACCCCTGGGTTTTGTTTCCTTTGCTCTAACATCCCACAGCTCAGCTCCCTGCAGCCCAACACCTGCTTGAGGACACTGTGGAGTGTCTCACATGAAGGCACCAGCCCTGTTTCAGAACACTGTGCACCCAGATGCTTACAGAAATAGCAACAGAGATTCAAACAGCATTTAGCCAAGCAGAAAGGTCAGCCCAGCACCAAGTAAAAGGATTTTTTGTATTATTAAATATGTATCAGACAAGTTTTAAAGCCTTACAGAGTTTTCTTTCTCCACAGTGCATTGTAACTATTATCCAACAGTTTTGTTTAGCCCTTAGTACTCAAATAACACTCACCACCAAGTTGATGGCAACCAATCCAGAGAAGAGGATGTGCTACATACCTTGAACTTCCAGCTGTCCCAGCCATGAGTTACAATATGAGGGGAAAGGAAACTGGTGAAAAACACTTTTATAGCCCAAATCCCAGAATGTCTCTCAGCTGGAGGTAGGGAAGCACTCAAAGACTTTCCCTGAGTTGGGTTGAACATGCTCCAGGTGAACTGAGTTCAGGTTGGGCTGATCTAGTGAAAATGACTCAAGAGAAGATCGATGATGAACAGACTAATCCTAGGGTGCCCCAGGAGTTCTCCCACTACCTCCAGTGCATGTTGGGATAACAGTGGGGCTGCCAGAGGGAGGGGCTGAGGCTGAAGCAGAGGCTGGAGCTGAGGTTGCAGTTGTAGCAGAGACTGAGGCTGGGACTGGGGCTGGAATGCCCTGGGGAGCAGTGGGGTCCTACAGAGCTCCATGGGGCTCTGCACACATGGCAAACACAAAGGAAAGGAAAGGCCTGTTATCACATATTTGCTGAGGAATATCAGAAGGGGCTTGTTTGCAGAGTGCTCTCTGAGTCTCACAATAAAAAGACATAAAAAGGACAGTAATTGGCCACTAGAGATGGAGTTAATGGTAAATACTCTAATAATAAAACCCCAGGCTGAGCTGCAAGTAGATCACTTATCATGGGGTTTCTCCAATAGAAAGACTTTTCCCCACACCTCTGCACTTTTACGCTTGATTTGCCAGTGACTCTGCAATTACAGCTTCTAAACAAACCAGGAAAGAGCCTTTTGATGGTCTGAATTAGAAAATGAGTCTGTCTAGGTGGAGAACTGCCATCATTTTAAATTGCCTTCTCTGGAGCTTGACATTCTGGGCTTTGGGGCTGGGGACACACTTGGCTTGGGTTGTTATTTTATATTTTGACTCAGCCAAACACAGAAATATGTGCCTGGGAACTGTGGAGCCTAACATGACAATATTCACTGGGATTTGATTAAAATGCAGTAGTACTGTTATGGGAACTTAAAGGAAAAAGAAGTCTGTGTGCTTTACCATGGTGGATCTCTGCATTTGCCCCTCCAGGGCAGAGCAAGGCAGAGAAAGTTTCCCTGCCCCTGACAGGATGCCAGTCCTGTGGAGCGCCTGAACCTGGGGAGACGGGATTCTGCTCTGGTTGGAAACACACCATGAGGAAACCTGTGTGTTGGAGCACCAGCTTCTTTGGCTCCAGGGTTTAATGCTTGGGCAACCAAACAGGATGAGCTGCAAGGCTGCCCCTGCCTTTGGGTTCAGTCAGAAGGAGGTGTGTCAAGGGCTTTAATGGAAAGAAGGCTTTGCTGTGGTCTCCCAGCCAACAGAGCAATACTGCTCTCAGTGAATGTTTAGAGGTTTGAGGGGGGTTTTTTTCACTGCATTTGGTTTATTTTATTAGCATGCTGAGAGAGACAGTGAATGCAACAGCACAGATGGCTGCCCAGTTACTGTCACTTTTGAAGCAGCAACAATATGATGCAGAAAAACAAGTGATATCTCAAACCAGTGTTGGCCACATTTGAAATTTCACTGTTGAGTCCAGTACATAAGTAAATTTACATTGCCCAACTTGGTTGTTTCTAGAAAAGCTCAGAAAACTTGCCAGTGGAGTTCTGTGCTCCTGCAGTCCCATTCAGATGTCATTTGGAGTAACTATGTGTTCAACAGCAAATGTGTGTGAGAAATCCATGCAAAATAAGACCAGCACGAGGCCAGAAAATTAATCTAATAAGTGCTAGCACTGAAAATCACCCTCATGATTCTCTGTCTGGAGAACCTGCAGGCCTCTATCAAACCTCCAGTGCTCGGTGACAGATGATATGTAAAATGTTATACATCCAAACAGTGTATAGAAGTGTCCTGGCTGAGAATCCATGGACTGTGACAAGGAAAAGCAGATGCAAAGCTGTTATCATCCTCTTTACATTTTAAATTGGATGAAAGCTGTTATTTTTGTTAGCACAGGACATGTGTGGATAATTCACAGTGAGTCGTATAACCAATGACTTTCACCTCTTTTTGCTTTATGTATTGTCTAGGGTTGTGTCTCTTGAACACAATGATCCTTTGAAAATCATTCTCTGAATGATTTGGGTCATTTTTTCATTTTTCAAATGAAATTTAGTAGTTATTCTCTGCCTGGGAGGCTGATGATCACAGTTTGCAGATATAAAACTGCATTGGGTCTCCACACAATTTGACCGGTGTGGAAAGAACTCTTCCAGTTGGATTTCTGGCGCAAATACAGCTCTCATGTTAGAAGTGTTGACTATTTTAACCTTTTTCTTCTCAAGAGATCCTACTGTACCTTCCTTCCGTAGTAAATAAAACCAACTATCTATTTACTTTTCAGATACAGCATCATAAATCCAGATTAACACCACTGAAAATAACAGGTTTTTGGACATGTGAGATCAAGGCAAGAGACTCCAAATTAGGGTAATGAGGATCCATGCACTGAAGATCCAATTGGACAGAGAAGATGGGAAATGGTGAGTGTTAATTGGTGCAAACCTCAGTGCAGGGTGATTAAGATACCCACTTGCTTACTGCCCTTTGCTAAAGGGTAGATAACAATAATTTCTTTGATGGTGATGGTTTTATTTTCCATATTCATGTTATCTGTGGCCTATCTTCAAACTATGATCCCGTATGTGTCATGGAAACTAAAATCATTGTACATGATCCTGGTTCTGTGCTGGTGAAGTAAGCCATGAATATACTCCCTATTTAAAAAGCTGTGGTCTGTTACTGCTTTGGTTTGCCCTCTTGAAGGAAAATCAGCAAAAGCTCCTCTGTACTTCAACAATGTCTGCCAAAAAAAGGTAACATCTCTAATTTACTTTCACGTTTTACCACCAATACATCATCATGCAGGAAAATGGCAAAAGCAATCACTGCCTGTTGCTGTTGCAATATTCAAAGGAGCTCGATAAGGCTACTGTGCTGTCCCTCCATTTTTGGGTCAGATTAGCCCAGGTTCTGACCTGTGCCCTTGCCAGGTTCATTTCTCCCTGCCAGCACTCCCACTTACAGATATCGACATTTATTTTTGTCTGAATAAGTGTGATTTATTGGAATCAGTTCCACTATCAAATCAACAAAACATATGGTGCCCATCTAATACAAATAAAGTTCCATTTGAGGTAATTCTTCTCAGGTTTCCTGCACCTTAGGAAATGGGAGCTGCAAGGAAGGCCTAGTGGCCAGCGTGCTGTACTAAGACAGAAAACCAGGTTTGTCACCCAGAACTGACATGGTTCAGTCGTGTACCCTGGCAGTTGCGCCTTATTCTTTCCTCTTCTGACATAAGCAGCTTCTTCTAGGCTGGAGAAGTCCTTCCTTGCAGGGAGCCATAACACCTCCTTGACCAACAACATGTCCACCATCCATGGCCCCAGAGCTGGAGGCTGTGCAGGCGCAGCCACGGCAGAGCTCAGGTGGGACAGGCTGTCCAGGGGTCCCCAGCCCAAACTCCACTCAGGGGGGTCCTGCCAGTCCTGGGCCAAGGGACTGCCTTTGGTGGGTCTGGGCGCCGCAGAGGGCAGCGCTTGTGCAGCACCACTACACAGCCTCGTCCTGCTCTGCATTAGAGCATTAGAGCGGAGCAAAGAGGTAGTTCTGCTACATCAAAATAAAAATGGTTGAAGTGTCAACAACGTGTAGCTGCAGGGGACATCCTCCACCAGGGCTGGCCCCAGTGCAGAGGCAAGGAGGGTCACCTGTGACCCCTGGCCATGTCCTGCAGATGGGCCCCTCGGGGTACCAGGTCTGTAGGTGTGGGATCACACGGGGACGGGAGCACAGAGGGGCACTGCCTGTTCTCACACTCTTAAGTGTTCTTATACTTTTGATTCGCAGAGAGAGGAAAGAGAAAGGCATTTTATACTGCTTTGACCTGGAGCTGTGGCCGTTCTGTGATTCCATGATTTTCATCTCATGGTACTTTGGCAATTGAAGTCCAATAGGTCAAGGTCTCTTTTTAATTCTGCTCTTGCTTCATATACAAACAGGTGTTTTCATAGATGTGAAATTATCTATAGGCATAAAATCCTTCTAAAAAATCCTTATTAATTAAAATATCTTTAGAATTAAATGAGGAGTACATAGAAAAATTTATTGTCCAAGCGTGTGCAATTAACCGCGGGATTCAGCAGTGCGATTTCTCTCTTTCTGCCTTAAGAACCAAGGGCCAAGGGCACTTTCAAGCTACAACAGAAGGAATTCAAAGAGACACCTGGGCTGGCAAGCACCACCCTGATCACACAGCTCAAGCTGAGCACACATGTAGTGTCCATGCCCATTCTGGACACACAAGGAATCTGTAGTTTGTTTGAAGGCATTTCTTGTACCAAAAAAAGGTAAAGTCATGGAGGCAAAAGCTCAGTGGCAATCCCTTCCTTAGCTCCCCTTCCTGTTGGACACTTCCCACTTAGCTCTCCAACAGGCAAGGTGTCCAAAAGCCTGCATGGAAACTGAAATCCTTTTGTTTGTTACTAAAATCCTTGTCTAAATACCAAAGTCTACTAAATCCATTTCTTTGTTAAAATTAAGTTAAAACAAGCTATTCACTTCCCACCCGTAAATTCCTAAGTTAATGTGGAATGTGAGGGAAAATAAGTCTGGAAACTTCCTCTGAAAACACTATTGGACATGATTTCTGCCTCATTACATGGATGGGGTAGCTGGAATGAAATCACAGCCACATTTGTATGTTTGGAAAGCACTGCCCAAAAGATCTTCTTTTATGCTTAATTGAAGAGTTGTTGAAAGTAGAAAAGATTATTTGTAACATTCAGGAAATTAAAAATGTAATTGAGATGAATCAATGTGCTATTGATGACCTCCTTCTCTCTCATCAAAAATTGTAGTACCTGCTTGTCTTGCAAAAGAGTGAGTTTTGGAAATGCTGGGGGGATTTGTTCATACACATGTGGCTCCATGTGACCTTGGCCACCTGCTCTACTGCTGGTCACTCACGTCTCTGCAGCAAGGCAGCAAGAACCCATGTCAAAACAGGGAGATAAAAGATCAATAAATATTTAAATTAAATGAGATGTTAATCAAAGGCAGGAAGGCTTGTGACATTTACCCAGGCAGACCTGGGAAACTTGGGGAAGCAATCACTTACGTTCCTGATTATCTTCAAGAGCTCTTGCGTGTCCCAGTGGACTTGGAAAGGAACAGGAGTATTTATTCTTAAAAAGCAGGGACAGGGGAATCGCAAACCAGTCAATCCAGATCCTGTGCCTACAAAGACAGTGAATCAAAGCATCGAGCAGGTAATTTGTTAACAGCCAGTGGTAATGAATAGATCTGGCTGCAGTGATTCTCAGTTTCACAAAGGTTTTGGGGCTTTACTGCTGGTGTCAGTCTGGAGTGATGGGTAGGCTTACCCAGGAGAATGAGAGAGAACAATAACATAAATATCTGCAAGTGCCTCTTTGCCACAGGCAGTGCACTTACCAGAGCTGACTGAAGCATTATTGCAGTCACATCTTCCCTTCATTTCTTTGGGACTTTCATAAGCACATTTGGGTGATTTTTATAATCTTCTGTGTTTGTTCATCATGGCATGAATCTGTTTCATAAATGCCTTTTGGGGAAATGGGCTTTGTACAAGCATTTTGTGTCAAGTATCCCAAAGAGTAAATGGAATTGTTTGTAAGATTTCCATGTTGGTCACCCACATTTGTCCTGGCTCACTGAGGACACAGACTGGAAAACCCTCTTTTAGCCCAAATCTAATTTGAGACCTTGCTCAAGTGTTAGGAAGCCTCAGTGCTGTCTGTGCCCAAGCCCAGTGCTGCTGGATGCTCCTTCTCCTCCTGGCAGAGCCTGGCTCAGCCCTGCTGTTGGGCAGCAGGATGCTCCTTGGATTGGGTTGGAAAGGGGTGGTGCTGGATGGCTGCAGCAATGCCAAATCTGGAGGACTTTGAGACACTTTGAACCATAATGTGGTTTCCCACCTTGTGGGAGTTTTCCATCCCAAGGCAGGGCTCTGTCAGACTGGGGTTTGGAGGAGGGTCAGGGTCTGTTCAAACCAGCCCCCAGGCTTTCCCCATGTTATTGGTGGGCATCCCATGTCAGATTAAAGGCAGTTTGTACTTCTAGTGAGCCACTTGCACCAAGCCATGCACTTTTGATACTCAGAGCATTCCATTGGTCTATCTGATGTGCTCTCTTCAGACAAAGTCTTTTCCCCTAGTGCCTTCATCTGTGTATAAAAATGTACACATTCCATCTGGCATGGAGAGGAAAGAATAAGCTGACTATGGGTTTGACTCCTTAGACACCAAAATTCATTTTCCTAATGATGCTGCACTCAGAATGGTACCTGCTGTGTCCTGGACCCCTCTTTAGACCTGGCAGGGAAAATAAAATACCTCAGTCAAATGTAGCCTAAATTATTAAAAAGTCATGTTTGAAGTTTTCTTGCTCTGAAAATATCAACATATCAGTGATTGACTGAAAGATTCGGGAAATTTAAATAACTTGTTCTGTGTACTTCAAGTTCCTCAAAGAGTGTCTTGGGTTTTCTCAAACCTCAATTTTTCCCCACCCTATCCCTTGCAGCTCTCTCTCTTTCCACCATACACTTCCAGGGGAGGAAGGTTGATTTCATTTTTTCAGAGCTAAATTATTCAGTGAGAGCTGAAGATCTACTGCTGTCATGTCATCTGACTCCTTGGCATGTCACAGCTCGAGCACCAAGCATCACGCCCCAGGAGCTGTAAGTAGGTCATGGCAGAACCCACCAGCGTCACATCGTGCATCCCCCCGGAATCATCACAGCACTCCTGTCCTGCCAGGGCACAGCGTTGCTCCCATGAGATGCCTTGATCTCAACCTGAAAACTTCATTATAGACCATTCCAATAAAATAATTTTTAAAGGCCTTGATCAGAACTCCTGAGCCTGATGAGCTCAGATAGTATTGCACTGGCGTTTTACTACAGCATCATATTGTCACACCTCTACTCATCTTCAGGCAAGGGGAACAGAAGAAACAAGGAGGAAAAGTAGAAGTATTAGCAAAGTAAAAACTAGTTTTAAAGTTTCTCATATAGAAAAATACCGAGTGATAAATAAACTGCATTTATTATCTTTCAAGTGATAAAAAGGAAGATGCTTGGAACACATTCCTTTGAAGCATGTCCACCTCACGCAGGATCAGTGTCCTCATGGTCCTGAGGCAGCTCAGAACCTAATGCAAACCTACAGCCTCTTTGGATCTGCTCAGACAGGAGGTTCCTTACTTTTAATTAAAGTAAAATTAATTTTTATTTCTTCTTTACAAATTATTTTCTGAGCATCTGAAGTGGTAAATTTTGCTGTGATTCTAACCAGGATTTCCCTGAATAAAATTAGAGGAAATAAGAATTTGCATTCAATTAAAGTAGATCCAGCTCCAGCATGCTGAAATTCAGGAACTTGGAAGATGCACACATGTAAACTTTAATGTTTAGAGTTGTACTCAGATCCTGTAAAAACACATTAACTACAGATGCTGATGAGGCTCATCTGTGACAACTCCTCACAGATTCTGAGCAGAAAGGGTTTCTGCAGGAGTCTGGCAGGTCCCTGGAGCAGAGGAGTCACACAGATCCAGCACCATGGACCCCCTTCACCCTCTCCCTACAGCTGGGACCCTCCATGCCCCTTAGAGATTAGTGTCCCCATTCCCAGTGGCAGAACATCCCCTGCCCTGGCACTGCCGGGTCTCATTCTGGTCCAGCCCAGCGCCCGCCCTCCTCCTTTCGCAGTGTTTAAGCAATGGCAGCCAGTCTGTTTCACTAATGAACCAAGATTTGTAACACTGGGAGCAACATTTTAGGAATCAACAGGTTGCATTTTCATCCTGCTTATATAGCCAGGTTGCATAAAATGATTATTAAGAATGAGCTAAAAAGTTCCCCATGCATTCCTAACAAATGCACATCCTACAGGAGACATTCTACCACATGATTCCAGATATTTTTTGGTAACCAAGGATCTCAGCCAGAAAGCAGACAGCACTGTGCAATGCTGGTACCAAGGGACTTCGCATAGTAAGAATGTGAATTAATTCTGCAAGATAACACATTTTGGGAAAGAAGGTGGCTGGTGGATCCACATGACGGGACTATCTGTGCAGAAACAGTTGTGGTTGCTCGGTATTTTGACTGCAGAAGCTTCGTCGCTGCAGGTGGAGGGGCTTCAGTGTAATAACAGTTATTGATGGGCAGGGTACGAGCTCTCAGCATTGTGTGAGCACTGTCAGAGTGCTGAGCATTGAGCCACAGCACAGCGATCTTCTCATGGTGGCAGTTTGCAATCACAACATCTGTCACTGTGCTAAATGTTCCCCTGTGTATCACCCTGTTCCCCCAATAAATGGGATTCATCCTCTTGTTTCCCATGAGGCAAGCTGGACTATGTCCAGAACAGAGAGGGACAGAAGGGGTTAAAGCAGCCCTGAGCCCTCCACTGTGGTATATTTAATGCTGTCCCTTTACATCATTTTAATATGTATTTTATATAAGGTTATCCAAAAGTACATGTATTACAACCCTGAAAGCTCTTTATTTTAAGCAATCATATAATTACTGGCTGTTTTCAAATTGCACTGCTTTCCTCTAATCTTGTTTTCATAATGAAATTTATTTAAGTCTAATATAGGCATAATGCAGAGTAATGTATCTTCTGCACCTCAGAATGGATGTTGGAAGTGTAAATTCATTACTTCTCCTTCAGCAGATCTCCTTTTTATCTCTCTTCTATAGACATTACAGTCATATTTTTCTCCTGAATACACTGATGAGGATCCAAAACTAATTTTCACCAAAATGAGAACTCCTTAAAAACATACTCTTATCATATCATGCAGGCGCTCTCAGCTCTACCAGTGTTCTTCACTTTAACCTCAGCTTTCATTTTTAAGTGGGGTTTTTTGTCTTTCCCCCCCCCCCCCCAGTAGTTCTCTCCATCTGCAGAGGCCAAGTCTTCTCCCTTCCCTGTGCCCAGCCCCTCCAAGGGGTGGATTCCTTCAGTGAGCAGAAGGGGCTTCATTTGCATGGTCTATCCTGGGGCAAAGTTAAGGATGCAAATGCATTAGCCCAGGGAAAGTCTGGTAACTCAGCAGTTTGCCCTGACTTCAGGTCCCTCCCTGGTGCTGATCCTCCTTCACGACAAAGTAGAATCAAATGTTTAACGTCAATTTCCACTGGTTAGGCAGTCAGATACATCACTCCCTACTCACTGGTACACACCCATTCATCACTTCAGTCATTCACCAGAGCTGACAGAACCTTTGATGTCAGGTCTGCAGTTGGTAATTGGGCTAAATCACTTTCAAAAACACCTTTTCAGGTGGCAGAAAGTCTGTGTTCTGAAAGAGAACAACCAAAACCTCCAAAACCCTGGCCCAAAATAATTGCCATTTCAATATAGATTGCTGTAATTGTGTTCTTGCCTACACAGCTCTTTTTGCATTGCTGTGTGGAAAAATAAAGAAAGATGAATTTCAATCACGCAGGTTACCCTGAAAGCTATTATCACAAGATTGATTAACTGATACTACTTTGCTTGAACAATAGGTTGTGGAGAGAAAAAAAATACATTTTCCTTTGGTCTTAATCCATGAAACAGTGATTAGACATTTATTTCTCAATTGACATGGTAGAAATCAATATGTGTTTTCCAAAGATGTGTGCAATTTGCTTTGAGAACTTGTCCTTGCATGGTCTTCAGTACTATGAGTTGTTTGGTAATTATTTGTTTCTAGGGTTTAATGGAGTCTCCATTCTTGTCCAAGACTTCACATTTTTGGAACTTTTGCCAACTTGCCAAGTGGTTCTTGATTTACAACACTGGGAATTGAAGATGCCCCTTCATTCATCAACTGGTTTGAGGAAGAGGGAATATGTGTGCGCGGTGGCACCTCCAACCTGCACGCATATCCAGCTGTAGGTGACCAGTCTGGCCATGTGTCAATCTTCAGCAGAAAGAGTTGCATCCTTCTTGCAGATGATGTGCTGAGGTCCTGCCCCTCTGCTCAGCCTTTTGCTACTGCTCTCGTCCGTGTTAACATTGCAGAAGGACACAGTTTCCCTACAGACCCACTGTGCCATGCCCCCTGTGTGCCTGGACCCCCTCCCACCAAGCCTTCAGAGCGTGGGTGCTTGGTGGTCAATCCTTTGCAGCAAGAAACATCTTCTCTTGAACACTGGGAGGGTGATTAGTAAGGAAAACTAAACAAATCAGCTAGTTCAGGGCACAGATGTTGCATGGGAGCATCGGGCAGAAAGGGTGAAATTATAGACCTTTCCCTATGTATCTCCTTTCCCCATCAAATACCCTATGGGTTGTTCTGAAAATTCTGTCCCAGTTTTTTCTAGCAAGTTCAAAAGTGCCCTGAGACCACCTGCTATATCCATCCGTAACCAATTTGATACTATGAATCATTGAATCACGTAATATAATGTAATAATGAGCAGGTTGGACAGCAGCTTTATGAGCTGATGCTCTCTTAAATAAGTTCATGCTGAAACAGAATCTTTCAGCCAATTTTTTCCACTTCC
Organism: Acropternis orthonyx; assembly: GCA_035583155.1. Taxonomy (NCBI): domain Eukaryota; kingdom Metazoa; phylum Chordata; class Aves; order Passeriformes; family Rhinocryptidae; genus Acropternis; species Acropternis orthonyx. The sequence goes on along the minus strand of JAWWEU010000005.1, from coordinate 386,559 downwards.
CCTGCTGTTCAGGGGCAAACTAGGAAAACTAAGGAAAAAATCAGAGCTGAGAGCGGCACCGTTCTGTGTCTGAAACCTGCTCGGCCATCTGAAGAGATATTAAAGGAATACAGATATCTGAGCACATTTCACTGAAGAAGGCAGCCTTAATTTTAGCTGGCTGGCAGATGGGGTTTCTCATTAGCCTGTCTTTTCATCTTATTTCATGCAATTAAGTAGGCTCGGGAGGGACCCTACGGGACTGGCCATCTTCCAAAGGCTTGCACAGCCCAGGCTGCACAGCTTCGCGCTCCACAGTCAGATGCCCTGTCTTGTGGAGCTGTTTTCCTTGTCATACAGAGCCAAACGAAGGATTTTCTGCACAGATCAGGTCTGCAGAACTCCAGTGCTGCATGGAGCATCCAGTGGTCCCACAATGGCACTGTCCCCCAGACACTGAGACAGACATGTCTGGCAGGGCTGCTGGAGGAGTGCAGGGCTACTGATGGAAGGCTAGTGGTGAAGAGCCAAGATGAATTGAACGTATCCTGCCCTTTTTCAGCTCTTTTTAGAGCATCGAAGTCCCTGCCAAGAAGAGAGGGGGTCTCCATCAGGTTCTTCCCAGGAGGGGCGGGAACAGCTTGATCCAATGGCAACATCTCAGTAGATCCATGTTTCCTCAATGTAGCTACAGTTTATAAGCACTGCTTTCAACATCCTCCCTGTGACTTCACTCATACAGCCCAGGGAGGTGCTCTAACAGTGCCACTATGCTGGGTGGTGACATCCTGGCCTTCCAGAGCACCCAGCTCTGGGGTGAAAGAGGGGATGGGAACAGCCCTAGGGACATGGGTTAGTGGTGGGCTTGGCAGTGCTGGGTTAGTAGTTAGACTCGATAACCTTAGAAGAGGGCTTTTCCAACCTGAACAATTCTTGACTCTATGACCCATCCCAAGGTGCATCATGGCAGAGCCCCCTCCACTCCCAGTGCGCCCTCAGCAAGGAGCAGCAAGAGGTGGGTCTGCACCCCAGGGAGGCACATGGGCAGGGAACACTCTCTGGGTACCAGCATCACACCTTGCTCCTCCATCCGTCTTGGCATCTCCTCCCTCTCCCATGCACATGCAGTTCAGAGACATCAAGCACAGCCACAGCATCGCTCTCATGTTGGGGCCTGTCCTGAAAACCTTTATCCATGGGAGCTGTTTCCCCATTCAGAGGGACCATTGGGATGAGTAAAACCTGCTCCCTGGGACTTACGGGACAGGCTCCATATTTTGCAGTCCATTGATTCAGCATTATTTCTTTTGTTCCCATAGAAACAGGGGGGAAGGGGAGGGGACAGACGGACTTTAAGGAGTAGTCTGGAGCCAAGACAATGAAAATAAACCCAAACAAAACCCTGGCAAATGTCTGTACACACATGTGTTGGGGGAATAAAATAAATCCTTGACTCCTTTTTCTTCATTCTCTAAAGCACCGTAATTTAGTTGGGAAAAAACCCCAAACCCTCTCATGGATGTGATCCTTCTGCACTGTTTGTTGGGGTTTTTTTTCCAAGGCAATTTCAGCAAAATGCTTAGCAACACACACAGAAAGAAGCTGCTAAATCTTTGTATTAATTCTAAAACCCCCATTTCTTATTAAGTCACAAGAGATAGCTTTTACTTTGTTTCCAGTAAAAGGTAATTTGGGCTTTATTTTATTTAGAATGTTGCCCACCGTGCTGGAGAGGCGAGATTTCTTAATTGCGTTGTTGCAAATACAATTTATGTGGGGGGTTTTAATGAGTTTAATTTTCTTTAAAGTTTTTCATATATAAATGTGGCAGCATTTTGAAATCAAATAAATTATCTACCTAGCTGCCTCAGTGCTCTCGTCATTACACTGAACACTTGAAGCTGCTCTACATGGCTTATTGTACAGAAATTATCTGTACAGAGAGGAGATGGAGCTGGCGGTTAAAAAAAAAAAAAAACAACAATAAGCAAGAGAGAAAAGGAGGGAGATTATTATCTGCATCCTTGGAGCTGTCCTCCTACTACAGAGCTGGAGCTGAATCCAAACTTGGGAATTGCAACACGGAGATGAGGTTTTGAGACGATGGTAAAATGTCTGATTATAGAGTCACAAACTGGTTTGGGTTGCGAGGGACCTTAATTCATTTCAGCCCCTGCCATGGGCAGGGACACCTTCCACTAGCCCAGGTTGCTCCAAGCCCCATCCAACCTGGTGTTGGACACTTCCAGGGATCCAGGGGCAGCCACAGCTTCTCTGGGCACCCTGTGCCAGGGCCTCACTACCCTCACAGGGAAGGATTTCTTCCTAATCCCTTATCTAAATTTCCTCTCCTTTAGTTTAAAACTATTCCCCTCGGGTGCAATAAACACCGTACACAGAGCAAATGTTGATGCACACTAGAGGGTGGAGGTGGATCTGCAGAAGCAGTGGGTTGAAAGCAAGCCAGAAGGCAGAGCTCTTTCTCTATGCAAACAAACACCCAAAGACTTCATGAAGCTGAATTCTACTCCACACTCCCCAACAGCCTCACACCTGGGCACTCGGCAGGCTGTGTCTTGGACACGTACTTGCCTGAACAGGCAACTTACTAATTTCATCAAGCCCTGTGATGTTCACAGCAGGTGCCTGCACATCCACCTCAAGAAGGGAGTCAAATCTAGGGCAGTTTTGCCACTTCTCATGGGCTTCACCATTTGAAAATTTTGCTCATCGGCATATGTAGATGTCTCTAACTTTCTATCATCATATGGACCTGATGCTGTAACTGCACACAACATCTCGTGTTGTATTTCAGTGAAGCAATGGTTTATAATATATATATATATATATATATAATGGTGCTGTTAGAGCTCTTCTGTATGAAGAGTCAACTCTCCGAGTAGCTCAGGGAGTAGCCAGAGGTCCTGCCAACCTCAGCCAGTCTGGGATGCTGTGGTGTGTCACCACATTCTGTACTCCAAAATTTCAGGACCTCGAGAGCACAACAAATAGACCATAATGGCCCAAATCCACCTCCATGCCTCTGCCATCCAGGGCTTAGGAGCCCGCTTCAACCCAGAATGAGGGTCTTGAACCTGCCTGAGCTTCCAGATCTACCTGGGAGGTACCCTGTCACCTTCCTGGCCATTCCAGCTCTCAGAACCATCTGGTTCCACAGAAGCAACTGCAGCAGAGTCTGAACAGGTCACAGCTGGATGAAATTCCAGAGAAGCTGCAGGAAGAACCAGTGATCCAAACTGAAATTGCAGAAAGTGTCTAAATTTCCTCACCTGGCTGTGGCCCACAGGTTCTCAGGGGTGTGAGAACTGACCATGAAATCCTGCCCCAGTCTCGTTAGTAAGCTGCAGGCACTCATAGTTAATTTACATGATATATAAGATTTAGCAATAAAGAATTCATGAAGCAGAAGTTGAATCCCTCTGCTGCCGAGCAAATGGGAACATTTCCTCCACTGCAGGCTGATGATTAATTTATGCCCAGGTACTGGGACAGCAGACAGAAAGTCCTGTTTATCATTTAGAGAGAAGACGGTTCCACCTTTCTTGCCCTGAAAAGCGTTGCCATTTCTGAAACTTGAGCGAGATGTATCACTAATTTTTCAGAAAGAGCATTAAAATGAACCTGCTGGGTCAGTCATAGGAGACAGGGTGAGAGGGAGGTGTAGGATAAATAATCATATATTTATCTTATGGCTTGAGGCCTAAGTTCATAATGGCCTTTTCACAATCCCAAAACAGTGAAAAATCCTAAAAGCTGTATCAAGATAAAACAGATGAAATACACAGAGCCATGGTTAAAATATTCTTTGGGGGGGAAAGTGCAGAAGATTTCTCATTACAAAGGGACAGGGAAAGGGGAATTAAAATTGTGTTTATCATACCAAGTGCCACAATTCCTGCTCAGTGTCCCCTGGAGTTCTCCACAGACAGACAAGGAGGATGCCGCCACCAATACCACATTCCGCGGCTCACATCAGTCAGCAGCCACCCAGCACTCATTCATTATTCAGACATGACCATCCATGGAGCACATGTACTGTTTGGACTTGCGACTCACACAAGATGGAACAGCCCTACACACAACTGTGCAGGAGAAGGTGCTATGGGGAGGAAGGCAGCTAAAAGGGAACAAGGCACAGAGCTTCTCATCTCTCCAGCGCAGCCCAGCATTTCACTGGCAAACCAGCAGAAACAAAGTGTTCCTCTTGTGCCTCCTCAGGTGCTCCTGCACGCCAACACCAACCCAGTCCTTCCTGAGAACAAGGGAGCTTTGACTGCTTACTCCACACATCCTCCTGGATGTGCCACCTCCATGAGGTGACACCTCCAAGAGTAATGTGACACTGACAGTTATTTAGTTTTGTATGACACCATGACAGTGTCATCCCTGAAAGTGCCACTGTCCAAAAGAATGGAGTAACATGGTGGCTCTTGTATGGAAGGCATCTAAACAGCAACAGCTCCGCAGTCAGGCAGGTCACCCTGCTTAGATGTGTTGGTGCTCATTATATTCAGAAGTACCTTGCTGTTCGGGAAAAGTCAGGCTCATTTTTTCATCCATAATAAATACAGTCCAAAAGCCATGGAGTTTATGGGCAGCCAGGACAGCCACAGGCATTGCCAGGTATTTAACTTGTCAGACTGTTGCCCTCAGAGTGTGTTTTCTGCATAGCAATGTTACAGCCTGAGAAATGCTGCTTCCTAAGTGTCTGTTTCCAGATGAGATGCTATTACTTATTTATATGCCCACAACAAGTGCCTGGAAATTAAGAGATACTCACAAAAATCAGATCTCTGGTGACCCACAACCGTGTGATGCTGTCAGAGCCTCTTTCTTGTGTCATGTTTGCTCTTAGTGTGAGCAGTAAATACGATTTGGATTCATTTCTTACAAGCTTTTTTGTGGTTAAACTGAACTTTCTTTCAGTCCCAATAATTGTGCTCCTGAATGTGCACCAAGTGACTGAGGGGTTCTGCCTGGCAGCAAGACCTGGCTTTGTCCACATGTCAAAGCCACACAGGTTCAAGGTTTGAAGTAACACAGGTGCAAGGTTCATCCACTGTGCACACATAAGGAGTGTTTTACTGCTCTGCCTATCCCCACCACAGGGCTCAATTGTCACAGTGGCAGTGGGGCCACCAAGGCCACCCCTCAGCGTCCTCTCCACAGCTGCCTGAGGAACACCACAGCACATTTCTAGACCTCTGGCTTCTGCCAGGCAAAAAGTGTTTGGAATCAAACTCCAAATGCAGACAAGCTGACAATTCTGTTTCCAGTCAAGCAGCACGTCAGGCCACAGCCAGTGGCAGGTTCAATGCCACAGGGGCTCATTAGTGACCAATGAAATGAAGATTATCAGGGCAGCCTCCACTCCCAGTGCTACTTCCCTTGCCTAGCCTGGCTGAGCAGGGACGGGTGCTGGGGAAGGGCCAGGACACAGGCTGGAGCATCCCCAGTGCCAAGGCAGCCGTGTCCCGGCAGGCAGTGGGCATCACTCCCCCCCTGGCCTCTCCAACCCCTCCAGCCCCTCTGGCACATCACTGGCAGCCCCTTTGCTCTCCTGAAGGGCAAAGCCTTTTTTATCTCTTCCTCTGTGAGCTAATAATGTTTTTTTAATTGAAACATGTTCAGCTTCTCCTGCTTTCTTCTTGTTTCAAGTGATTTCTGCCTCTGCCAGCAAAATAAGAGCCTGTGTTCCTGCATTTGGTTTTTTTTCTCTTTTTTCTTTTTTTTTTCCCTGGAAAATGCAAGGGGCTTTTTCTTATTTTTTTTCTTTTTTCTTTTTTCTTTTTTTTTTTTTTTATTTTTGCAAGATTTCAACTCTTTGACTTTGGAAGAGAAATCATCGCAGAGAAAGTATTTCTTGAAATGATGACAGAAGCAAAATTATATTCCTTTGTAGAAAACAGGGACATTTGAAGACAGGCTTTACATCTTTGTTCTTTGTTCTGGGAAGTGCGAATTCGCAGGGTCCTGGACCATTAATCCTTCCCCATTCTTGGTTTTTGAAGATGAACATTGCAGAGAATGAGGCATTGTGCTTGAAAAGTCTTTTCAGAAAATACCTTTTCCTTCCACAATATGTTCCAGTTCTGTGGTAATTTGCAGAATAACTTGGCAATTTGTGGCTTTTCCTCATAAATATTTATTTTCCCAGGACACTCTGGTGTGATTGGGCTCCCAAGGCGGCTGCTGTGAGCCCCTGCCCCCACACTCCCATTAGAGAGGGTTTGGCAGCTACCCTGAGCACCAGCACAGACTGGGCTCTTGCCCAGAGACGGTGCTGTACCTAAGGATGCTCCAGTCATGGCTGTTGGCAGCCTGGAGGCTGTGGCACCAGGGGTGTGCTGCTCCCTCTGTGTGCCCAGTCTCCTCTGGGTGAAACCAGTCCCCATTTACTTGGGTTTGGATGTCTTTTCATAGAATCACAGAACCCCAGACTGGTTTGGATTGGAAGTGACCTTAAGGCCCATCCCATCCCACCCCCTGCCATGGGCAGGGACACCTTCCACCAGCCCACGTTGCTCCAAGCCCTGTCCAACCTGGCCTTGGACACTTCCAGGAATGGGGCAGCCACAGCTTCTCTGCCCAACCTGTGCCAGGGTCTCACCACCCTCACAGGGAATTTCTCTCTACTATCTAATTAAAATCTACCCTCCTTCAGCTAAAAGCCATTTTCCTCTCTGAATATGTCCTCTTGCACCATTACGAGGCAGAGATGCCAAAGCCACAGATGAGCATTAGGGAAGGAAAGATGGAAGGAAGCAAGGAAGGAAGGAAGGAAGGAAGGAAGGAAGGAAGGAAGGTGGAGCGCGGTCCCCACGTGTGCATGGCTAAGAGGCTGTTCTTCAGGTGATGGGGGTGCTGCTGCTGGAGCAGGGTACTGCCATCTTTCCCTCTCTGTCATTACAAATAGCCTCATCCTTGTCAGTGAGGTGAGAACCCCAAGTCAAGCAAACAGCATGGCCAGCATGGGGAAAACTGGCAGGTTGTGTTGCCCAGCCAATGTTCTCCCATGTTTTATGTTATTGCTCAAAGTACATTAACACCAGACTGTGACACATGTGGAGGTGTGAATCTGAGGACCAATCGGTGCTGTGAAGTTTCCCACTTTATTGGTTACAGAAGCAGCTCTGCCAACTTGGGGCTGTGAAAACTCAGTGCTCGATACGCTCACAACTTCTCAGCTTTTAAATGGTGTGGGGCAGTCACAGAGAGGGGGTGGGAGCAGGTCCAGTGGGCTCCTCACACTGCCTGGGGCAGGGGCAGGGGGTGTTGTTGGGAGTGACCTTAAAGATCATCTCCTGCCACTCCCTGAGGTGTCTGAGGTTGCTGGCCCTGGGGTGCTTTTCAGCCCTGTGGGCAGCTGCTGGTGGGGGTCCCCAAGGTCCCAGAGGCTGGGGACCACCAGGAAGCTGCAGGAGGGCAGGATCACACACAATATTGTAATTGGGAGGGTTTCAGCTGTCAGGGAAACCCTTCCCTTGGGCTCTTCTGGAAGCAATAAAAAAAAGTCAACGCAGCTGAGGTGTTGCCCAAACATGACTTCCATCCATAAGCAAAAACTACACAAAATTTACAAGGATTTAGGTGAAAATAGTTATAAACAATAGCAAACCCCCAGATACTTGGAGTATGACACCCTGTGGAAACTGCTGAGGCAGCTGTAATCCTGCATAAAGATTATTTTATGATAATGCTGCAGGGTCAGGGAGCTCAGCACGACTCCCAGCTCTGGCTGAGCACTGATAATTCCAGGAGCAAAGCTCCCAATCAACTCATGCGGCTGCTGCCTGAGCCCTGAGAAGGGGCAGGCAGAGCACAGGCTGGTGGGATGCAAAGGGCTGCTACAAATCAAGACCCTCGAGTCTCCTTTTCCCATTCCCAGGACAGAAGGGAAATATATAAAGTCAGAACTCCAACATTCCAACTGGAATTAACATATTTAATTTTAACATTCTAGACTTTTAATTTTAGCATCTTGTTTTGTTATACTTGAATTAGTATGTGTGATATGAAAAGAATGTTGCAGCACGTTTTAAAGTCCCAGGTGGTGAGTGCTGGGGATGGGACCCCTTTGCCTGACAATCACCCTGGGACTGTGGAGGGGGAAACACCCACAGAAGTCCCTCAGAGGCTCTTTGCAAAGAACAGTCACAGCCGTGATTGTCAACAGCACACGCCAACTGTGTCTTGGGAGGGGCATGCATTAGTTATGGGCTAATTACACCCTGGTATTAAATCCCCCAGCAACCAAGGCAGAGTATGCACCACTCCCTCGATTTGGAGAGGGAGCCAGCCTGAGCTGTTTTCCCAAGGCAGCTGTTGTCTCTTACCTCCCAAACCTGAATTCCAACCACAGACTGATGGGGGTGTGCTCTGCAGCTTATCACTCAGCTGCTTTCCAACATTCCCTTGCTCCTCCAGCTGAAGAGTAGATGTCAAAAGCCTTTTGAACCAGTTGATAGGCATAGCAGGTGCTTGTGCATGTGTACAGAAACACAGACAGTAGCTTACAGCAGTGTCTTCCCCTGCCCTCCGCTTCAGGATCAGTGGAAAACTGTGTTACAAACCAACATTTTTAAAGGTTTGTGAGTTAACTTTTGCAATTTGCCTGGATGAGACCCAAGAGTGTGTGATCCACCTGGAACTGGTGTTGTACAGCCCATGCCCATCCCCAAACACACAGTACTGACTGTGTGAACTGCAGACATTTCTGTTCTGCCAGTGGCCACAGGGCATGCAGTGGTACAGGGACCAGAGTGTAGCAGGGACATGTGCAGTCCCAGGCACAGCCAGATGTGCAGCATCACTACACCAAGGCTGCACAGCATCACAGCAGAGGCCAGAGCCAGCAGCTCTTCTGGTGAAGAAATTAAGCACAAAGTAGTTCAGATTTAAAAGAAAAAGCAGAGTCTAGGCTTGAAGGCGAATGATAAATCCTGTGCTCTGAAAGAGGAACAGCCAGATTTGCCACAAATAAACAAATAGAAGTGACCACAACTAAATAAATAAAGGTAACCATTTCCCCCTATGTCTGGGGCCCTGATTCCAGCATTAGATATGCAATCTCTTATTGCCATATTGCTCATAACACCATTTTACTCATTACTTTCACACTCAATCACACCTAACATTAGTAACACTGGCACTGTGCAAATACAGCAAATATTAAATGCTGGAGATTATTTAGGCCTCTTGCCCTCAGGGCTGAGCATGTTACTTACAGCCACTGGCTGTGAGTGCCCTGTGAGTCCCCAGGCACACATGGTACCTCACTGCAAGGCTGTATTTTATTGGAAGAAGAGCCCCCCCTACACCCACACCACATAATTTGCACCTTTCTCCTGTTCTTAGCTTTGTGTTCTTCATATGAGTTGCAGTTCCAGGTTTCTTGGAAAGACTTTCTGGAATGTCCCTTGGCCTCCACATGAAGAACCCGGCACAACTCATGCAACACCCACTAAAAGCTGAATTGCAGTGGAGGAGGGAGCCTTCCATAGTACAATGACAGGCTCTAAAAGTGAAGAATGAGGTGACAGAAGTAGCAGCAAAAATTTTATCACACCCAGCCAGTATGAGCCCAGGGAAATTTAGAAAATAAGGTTAATAAAAACAGGATGGAAAATAAATACTGGAAGGAAAGAGAGGCACAAATCAGCATTTATTTCTTTATTTTTGTTGAGTGCCTCATTCACTACTGACCTGCAAAAGAGATATCCAAGGAAATGCCAACACCTTGCAGAGCTCATCTGATGACAACCAGGTAGAGACCGGGGAAACACCAGTCACAGAGGCACGGCTGGGGTCAGGGGATCCTCTGTCCAGGTTTTACAGCCAACTGGGGAAAGCAGCCCCACCTAAATACTCACATTTTCCACATCTTCAAAGATTGCCTTTGCAAATCTCATTCTTATCAAATCTGATTCTCCCCATTAAAGGCTTTGCTTGGCAGTTTCAGATGACTAATGAGCTCACTAACAATGTTCTCCTGCCATCTTTTTGCTCATAATGTTTAAATGATCTGCCTGTAAAACCTGTGGTTGTTACCCTGTGCTCGTGGTTATTGCTACTTTTTCTAAATGCGTTGTCAAGGTTCCTGAGCCTGTGTGCCTTGAAGGTGACCACAAATTAACAGCTATTTTGGCTTACTCTTCCAAAGTCTGACTACAACAATGCTACATGCTGTAAATCAAACCTTGAAATGTATTTACTCAGCAGACAACACATGTACAAATATTTCTCCCCACCAGCAGCACAGACTGGTGCATGTCCTTCTGGAAAGGTCACCTTGGCCAGCACCTGCCTTTCAAACCCCAGCTGCATGCACTATGGCAGGACTAGCTCAAGAATAAGGATGAAAGTAAGAGGTTTCCCTTCAGATTCTTCCAGAAACTAATTTCTGTTATTTAATAAGCAAAAGCTTCCAAGAATTGAAGGAGGAAATGCATCCCACTTGTGCCAAAATGACTCAAACACCACCATCTCAGGTCAGAAAAAATACTCTTCAGACAAAATGCTGTACAAGACTGTTCTGGGGAAGGCATTGGTCCAACAAGCTCTGAGCAACTTGATCTAGCGGGAAGAGTCCCTGCTTGTTGTAGAGAGGTGGGAGGAGATGAACCTTAAGGGTCCTTTTCAACCCAAACCATTCTATGATTCTATGGTCATCGTGGGCTAAGACAACAAAGCAAGAGTCAACAGCTTCCCACAGGGTGCCTGCTCTGACTAAACTTTCTGTATTCTTGTGGAAGCAAAAAGCAAACCATTTTGACAAATGAGGTCTGTCCCTGAGTTACCAGTGACTCTAACTGCACCAAGCCCAAACCGAGCCATCCTCATCCCTGTGCAGCTGCTGCAGCCAGTGGACGCTGAGCTCATCATGTTTTCTTTCACTGGCCACAGAACCACTGCTACAGTCACTACTGCAGAGAGGTCAGGATCAATACTCGGTTCCTCCCTCACTGACCCCACACTCATGATCCACTTTCTCCCCCACAACCAGCTCCCCCTGCTCCCAGAGACCTTATCAGTAAATGAATATCAATTGTTCATGACAGAGGAGCCCTGACCACCATTCTTGATGTCATTTCTGCCATTTCTTATCAACTCCTTGCTGCAGCTCAGCTCCATCATTTCCAGCTCTGAGCAGCCACCCACTGACTGTGAGGTTGCAAGTAGTAATCACTCAGAGCTCAGAAATATTCCAGACATCAAAAAATATAGAATTCAATTCACATCTGTTCTATGTTACTGAAATATAAAACAGTCCCACCAGTTTCAGCTGTTGCCCCAGCTGACTTCCAGTGTAGTGATAATCCACAGTGAGCTGGTCACTACTTTAGTCTAATTGCATGTTCAGTGTGTGTATGTGCACTTCTTTACAGACCTGGAGATTTGTCTGTTTCTGGTGAAATGCAGTTAAAATTTTTAGTAAGTACAGCAAACTCGAAGAGACTAGTTAGTGCAATTTGCTAAGTGTAGTGGGGGAGCCGTGGGATGCAGGTACAGGAGAGTTGGATGCCAAAGACAATGAAGATTTTGCTGTATTTTGGTCTTTTTCTGTGCAAGGAAGTCCACAGAAGATCTGGGTAGAGGCTATTAACAAAGTCCATCACCTAATTTCCCCATGAGGACCAACCAGCTGGGAGCTAATATGGGACAAACCCCTGAGAACCTCAGGGCTTTTTAGGTGGCTTTGTCCCCCAGAAGACACCACCTGCACAGATGGCTTCAAGCCTGAGAAGTGCAGGCAACTCAAGTCCCCATGTGCTGACTTTGCTTTGAGTTGATAACTAAATAATTAATTGTTAAAACATGAATGTTGGTGCCTAATGCTTTTTCACGTCTAGGCACAGCTGCTCATAAGATCAGCGGGTATGCTTAAATTTAAAGGAATCAGCTTGCTGGTGGTTAGGGAGTGACAGTGCCTCAAGGTAATTGCTTCAAGATGTAGCACTAATTTTGTTTTCCCATCATGCTTAGAGAATAGACTTAGTCTTGTTTGTATGTTTTACAAAGGCGTGAAGTCTAAGGCTATAATCCTCACGGTGTTTTGCTATGGACCATTAGGATAAAAGCAGAACTTATACCTGCAAGTGCAACAAACCAGTCCAAACACATCTTACTCATCTATGCCTTTTGAAATTATATTTAATTTTGGAATATGAACAATAAAAAAGACAGAACAGTGAGAAAATTGAAAGGCATGTGTATATGGTGTGACGCCTTTAATATTCCAGGGTGTGACAGCAGCAAACAGACAGTTTACCATGTGCCCTTTCATTCGAAAGGCCACCTGCCAACTCATTCCCATTTTCCCTTTGTTAGGTTATCAGATGCATATAAATTAAAGTAATCCTGGGATATGTTGGAATGTTCATCCATTCGTGGATGTGCCTGGCTGTGGGGGTTGCTTGGAGACCCACCCAGCACAGCCCCTGGCAGGCAGAACATCTCACACAGACTGGCTGCATACTCCAGATGAAACAGCCCACGAATTAAAGAACTCTCTCTCTTCTGAGTCACCTCAGTCCAGATGTCTCAGCAGCCTTTGATACAGTCTTGAGTCTGACTCCTGGGCTACCTTCAGCACCAGGGAGGCTCTTGTTGCTCTGTCAGCATGTGGAGTGAGGCACAGTGAGGAGAGGGCTTCACTCTGCTCCATCTCAGCCAAACAGGGGCTGCAGTTTTGGCACAGGAACTTTCATCCCCTTGGCAGCCTGGGGTTTAGCAGAGAGGCTGCTTCCCCCCAGATTCTTTCTGGTGAATTTGCAAAAAAAGGCTTTTGTTTCCTGTCACACAAATAGCCAGAAATTGGGTTATTAATTCAGCTCAGAACAGCCAGTGGATGTATTCCTGACACAGAAATATCATAGAGCTGAGGGAAATCCTACAGTAGCCACTGAGTCACCCCAACACACACCTGAACACACATGTACACACAAACATGCACATGCTCATGATGCCCTTTCATTGATTCAGAAAGGCTTTGGAAGGGTCTCCAGCAGAACACCACATCCATCTGTCTCTGTATTCCTGACTACTTTCCTTCTCCAGTTTTGGGAAGGAGACCCAACAGGTGTGTTCTCATTTGTGATGATGTGAAGTTACAACTTATTAAACATGGTTTTAATGTTACCAGACCCACTTAACAGTGTCTAGTGATGGATGAGATCACGCAGAACATGAAATGGATCATGTATAATTGTTGACTCGGTCGGTCTTCACACAGAGGCATGAAGCTTCATCCTGGGAAGCCGCAGTTCTGACAGGCTTGTACTGATGACTGGTTACAAAAGCCCTTCAAACTGGACAAAGAAACCATCAAAAAGGGCAGTAGATATCTTTCATGCAGAATTCCTCAAAACTCACCAAAATTCCCTAAAATTTATTTACCTTAAATGTCATATAAAAGAAAATTAGAAAGCTTTTATTTTACCTTGATGGATTCACAGCGAATCCCCAGTGGAAGGAAGTACTGCAGACTTAGAAATGCTAAATGGATTCTTGTAACAGCACCATCACAGTGATTACCAAATAAATTTATAATTATGATACATTTAGAGTATTATGAGGAATAAAAGATCAAACACACCTCTTTATCAGGGAATAGGAGCTGAAACTACAGACTATATCAACATGCCATGCTGAGAGATAAAGATCATGTTACCATTGAATTTTTTATATCCTCCAAAGGTCAAAATCACTTCACCATAAAATTTTCAGTGTCACAAAACTCAGAAGCCATAAATGTGTTTTTGTTCTAGTATAGTCATGCACACAAATTATTGGAACCCTTAAATTGCTAGAACATCAAATAAAAAAATCAGGATGTGAGAGTTCTCATCATGACATTAGAGTGAATATTTCTGAAAATCTAATCCATTGGAGATGGTCATAATTACTGTAAAATTGCTTCTGAAACTAATTTGCTCATGCACACACAAATGAAACAGAATTACATTTCCCTTTTATCTTTTTCTCGGTTTTTTTTTTTTTTTTTTTTTTGGTACAAAGGAAAGAGAAGACACCGTTCTACTTTGAATATCATGGGTTTGCTCAGATTTTGGTCGTCTTTGAAATTTGCTCCTCAAGGATATTGTTAAGTCAGCAGAGTCCAAACTTGACACCTTATGAAGGTGCAGCCCAGACAGTGGTTCAGCCGCAGGTCTGGAGCTGCCCACAGAGGTGCCCCACACTCACACACACACATCGCTGTGGGCAGTGAACAGGCAGACATGCACTGAGCTCGCCCCTGCACACTCCACCGTGGATGGCAGGCAGGAGAGTCTGCTCAGCCATGAGATGCTGAAGAAGAGACGTCAGCAGCTTGGAAGGACGAGCTTCTACAATTGCCCATGCCACACCTGATCAGCACCTTGCCAGTGAGCAGAGTTGACACATGCTGTTCTCTAAGAATAACTTTGTGTGTCCTGTTGATGCCTGCACTGGCTGGGCTGAGCTGGTGCTCTCATATGCAGCAGAGGCCCCTGGGGATGAGGCTTCAAGGAGTGCTGGGGGTGTGAGTAAGGAAAGATGGATTACTGACTTCTTTGCTCTCCTCTTGCTCCGTGCAGTAGCACAGACTGAGGTATTTCTGCATTTTGTGTACTTTACATCTGCCAAGAACTGTCAGGGGTGGCTCTTGCTCACTCTGCAAGTCACAGTGCAAAGCCAAGTCAATCAATTCCTCTAAAGCCAATACAATATATTGAGAGAGACCCAGTGGTGTCTCTTAATCCGAGCACTGTTTGCCTACAGCAGGCAGGCTTTGGCGGCAGGACAACCTATGTCTTTCCCGTCATGTATTCCCACAGTTGCCATCAGAGGAGCCAGGGGCTCAGTGCCATGGGCAGGGGCCAGCTACAGGCATGGGTAAACATGGGCAGGGGGCAGCCATGGGCTTGCAATCAAGTTTTCTGGACTGATTTATTGCTTTTGGAAACTTCATTATTTCCAATCTCCTGGTAGTTTTCAAAGTTGGTATTTCTGCCACCTTGAAAGAGACAATAAACCTATTAAATATCACTGTCCAGAGAGATTTGTATATTGCCCCTCATTTCATCTGGTCTTCCTTGGGAGCTAACCCCTGGTTCCAAGACTCTCTGGTCATTCCCTGTTGTTTAAGACTTTCTGGTTTCACGTTTTGAGCCATGCCTTTATTCCAGCTATTTGCCACAGAATGAGAAGCACACTCAGTGCCTCAGACTTGGGTGCAATTTAAAAGCAAATCTGAAGCATGTAATGAGTCACTGTATAAAGGTAAATGTTGTTTTCTCTCAGAGGCAGGGGCTTGTGCCTGTGTATCTCAAATATTTATCCCATGTTTATTTTATATACTCTCAACTTCACAAACTGCAGATAAGGGAGTTGACTCTACTGCAGTTTTGTTCTTTAATCATGACAAATTTTATTTGTTTACTAAGAATATTATTATTCCTCTCTTATTATTTCAAAATCTTCTTTCTCTGCTGCTGATAAACAAAACTTAATTGAATTTAATACTGCAAACTATAGGCGCAAGCCCATTACCCAGCCTGGGCTACTTGAGTTGTGCTCATTGCTATAAAGTCACTTAAGCAGACAACAAGGGAGTGCACACTTACTTGCTGACTCAATAGACAGGGACTAAGATCTCTTCTTGTTTATTTTGCCATCTCCAGACTGAGAACATGAAGTCTTCAGCTCTGGCATGTTATTTATGGTATTAATGAAACCCTGCCAATGCAACACGCAATGACACTTTCAGGACTCATTGTTAATGAGATCTTCTGCTTCGTGTTGTCAAACCCAAAGGTGCCATGAAGGGTGAACTAATGAATAGGTATTGAGGCAAAAGGAACAAGTTTGGATTTTCTGCAATTGCTGATACTTAAAACTTACATTTTGGGTGCACACTGCCTTCAGGTGTAATACCAGGTTTTCCAGAGGGAAGAGATGGGGAGCCTGCTTCCAAGATGGCCCCACAGTGCCTGTTGTAGCTTGCAGTATTCTCATTGTCTACACTAAAAAGATGAAGCAGATGCAGCACAGAAGTCTGCTAGGTAATTATTTTTTAGACTGGATGTATCTTTCAAGACATTATCTTGAAAGGAATCAGCTCATGCTTGAAAACCAGGCTGGTGATTCCTTCCCCTGCCTGTGGGTGGGTTTGGCGTGGTTAGTACATGGAGGGGTCCTTCATAGTAAAATCCTACAGAAGGAATACAGTTTCTTGCAAGTCATGCTTCGTCTCCACGAGAATAGCATCAGGCAGCGTGTTTGGATGGGAAATATCAAGGGTGAAAAAAGGGTGTTAAAATACTGAGCTGGAGTGTGTTCAGTCTTCTAGCATAAATTACACAGTTGCTTAATATTATTTACTAGTGTAAAAATGTGCTTAGAACATTCAGGCAAATCTAGTGAACATCCGAATGCACATTTTTGATAGATCTCTGAAAGAAAACAAGGTATGTACTGGTATCCATGACAACAAAGCCACCGCGATCCGTGGGTATGTGAGCAAGACACTGCTTAACATTATGGAAATTTTAAACAGCCTGGTACTGTTGAGGGCAGAGCTTTTCATGCATATTTCCACACATATTAAGTTTATTACTTATTCCCAATTAGGTGTCTTGGTGTTTTGGAATTTGTTAGGAGGCAGGAGTCCCCGGCTCTGCAGAGGGAGCAGCCCCTGTCCCCTGGCTCCACGGGCAGCCCGGGAAGGGAATGGGATCAACAGAAAAACAAACTCCTCTTAGTCCTGTTCTCCTGCCTTGCTTCCCGCGTCATCTTTCTGATTCATGGAAGTCTTCCACATCAATAAGCACCAGTTCAGAACTGCCTTAAACTTGTGGCAAAGGAAAAAAACCCTGGAAAATTCAGAATAGTCCCCCAGAAGACCAACCACTCTACAAGCAGCACGGAAAGGAGGAAGGTTCCCTGTGAGGTTGGTGTTGGCCAGCCCCATGAGTGAGGGCTGGTTCTCACTTGGTGGTTCTCACCAAGCTCAGCTCCTTCCCATCCTGTTGGTGCTTGCCAACAACAAAACAAGTTAGTCACCTCTGGATTAATGCAGCCATGGCAGCCCCTCAGCAATCCTTCAGACTTAGATCCCATAAACCCGAGAGCTCACATGAAGCTTTACTGCAGGAATGAAAGAGAAGGAACAAAGGCCCCTGAAACATGGCCCTATGTTGCTTTCCTGGGGTTGGGTCTGTGGTTCTACTGATCTTTCCCACTTCTAATGTGCTCCTATTCATGAGTTTAAGGGACTTCTTCAGGTGTAACCATGATGATACAAACCATTGCATGACGCTGGGAGTTATAATTCCTCCAGGGAAGTCTCCCCTTTCAGACTGTTATTCACATGAGAAATTTTATATCCTGCCTCTTATTTTTAGGATAAATACTTAACTCCATTGCCTCAGTTTCATGACTCTTTATTTCTGACATAGCAAATTCTTAAGACCAAAAGAAAGTAGGAAATGGGTGACTTTGGGACAGAAATGATGATGTTCTTTGAAACAAGGGTCACTGGATAATGCATGAGTCCAGTTTCTCTCTGAAATGTTTTCTGGGTTTTGGTGGTGTTATTTTCCCACAAATAGCCTTTTTATTTCCTGAGAAAAAGGCTGTGTGAACCCCAAGTGCCTGTTGGAATATCTGTTGTTGTGTTTATGAACTGTACAATGGGCCAGAGCTTGTGACATGAATAGAAATTTAGCAAAAGGAGAGAAAAAGCTGTCCATGCCTGGGCGGAACCAAGTCTGCAAACTGTCAGCTTAGGGCAACTTTTTACAGAGAAAATACAGTAATTATAACTGAGAACATGTTCATAATGGAGTCACTGGCACGACCTTAACTAGTGAGAGGAAGAAGCCATTAGGTGCTTGCTGCAATGGATTAAGGAACAGAAGGTTCTGTGCTGCCTCTCCGGAGTCAAAGAGATGACGATATTAACACCAGCTGCCTGTCAACAGCTGGAGGCATGGAAGAGCCAGTGCTCAGAGCATGGGGACCATGCTCCATGTGGGCAAGGCTTGGCTGGGACCCCCACAGCCCCACCCCAGGGCAGGGAGCAGCCCAGCTGCAGCCTCATGGGATGGGTGTTCCCACAGGGAAGAGGGGAGGCAGAGGCATGGCTTGCTTGGACCATGGGCAGGGAGCCACAGCTCAGTTCTCCTTCTCTTCCTCCTCATGGATGTTTTCATCTCTCCATACTTCAGGCTGGATATGGCCATTGGGTTGGAAGGATGTCCCAGTACCTGCACATTCCCCTCTGCCACAGAATGGGTGAAGGTTGACTGAGTGCCCACAAACATCTTCCCAACTGAAGTGATTGCCAGTGGGATTCTCCTCCTGGCTCCTGCCCAGTAGTGCAATAAACACCAGCTCCAGCACGGCCCCAGTCAAACCCACTAGCCTATGGAACAGGATGCCCAGCATGATCCCGAGCCCTGAACTCCACTCCATCCCGGCATCTCCTCTCCCAC
This sequence comes from Acropternis orthonyx, assembly GCA_035583155.1. Taxonomy (NCBI): domain Eukaryota; kingdom Metazoa; phylum Chordata; class Aves; order Passeriformes; family Rhinocryptidae; genus Acropternis; species Acropternis orthonyx. The sequence goes on along the minus strand of JAWWEU010000005.1, from coordinate 368,080 downwards.
ACACTTCCTTGCTCGGCCCTCCACAGCAGGAGGGACCCTCTGGCTCAGCAGCTGCACTGCCTGACTGGCACTTCCTGTCCTTTCAGATCCGGTGGGGCTGAATATTTCCAGCATGGCATAAATTAATTTAGCCTGCGGCAGCAAAGTGCATTACAGAGGTGATTATATTCTGTACTAGAGTGAATGCACCTTAATAAACCCCAGCCAAATGCATATAGAAAAGGTAATGCTGTGGATTTATCTTTTTTTTTCTGTATTCTTTTATAGCCTCCATTTGCTTTTGTTCTCTTTTTTTTAAATCCTTTTGGCTTTTATGTTTGCAAGTGATAAATTTTCTCATGTTTTACATTTTATATGTAGTTTATCTCTTTATTTTGTACTTATTTTGCATTGAAAATGGAATGAGTCTTTAGAATAATACAGCTGATATTGAATTTTTTAAATTGCTATTGGGTATATACTGCATAAGGTGGTTATCTGATCTCCAACTTAATCATGGGAAAATATTGCTATGGGGAAAGCTGGCTGGGTAACAATGAGACCCCTATGCTTTCACAAAATTTATTTTACTATAAACCTATTATAAAGCATTAATACAGAATTCTCTTACTTTCTGTCACATTCAGGTCAGATTTATGGTACACCATTACTGAATTCACACCAAAACTGAATTAAATGTGCAGTCTCTATAGAGGATGCTATTTAAGCTTATCAAGACATGCTCCTACTCTCAGGATTTCCTGGCTGCTAAAATCAGTAAATATAAACAAAGTGATGGTTTTGTTGTAGTTCAAAAGTGGAGATTTGGGGGTGAGATAGAACATCACGCATTTGTCCTACTAGAAATAATGGTTGTCCAAAGCAGAAGGACAGCCAGTAAAGCCTGAAACATTACCAGTTACCTTGGACAGCCCTGGAATTGCAAAGGCTGCAGCCACCTCTCACCGTCAGCCACCAGAGCTGGAAAAAATCCCAGCATTTTTTCCCAGTGATCACCTCTCACCTGTGCACTACTGGCACTGCTCTAATGCTTTGTATGAGTACTGGGTTTACATTCTTTCATGGCAGCTCGGCGGTGCCAACGTGACCCCACAGTGCAGCGAGCAGCCAGCCTGGGAGTGGAAATCCCCCACTCAGCATCAGCCCAGATGGGTCAGCCATGGCACAGGGAAAGGGGGACCACACATTTACTGACTGCTTTTCTGCCAGCAGCCCTTGTTCCTGCCCACCCCTCAAACTGCTCTCCGTAATGGCATTGAAATCCAAGTGCACCACAGTGTTGTAATGTGGGTAACCCAGAATCACTCTGCTGGTGGACATACCTCCATCTGTGCTCACACCGGGGTGACCAGGCACAGAACTCTGCCCCATGAGCTCTGGACTCAGCATCCCCAAAACTGTGTCACCTCAAAGCAGAGGTGGCTCCTCTGGACACAGTAAGAGCAGGTGGGAAGGGTGGGTTCCACGAGGGGTGCGAGTGACTGCCCAGTCCCAGTGGAGTTGGAGTCACATCAGAGCCATGTCAGAGCCATGTCAGAGCCATGTGGGAGCTGTGCTGCCTGATGCCAACAGCAGCTCAGGCACAAAGCATCACTACTGTGCAGGGCACCCACTGCCTGTCCAGAGAGGTTGCTGCTGAACAGAGTCTGCTGCTGGACATGGACTTGGGTTTACCTGCAGAGCATTCGTCCTGCAGGACATTCTGATACAGATGACGAGTCACAACAAGGCACATTGCCCTTGCTCCGTGTCTGCACCTATGGGTGCTCCACAGGAAGCTTGGAAAGATCCATTTTGTAAAGTTCCTTGTGTCACAGCTGTTTTTTAATTAATACTTTAACTCAGTCTGTTAAGGGGTTCCAAATGAAATTACTTTTTCTGGAATTTTTACTGGAATTGCTCCTCTGAGTCTCTGCACTCCTGAATTTTCCCTGTCCCATCTTCTTGTGCAAGGTGAGATCCAGAGAAAACATTATCTCACAGAGTCCTAGTTGGAATTGGGCTGATTTGAGTGATTTGTACTGATTACAGCCAGTACAGCCAGATGCATTTTGGAATGTATTAGATCTGAAGTCTTACACATGCAGCTGTGCCCAGTGAAGTTGACTTCCCCCACCACCATGCAGCAAGGATTTGGCCCTTCACAATAATTCTCATTTGGTCATTCCCAGCTGAATTCACAGGATCAACATGTCTTTCTGAAAAGGTACAGTGATGTGAAATCCCAAACCTCACGAGCAGGACTCTCACCATGAGAGCTGCAGGAAGACTGCCCAATCCATTGCATACCTGACTGCTCAAATAGTGCATGTTTTGACTAGTACTCCAATTTACCTCTTCTCTATGGTTTACTTGGATTTCAAACAATGAGCAGAATTAACCGTCAAATCAAATTATAGGACACTTAACACAGGGTAGCTTTAATGTCACCCATCAGAAGAAACATAATTCCTCAAAATCCAAACTTTTCTTTAAGGATTGCTGAGGAGCAGCAGGGCTGAACACAGCCTGTGGCTGCTCTGGCAACTCCCTCGACAAGAGCCTTTGGGACGGAGGAACAGATGACCCCCTCCCAGATTACCTCCAGAATGACCAGGGCAGACATGGCCCAGTGTCTGTGAGGAGAACAGGGGCTGCCTCCATCAGATCTGGAGCAGCACTGGGTTTGTTACCCTGCCTTAAATGCAAAAGTACAATCACTGGACAACCAAGACTTCTACAGTTTAGAGCCTTAAAGTGCTGCCCCAACGAAGCATCCATCCTTTCCCAGCCTAGTCAATCTTCTAAGGACAAAGAAAAATGAAATTGCAGAGCGGCAGTAATGCTATTGCAGTTAATGATCTCATATAACGGCTTGTTTGTGACTAAGCTCATCTCTTCCTCCTGAACACTGCTCAGCTGTGGAATCAGGATCAATTTCTGAAATAGGAAAGAACATGTTCCTGTTTGTTTCATTTGAATTTCTCTTTTAATGTGTTGGTAATATCTGCAATGCCCACTGCTGATGTAATATAGATCTAATTCTCAGCTCATTTAGCTGCTGCCTCAATAGAAACACAATGCCTTGTGGGAGTGATGATTAGAGAGCAACAGCAGAGATATAAAGCAGAGACAAATGAAATAAATTCCAGAGAAATTACTAACAACATAATCTGTGGTCACATCAGTCAGCTGCTGCTCTGATGCACTAAATTGCTGCTTTGTTTTGTTGCGTTTTAAATGATACCAACATTGTAAAGTGGTGAGGAGGAAGAAAGCAGGCAAGAATGTATAGCCCACCCTCTGCTCCTGACCCTAATGCCATGGGAGCATCAAGTGTGGAAGAGACGGAAACATAAAAGTGAATGGCACAGCACATGCCTCTCAAGCTGTTATCTGTTATCTATAAAGAATTAAAATGAGCTCATTATTTCACATGTGCCAGAAAAATGGGTTCATCAGTATTGTGCTGAAATGCATTATGACTTACTGGTTCCTGATTTCATGGCTGTTGTACTTATTTGAAAACATATTTATAAGCTTTGTATCAACTGCCAGCCATTGAATTTTTATTGTACATTACAGAGAAAAGTCTTATGTCTCTATTTGCATCTCTCTTAGAAACATAGAGTCATAGAATACATAATTCTGGTCTTGTGTGATTTACTTGGGAAATATCTGATCACAAGCTCCGAGAACATCCCTCCCTCACACACCCAAGTGACTTCTGTTAGTTCCCATCACACTGCCTGGTTGTGCAGGCCAAGGGAGTTCCAGCCTCTCTCCCCAGCCAGGAGTGCAGTGTTAGAAACAGCTTTATTTACACACGGCCTGGCAAAAGATACACACTGAACAAACAGTGACAGGAAAATCCAGGCTGCAGCTGAGGGGACCAGAACACATCTCAAGCTCATCCAGTTCCACTCCCTGCCACTCACGGACACCTTCCACTAGCCCAGGTTGCTCCAACCCCATCCAACCTGGCCTTGGACACTTCCAGGGATGGGGCAGCCACAGCTTCTCTGGGCAACCTGTGCCAGGGCCTGACCATCCTTACAAGGAAAAATTTCTCCCCAGTATCCCATCTAACCCTGCCCTCTGGCAGGGGTAAACCATTCCCCCTTGTTCTGTCACTCCGGGCCCTTGTCCAAAGTCCCTTTCCAGTTCTCTTGGAGCCCCTTTAGGCACTGGCAGGTGCTCCAAGGATGAAAATATATTAAAAAAATTGAGTGACATGGTAGAACTAAGACACATAAGAGTCCTCCTTACAAATGAGCATTGCTTGCTCTGGGACAAAGGCCACCTTGTAATGTTGAGGCTGATCTCTTGTAATATCAAGAGTGATCCTTCAGCCCTGTATGGTGGCAGAGAGATAAACACTGCAAGATGTGCAGGCCCTGAGTGTAAACTTCCTTGCCAGCCTCTGCTGCATCATTTATGGTTGTTCACCCAAATTTGGCAAAGCCTTGGTGGTATTTTGGTGAGCCATGGTATGATCCTTCCCCCTCCCCATTTCTTACTCAGGATTTTGAGACAATCTGAACATTCCTGCAAATGTTTTCAAATCAAACAATAAGGAGCTGAGGAAAAAACAAGGAAACCAACAACAACAACAAAACCCACATCAAAACCTTTGGGTTGATGTTGTCCATCATACTCCTGCTTCAGAGGTTTCAGTCCTTCCATCAGAGCAGAAATAAAATCATCTGACCAGCTGCTGGCTGAAATGATGGAGCAACTGATTCCCAGATGTTTCAATGCCTAAAGATTAGGCAAATAAATTTATGTTTATCTGTATGTTCTTAGTAAATTTTCTCTTTCCTCTTTTTCCTGTACCATTCCCCTCTCACTCTTCTGCCTCTCCCTATCCACCCGCTCTCTCTGTCCTGGAAAGAAGGGATCCAGGGCTCCCACCCCACTGTAGCCTTGCCATCGCTCCCCTGCTCATCAGAGCCTGCTTCAGTTGTCCTTCCACCACACAGCTTCCTTTACAAGCTTCTAAAGTGGCAGGTTGCTCCTGGGCTGCTCCCACAGATGCTGCCCCATTTGCAGTGAACAAAAAACCTGAGGTTTGAGAAGGGGTGACACATTGCTGGAGGGCTGTTCCCCCGGGAGGAGCAGGATAATCTGTCTGTAATGACCTCAGGAATCACTTCCTGCCACCCTCCTCTGCCCTCTGGTGCTCGTGCTGGTTTCCCTCATCCTGCCACTGCCAGCTGAACACGTGCCCATGTTCCATTACTGTAATTCTGGAAATCTGTAAAGGCTGCGAACCAAAATCTCTGCAAATATTTGCATTAATGTTTAATGAATTTGCTTCAGCTGTGTTTACCCTACTTTTGTACTCCCATCCTCCAAACACTTATGCATAAAAGCCTCACAAATATGACTCAAGGCTGAAGCAATGTTCAGAAACAGGATCACCTCCCCAGTTTCATGCATAGCTACGTCCCAGCATTGTCCCAGTACTGCCTCAGCAACATCCCAGCACTGTACCAGCAGTGCCCCAACAGTGCCCCAACAGTGTCCCAGGAGTTCTGACCTCTCTGGTCACAGAAAGACTCACTATTCAGACTTCAGAGGAGTGACCAAGCTCAAGACCAGGCTGAACAGGACTTGTAAAAGGTGTCCCTGCCCATGCTAGGGAGGTGGAATTAGGTGATCTTTAAGGTTTTGGGTTAGGGTCAGTCCCCCACGTTGCAGTCAACCTCAGCAGGAGCCCCATGACATCTCATAATGCATGTCCTGCTGAGGGGCTGTGGGAATAATTAGTGGTTTCTGAGCACTTTGGAAAAGATAAATTCCTCTACATCATTGGCATCTCCCACTGCATCAAACCAGGCAGACGTGGGAGACTTCACCTCCTCCTCAGGCCAGGTTTCACTGCTCATCTGTTCTCCTCATTAAGGGTCACAACATCTTCCCAACAAGGCTAACCCATGAGCGCACTTCATTATATAGATAACATAGTTTGTGTCACAACTAATCAGACTCCATGTTACACAAGAATCTCTTCTGAAGTGAAAGGTTAATGCATTGTTGGTGTGAATGACAATGTGTGTGTCTACAGAGAGAAAAATCATCAGGAGTGGAGCTGAACCCACTCCAGATATCTGGTTTTCAAGAAGAGAATTAAGATGAACCACTGACATTCTCTACTCTAGAAATGAAAAAATGCATATTTTTTGTGTCTATTTGTAAGGACAAAATAAATCCACTGAACTTCAGTATATTCACAAGTGGTTAAAATCCGTATCACATCACAATGAGTTTTCCAGCAAGAAGTGATTGGAGTTCCATTATTGTGTTCTGAGAGTGATGGGGGCACACTGCATATTACTTTTAGTCACACTGACTTCCACCTCACCCCACTGTAATCAATGTTAAAATTCAGCTCAATAGTACTATTTATATGTCTTAAGTTGGGTTCATGCATGAAGGTCACCCATGAATCGGGTTCTAACAGTGCAATAAAGCTCCAAAAATAACATAAATGTTAAAGCATAACCACCTGACCTAAACCTGCCTTTTAAAGTGAGTGATAACCATTCTCTATAAACATGGTGAAACCAAACAGAAAGGCTCTTCACTGTAGGGTGTTGGTTCCCATTTACTGTGCAGCTGGATCAAGATAAAATACTTGTTGGTTGCTGTAGTCCAGAGGAACCTGTGCCTGGCATTCCGCCACCCTTTAGTTCCTCCTGCTCCCATTTCTTTGTACTCTAGGGGATAGTAAAAAGTTTGGTCTGTGCTTTGCTGTAGAGTTCATACATCATTTTCTTTCATAGAGAAAATAAAACATGAGTGGGGTTTGCCTGTAGAGACAAATTCATTGCCAAGTTAACATTAGATGTTATTTTAAAAACTCATAAAATTGACAAGTGGTGTGGCTGGATAAGTCTCAATAAAGACATTTTGTTTGCTCTGAATGCCAGCCAGAACTGATGGTTATGTCTTCAGACTTACAACAGCAAATGGGTTTGATCTGTCTCATCATTTGTATAAAGGGGAGAGCAGCAGTATGCAGTGAGGCCTGCCTGGAGATGACAGTGGGAATGAGCCATTCAGCACAGGTCTGGCCATGTTAGTGAGTTATTTTTGAGAATGGGTGTGAACGAAAACACTGAGAAAAAGAGTAAAAGGTTAAATTCTCTTAAGACAGACTTGCTGATGATGAATAAAAATAAAACCCCCACAATTAGAAGCACAGTCGTGCCTGGGAAAGCTCTCTGCTGCTGAGCTTTGAGTATGTCGGTGCTTTATTTAACCCAGGGGAGAAAGCAAGCAGGATACAGAGTGGCAAGATAAAAAAGTCATGTTCACTGTGACTGGGCTGTCCAGGTGAAATGTCATTGGTTCCAGAAACTGGTGTTCTTCTCTGACCACATCATGAGATCAGATTTGCTTTATAGTGGTTTGTGAACCGTGAGCAGAGAAGTTAATGGAATAACCACAGGGAGAAGGGCAAACCTGTGGGACCAGAGCACCAGCACACTCAGGCTTGCTGCCATTCCAAGAGCTTGGTCTCCCAGAGTCCTGTGGTTCCCACAGTCAATCCGTGTTCAGTGTTTGGGGACTTTCCTACCATGGGCTCCTCAATAAGATGCTGTTCCTACAGATGCTGCTGTTTCTCGAGTCCTTGTGCTTCCCCAGGTGTGTCCCAGTCCCTCTCACCCAGCACTGTTGGACATGTGGGCAGGATTTCAAACACCTAAAGGTTCAGTGCTAACACTCAGGAGAATGTTCTGTTTCATGAAAGGGGAGAAGTGAAGAAACACTGCCGACACAGGAGTCAGCAAGGCTGAGACAAGAAACACGCATTTCAAATTATTAGTATTTCTTTTCAAACTAGGACCACACACAACAGGCATTACCTGGTGCTTTGTGATGGACATGATCTCAGGTCTCTGTGCCCCTACAGATGCATTCAGAGCCAGGCAAGTGGGGCAGAACAAGTTTTCATCAGACATTTTGTTTTGTGTGAAGAATCCCCCTGACAGCATGGCTTGGTTGGTGCTGGACTTTCCCCACACACATCCTGCATGGCCATGGACTGGCTTTCCTGCCTGTTTGCAGGGAAAGAAAGGGCTTATCTCTGAGTTACTGATCCCAGTAAAAGCCTGTCCCCAAACCGGATTCTGCAGGCTCGGATCACAGGCTCTGGGCTAAAAGTGGCATCCTGGCTCACATTTGTCCTATTCTCATTCAAGGAGATAATTTTTCAAAATATACATTAAATTTGTACTTCTATAGTTCTAAAAACAGGAATTACAATAAATCCATAGTTTAGCTTGCTTCTGGAGTAGTAACTTTACCACTCTGAATAGAAAGGATGTTGCTCACAGAGGCTGATGTCCGGCAAGCTCATGACCCAGTGGTGGAGCTCAGCTCTCTGACCGTGATGGCATCGCCAGCCTTGCTCAGTGTGCCTGTGGCAGGAGCTCTTGGCCAGCAGGAGAACCACCCTGTCCCCTTTCACAAGCTCCCTTTGGGGAAGGGACCCTGGGCACCAGGATCCCAAGGACCCCATGTCACACCACAGACCGGACTCACAATCTGCATTCCAGCCAAACATATCCCACTCCTCCTCTTAATATCTCCAACTATAATTGTGCAAAACCACGCTGCTAAGCTCATAGTTTTCAGATTAGTTTCAGTAGCATCAGCATATTGGCAATTCTATTAACTAATTATTGCATGTGTTTGTTTTCTTTTAAAATGTCCCCAGTAATAATGGTTGGATCTCTTGTTATAAAAGATGCCAGAATATATTTCTATTATTATTACTTTTAAAGCACAAATGACATTTTTAATATCCTCCTAGGTGCTTGTTACCATAGAAAATTGCCATGGGAGTCCAGTATCATCTCTTTCTGTAGCTGATATTCAGATTCATCTCATTTCTCCCCTCACCACACCAAGCACTCCCTGAGCAGCAATCACACCTGACCAGGGACATCATCTGTTCCATTTTACTGAGCTCCAAGGCCATGACAAGAGCAAGACTATTCTGCACAACAAAATTTCTGATAAACTGTAAAAAATAGTAGAAATAACCTTTAGGGTTCCTTCAAACCCAAACCATTCTAGGGTTCTATGATTCTACAATTCTTTGCTCTCTCAGGGCAATGCTGAATGCAAGTCTTGGTGATTTTGCTGAAAATGTCATTTTACTCAAACAACTTTCTTAGGAAAGCCATGCCAACAACACTTGAAGCATGAAGCTATTGATGTCCTCAGTAAGACAGGTGTCTCCTCCTCAGATATGTTCTACCACCCAAGAGAGGCTGGTGTTGGTGTGGATGGGCTCAAGGAAGGTACTTGGTTTCAGCCAGTGCCTTTGCCCACCATGATGGGTTTGCTGTGGCAGGAATGTGGGGTTCATCCCCAGTGTCCATCAGAGGGAGCACTGCTGCTCTACAGAGTGGCCAGTGTTTTCTCCATGGATGCTGAGCTAAAGAAATAAATATTGAAAGGAACAAAGGAACTAGGATCCTACTGTCACAAGGGCCTTTTGTGAAGTTGCTGGGCCAAATCAGTGTTTCTTCAAAGAAATGTGGCTGTTTTGCTTCTCCCAGCAAACAAGAGACTGGGTCAGCAGAGTAGAAACTGCTCACCATCCTCTCATCTAAATCACATTGAAATTTTTGTCTAACAGGTGTTGGTACAGTCAGAGCATCACCTCAGAACAGCAACTGAAAACTGGATCCTGCGACAAAATTAAGAATAAATGTACAAAACCAACACACTAGGGAGATGCATTGATAGGACCCATTTATAAAGGCACCTTTTGGTACCTGCATCCAACTCGGCAGTGCATGGGAGGTCAGCTGCTCAGCTCTTGGATTGGAATTTTGTCTGTGAACTGAAGTGAAAAGAGTGAAGCTCGATGCTCATGTTACTGATATGCTAGTCATCCCAAATTTCTCACCTCACTGCCCAAATTGCTTTCTAAGGACCCAATTCAAAGTCTATGGAAATAAACAGTTTTTCCATTATATGCAGGGGACTTTGGATGGAGCCTGGCCCTTTGCAGGGCCTGCCACTGGAAGCCATCGCTGCATAGGAATTGAGTTGTGACTTTATGAACTGGGTGTTTTATGAATACTGTTCTCAGTCTGGGCCCCCAAAGCACAAAATACTTTGGTTCTATACAGTTATAATCATAAACCCCTGTGTCTATAATCAGAAAAGTACAGTGTCTTTCCCCCACCCACCGGGAAGGTGAGATATCCAGCACAATCCCTCACTGCAGCACAAACTCTTTCCAGCCTCTGTTTCATTGGCTTGCTCCTAATTTGTCGCTCCCTCTCTGCCTGGGATATGTTTCAGTGCGTTGTCCACAGGCTGGGATGCAGAGCTCGGAGGAAGACAGTTCCAGGTGAAACTGCTGCCACCAATGCTCTGCCCCACAGGATGGCAGGTGACCACACCCAAACACCTGCTCCAGAGCCTTTCTCAATGTTCTGGTGCTTTGAAAGCTCCCAAAAAAGGTACATCACTTCATCTCTCCCCTAAAACTGCAGCCCAATGGTAAATGGCACCTGTCCTGACAGGATCTACCTCACCTCTTGTGCCACAGCCTTCTCTGAGATGGTGCCTGTGACTGAGCAGTGCCATGGTGATAAATTAATGAAAGGATCATTAATTAATTGGTAAATTAATTGATAAATTATTTGGAAGACCAGCTCAGACTCCTGACATACCCCCTGGGTCTCCTGCAAGACCATTCCATGCTCCAGGCTGGGCACGGGCACATGTGGGCAGCACAGAGTGTGAGCCTTCTCTTGCGGGGACAGGGGTAGCCACACTGCTCCCCAGCTGTCCAGGCATCCTCACCTCCCTCTTACCGAGAGAGATTTTTTCATACTTACACATAACACTGGCTGAAGTAATGTGATATCATAACGTTCATGACGAAAGATGTATCTAATTCAAAAAACCTTCAAAGACTGGAAAACTGTGAGAGTTAATTTCTAACAATATCTGTTCAAGACACAACAAAATGGTTAAATGAGAAAATAATAAAGATATTACCAATCTCTCTCGAGGATTTTCTGTCTCTAATTTAATAGTTTTGAGCTTTTTAAAGCATTTGACAGCACGGTTTTCTCACTTCAGCTGGGCACAGCTTGTGACCTCCGAGTAGTGTCAAATCACAATGCAATACGCTCATGAGTGTACAAATAAAAACCTGATTGTTTCCTCTCAGCTTTCTGCACACTGTTTGCCAAAGCAGCCTTGGCATGGGGACCAGTTGGAGAAGAGTAGGGGGGACCTTGCAGCAGCAGCTGACCCAGCATTTCTGTCCTGAGTCCCATCTGAGGTGAAATAGTGGTTTGGAAGCACTTGCTCAGCCAAGAGAAAGAGCCTGTCATGGCTGAGGGGTGAATCCCCAACACGGCAGGGGTCACACAGCCCCTGCAGCCGAGCTCTGCGTGCCGGGCTCCACGTGGGTTCTCCACAGCAGCACCCATGCCTGGGCAGGGAGGAGCTTCCCCTGCATTTCAGAATAATCCTGGTGGCTAGAAACAACCTAGGTATGTTCTATCCCAGGGTAGTTTATCCACAGACACAGGGAAAAACTCCTTGAATGTAAAAAGAACAAGGTGGGACCAAGTAGGCAAGAAGACAAACATCACAAAGTAAATTAGCAGAGCATCAATAAATTCCAGATTATTCCTATTGAAACAGGAGCTGGACCTTTTGCTGCAGGCTGATCATACTGGCTAAGATCAGAGACAAGAACAAGCAAACAGGAAAAAGCTTTTTTCACATCTTTAACTTTATTAGGCAAGAAAAGTAGCTCCAAATGTATGTTTCCTTCCAAGGGACTGTTGTGCTGAACTGTGACATTCTTCTCGTGTTGTTCTGCCTTGACTCAGCAATTTGAAGAATTCCAGTATTTTACCCTCATGTGGGAACCTGATGGGAGAGGCACCAGCACTTCTGCACTTTCCTGAGAAAAATCTTACATGTGTCAGTGGAATTTGGTGGGGATTTTTTCTCTACAAGGGTTGAAGTAGAGGGAACTTTCGAAGTATGCACTTGTGATTCCCCTGCCTTGGATAGGGTTGTGGCAGCAGCATCCCATTTCCAGAGTTCCCAGTAAACTCTGTGCAGAGAGCCAACCCTCAGCATGCCCCGGAGGAATTGGAGAGGGGTCTGGTGAATCTGGGGAACAGGATTCCAGCGTCTTTCATGTTTACAGTGTCTCTAATTCTACATTGTCCTGGCAGAGAGATTGGAACAACCAAAATCCATGAGAAGCCCTTAATTGTCCCCTTCCCCAGAAAACGGGTGTTTGTGTGCACGAGTCGGAGCTGTCACCATCCATTACCACGTTCTTGTGCTGCTAACTGTGAATAAGTAGCAATGCTTTGATAAAGTTTGCAAAAACATAATTAGTCCTATAGGTACAATATTTTCCGATTTCAAATGCTGCTTCCCCAGCTGTACTTTTCAGATTTATGATTTCAAAAGCAGCTGGTCTCAGCCTCTACTGCAGCTCAAGATCTGTGGATTTTGGGCTTAATGACATCCAAAATCTTATCAAAATACACGCACAGAGAGGTGCAGTACGTGTCCCTCCATTTTCTTTGTTATGTGCATCTGTCACCATCTAAAGATGTGAGAGAAAAAAAAAAAAGAAAAATCTAATACAAACACAGACTTTATCAGGAATTCTGCTGGGATTCCATAGCATGTAATCTTTTTTCATGCACTCCTTTATTTCTGTAATGAACTAAAACACGCTCAAGTAAGTGAGTCGCACTTTGAGCGCCACTGAGAATGAAATATTTCAGTCAAGGGTGAGGAGAGGAGAGGAGAGGAGAGGAGAGGAGAGGAGAGGAGAGGAGAGGAGAGGAGAGGAGAGGAGAGGAGAGGA
>JAWWEU010000005.1:316791-355112 GCA_035583155.1 Acropternis orthonyx | reverse complement strand
AGGAGAGGAGAGGAGAGGAGAGGAGAGGAGAGGAGAGGAGAGGAGAGAACCATGATAATGCATCTCACTGCACAGGTCCAGCTGCAGGGGGGATGAGGAGAGCTCTCGCTGGGGACTCATGGGTGTGGGGACACAAGTACTGACACGGTTCAGTGCCACAAGGATGGAAACTCCCTGAAGCCAGAGCTTTTGTGGCTGTAAGGCCCATGATGTCAGTTATAATCAAACTCCTCTAGCAGAAACAGGCTGCCACAGTGGGCTCATTTTCAAACAGATCCAATATTTTGCTTCTTAGCTTGACTTTTAGATTTATTTCCCAGTTGACTCAGCCGTAACAGCTTCCGTTGTACTCAGTGTTCCTGGGGTTCAGGAGCCATGCAGTCTCTGCTCAGGCAGTGCTGAAACAGTGAATAAGTTCTTATTTATTTTACTCCCTTAAAATGTCAGGATGTAATACAGCTCCAACCTTACTCAGCTGCTGCAGTGCAAGAGCTTCAGTGTTGTTTGCCAAAGCCAGACTTTTTAACAGCCCTGGCCTAAATCCAACCATGGGGAGACGAGGTCTTCCCTCAGCCAAGGAAAATTCCCCCAGCACTAATGTGGATGCTCAGGGATTCTGGTGACCCCTTAGGGTCCAAATGAGCTTCTTTTAGAGCTCAAAAGCAGGAAAAGCAGTGTTTTTCCAAGGGTGGTAGGATGGAGTTGATGTTGATTGAATTCCTATTGTGCAGAATTGGAAACTCCTTCATTTTAATTTTACATCAGATTTATAGTTTCCTACCTCAGTTGCATCTGAACAGATATTTCTGTGTAGATTCATCAGGTTCTTTCTACACAGTACTAAAGTCTGGTTTATAGTAATTCCCTGTGTTTCATATTGGGAATTCTCTGCATATTCCAGACAGCAAGCGTTGAGTTTGGCTGTGTGGACAGGTTATTTTAATTCAACCAGTGCCCATTGACCCTGGCTCATCCATGAGCCTGGAAAATGCTGTTTTCCAGAGCAAATGGTTGAATGTGTTTCTTGCTGTTCTGACCAGATTTATTTCCTGTGCCAGCTGATGGAAATAGTAATTTCTTTTGAAAACCAAATTTATATTTGTATTCAAAACATACAGCTGTTCTTTGTCCCACCTGCAAGACACCCTCTGTCCAGGCAGTGCCTCTGCCCCAGTTCAGCCCCAGCACCTGCATGACAGACAGACAGACGGACATGGAAAGCTGTGGTTAGGAAAGGGGTGAACTCTTCTCCCTCTGCAGAGAGGGAAGAGACAGAGTGGAGGAGTGTTCAAACCAATGGAAGCTTGGAGAAAGCAGAAGCCTGGACAGATACTACCCTAAACCAGCACACGATGGCTCCCAGTGCAGATAGCACATGCTCCTCTGCTCCAGCTTGGAGCCATTTTTAATCTAAAAACTGAAGTGATAAAATAAAATAATTAAATAAAACAAGGCATTGAAATGGCTCCATAAATATTGCATTAATGTGCTCACATGCTGCTGAGGGTTTACTTATCATTATTTCAGGGTTTTATAGGTCAAACCCAACATGTATTACCATGCTTGTACTATAAATCCCAACAATTCAGGAGCAGTTTAGCCGGCCGCAGAAGGAATGGAGCGAGGGAATGGCTGGGACTACAAGAGCCTTAACCAGCCTCACGGTTCTTCCAAGCAGGCTGCTTTGGATGTCAGTTGTGCTGCTCCATTCACTACAGCAACAGCCTCCCCAGCAATGTGATGGTGACACATCAGTTACTGCCTTCTTTTTTATTTTTGCTTTTTTGCTTTTTCCTCTGTGACCTCTGGGATTTCTGGAAGTCTGGAAAGGTCTCTAACAGCCTCTTGTTGTGGAAATTCCTTCTTTGGACCACGAAGGGATAAAGATATTTCCCTCAGGCAAAACAAAGGAACGGGCTTTTTCCTGGCAATTGAAAAGAGATTTGGTGTCAGTAAGCGAGAAAGTGAGGAAATGTCCTGCTCTAGCCTGTCTGTTAAACTAACAGAGGAGAGTCTGGTGATGCTTTCTGTAGATCAAACACCTCAAAAAGTAAAATAACATAACATTCCAAAAGTAAAATAACCAAACACTAAAAAAAAAAAAAAAAAAAAAAAAAAGAAGAAAAATAACCAAACACTTCAAAAGGCAAAAATAACAAACACTGCAAGCAGCAAAAAATAACCAAACATTTCCAGGAGCAGATAAAACCAAACATTGTAGCAGACATGGCAGAAAAAGCAAAGGTCACCAAAATGAAGTTTTTGTTTCCATCGCAGAGGGCTGTTTGGTTTGGGTTCATTTGCTCACCCGGACCCTCAGTGAGGTCTCTGTCCCTCCCTGTTCCCAGCGAGGGCAGGGGACACACCGCTGGTGCTGCGTGTGCCCGCCCAGGCAGCAGCACCCAGGCACCCCGTGGGAGCTGCTTTCCCAAAATCCCACATTTTGGCCCTTTGCCGAAACAGGTCTCGTGGTGAGAGACATGGGCTTACTGGTTCTGCCGCGTGATATTGCAGAGCAGTGGCACCCTGAGCAGGGCTAGTCAGTTCCTGACACGGGAAATAGGGAGAGGGAGGTGGGAAAGCTGCCGAGCCCCAGGGGCCATCCTGGTCACTGCCTTGCACACCCTGTGTATGAAGTTTCTAAGTGCTGAGGAGCTGGCCACTAATTTTTATGAAAACGACTTTGTAAGTGGCAGCTTATTGAGATATTAATTGGTAGTAATTACTCAAATGAAGGAATAAAGCCAGTAAATTTTGTTCTTCAGGAAATCAGTGCTGATTTGCAGCATGAATAAATACAAATACCACATCTTCTCCTATGCTCAGCAACAACACAGAAACAATCCTGCCCAGCCCTGCCATCATCACAGCTGCTCCAGGAGAGACTCCAGTGGCTCACACGGACCAGTCATAGGAATGATTCACACCTCAATAATAAACCTCTTTGGTTTCACAGGCATTTAAGGAGCTTAGACGAAATTAAAGCATATTATAGATATATGAATTATAAAGAGGGAATACTAAAGGATCTTTCACCCATTATGTTCCACAATCACTTCAATTCCTCTCCAAAGGCAAGAAGCTTAGCATGATCCCAACAAATTATCATTGAGTGTTTGTAGGAAGCACCAAAGTAGGGCCAGGGCTGAGCCTTCAGAAACCAAACTCCAGGTTGGCATTGGTTCCACTGCCCTTGGGTTGGTGACTGGAGCCAGGAGGGGAGGGGGGAGGGAGCGAGGGAATGAGGGAGGGATGAAGAGAAGGATGATTGGATGGATGGATGGATGGATGGATGGATGGATGGATGGATGGATGGATGGATGGATGGATGGATGGATGATTCATCAGCACTGGCTCGGCACCTGCCCACCTGGGACCCAGCACCACAAACACAATCTCACAATGATGAAAGTCTCTTTTCTCAATCCACAAAACCATTCTGGGGAAAGGCCCAAAATTCAAGGCACTCTCCTCCTCTTTCTCCTCCTCTTCAGTTTCATGGCCTCTCATTTCCTAAGTGTTCAAGGCTGTTTTCTAATTATGCAGGCAAGAGAAATGCAACATCTAAAAGCATAGGGTTGAAGAGAAACAGATGCAGAAAAAAAGCTCATGAATCTATTAATTAAATACTAATATGGTCTAAAATATAAATATTTTCTTTTGAAAAGAACAGATATCAGGTCTTCTATGCAGGAGAATGTATGTTATAGGAGTGAATGTATGTTATAGGAGTGTCATATTCTTACTGAATAGCTTACTTGATAATAAAAATGAAAGGCACTGATCCCAGTGGGAACTGGGATTTCTCCCTGAACATTCATAGGATTTGGGATGCTCCCAGACTCAGCGAGCACTGAGCACCCCAGGCCCAGGCATGGGCTGCACCATGGCAAAAGCAAAGCATTGCCTCGTGTGACTAATGGGAGCAGTAAGTCCTTATTGTAAATTTCCAGTTTAAAATTTATGCCTGAGTAAATGGCAAGTAAAAATTTTGACTTTGGATTCATCAGCCTGTGATGATCAGCAGCCTTAATCATGAAGATAAATTTCTGAGCACGTCAAAACATTTATGGAGAAGAGTCAAAAAATTAAAGAACACACAGTGATTCCTTAGGCACTCAAACTGAAGTCCAAGACACTATCCCAGCTGTGTGATTTAGTTTCATTTCAGTTTCAATTATAAGACTTTATTCTTGCTATTAATTCCCACTGTCATCTGAAATCTAAAGACTTGACATAGTAAGACTCAACTGTGGTGGGAAACAGAAGATTCTTTACCAACTTCTGTGTTCAGTAGACAGGTTTTTAGTATTAAAGAGTAAAAATATTAGCAAATATTATACCAAGATTACTAGAAATTATAGAAATATGGCTTTATATAAAAAATTAATGACCTTGCATTCGATGAACTTCCAGTCACATTGCTGACTGTTTGTACTTTTCTCTCTCATCTTCAAATCCCTTTTTTGTTGCTGACATGGACTTGCCCCTGCTGAGAGGTCAGGTTTGTGTGACTCCCATCATGCTGCTCCTCTCTCCTCCCCTCCCCTCATACCTGGTTTGGGGCTGCTGCCTCTGCTCTGGGGACATTCCAGTGGCACAGATTTTGTGCTTCCTTCCCTGAAGACCTGCAGATCCTCTTTCACAGATGGAACTCCCTGCCAGGAGTGGCCTGTCTGGCCAGTCTGAGGGATTGTACAGAGCAAGAGGCACCCAAGGGAGCTGTTCAATGATCTGTCTCCACTTGCTCACCCACTTTTCAGGCTCCTGGAGTCACTGTCAATGCAGAGCTTAATGAAAACCAGACACCCTAGAAGCTAAAAAATGGAAACAGAAAGCAGAGGGCAGAGCTGTTTTCAAGTGCAGATGTAAAGGAACAATGACTCCAGCCCCAGCTCTCTGCAGGACACTGGGAGTTGAGGTACACTTTTCCCTCTGCTTCCCCAGACCAGGACCAAAATACACACTGCATTCTTCAGGTCACCTTCAGCCAGCATGCAGGATTAGCCTCTGGGTAATGCCTTACAAAGGTAAATCCATGCAAGAGAGAGAGAGAGACATGAGCACCAGGATGAAGATGCTCTATTGGGATGAAAACACCAAACCATGGGCACATCTGCCTCAGGCTGGGCTGGTGCCTTCCCTCACTCTCACCAGCACTGCGCTGGGAGCCCCTTGCCTGTGTTGCAGAGCTAGTAGTGCCCAGGGAATGGTGACCCACCCTTGAACTCTGACTGCACCCACGGTGCTCAGCACAGGACCTGCTCCCCCCACCCCCTGGATCGTGCTCACCACAAGGGCAGAAATTATTGTTAATACCCTGGAAGGGAGCATGAATAGATGGGTCCTATTTCATTCTTGGGTGTCAGTTCACAGGGCAGCTCTGGAATGCTGGAATGCAGAGCCCAGCCATGGAACACATATCCCAACTCAAAGTGAGGCCAGGAGCGGGGACAGCCCAGCATCAGACACTGTCTCCAACGTGGATTACAACAAAGTCATCAATTTTGTGTCTAAGCCACTGAAGACATGATCCTGACAACAGCACAAATAAATTGGGTGTCTGATACACAAACACTCCTGAAAATTTTATATTTACATGGCAACCAGCTTATTATATTTACATGAACATCTGCTGCAGGTTCACTAAAATCTTTAAAACAGATGGACACAAAGAAAGAGCTGGTAATTAACAAAGCTATATGTTGATTAAATCAGCATGTGGTTAATTTTAATGATTACTGATCTTTACTGGGGTCCATAAGACTTCTCAAAATCAAATCCACTTTATCTGATGTGTTGATGAGCCGCAGAGCTGCAGATGCCAGTGCCACTCACCCTGAGCTGCAGTGCCAGGGCAGCATCAATGGCTGGTGACACTCTGCACTCCTCTGCAGGGTCAGGGCCTTATCTTGCTTCCAGCAAAACTAACTGGAGCAAATAATCCTGGGTCCATAACCAGGACGGGCTGCTGTGAGCCTACTTTGTGGCTTGGACATAAAACTTTACAGGACTAGTTCCTTTCCAAGTAGAGGACTTCAGAAATGCCAGACCAAGCTTCCCTGGACATGAGGAGCCAACCAGCAGCTCTAGTAGGATGCTCCAGCTCCCAAATGACGTTCACCATACCTAAAATGCACATTTATCACAGCTTCCAGTTTTAGATCTCCTGATACCCCCATCCACTCAGTTGAACAGCTCTCTTCTGTCAAACTTCTGCAACCTGTACTCGTAGCCACAGACTAAACCAGGCTTGCCCACCCCATTCCTGAGCTCAGCAGACTGACCACTCGGAGCCTCCCGGTGCCACAAACACCATGCAGACAGCTGGTGCAGCAATGCTCTCCTCGTCTACTGCATTTGTCATCTCGTTATAAAAATAGTCAGTCTCGTGTACTGGTCCTATTCTCCACACCTGCAAGTTGATTGACACTAATTAGAATGCATTCTAATTAATTATTCATTAATCAAGTCTCATATCAGCTCTTCTGTTGTTGTGCCCAGGATCAGTGACGTGCTCCCAGCACTGGATGTGCCCATGTCGGGCTGATCACTCTCCAGCACTGGCACAAACCTCGTTCCTCCCTCTTCTGCCCATCCAGGCCCCAGCACTCAGAGCCTGGGCCAGCAGGACACAGCTGCAACCTCAACCAGCACTTCTCCACTATTTTCTGGCCAGTTCCAGCAGAGAGGAGAAAACGAGATGTTAATTTTGGAAGAACTTTGAATTTGTCTGATTCAAAACTAGAATCAGATATACACAGAATATCCTGAGTTGGAAGGGGCCCACAAGGATCATCGAGTTCAACTCCTATTGGACTCCTAAACTACTTCACCTGATCTACAGATGAAAGTACCAGTATAAGTTCAGGGCAGCCACCATGGAAAAAGTGGCCACAGGTTAATGGTCCAAAGCAAAGCATGTCCAGGTATTTGGTCCATCACTTAAAAACCACAGTAACCAAAACAGCCCCAGCTGCTTATGGAGGAGGGGAGAATGTGACTGTCTGGGTGAACCACATCTGAGATAAAAGGGGTGACTCAGCTATTCTGAGTTATTTTTCCTGTAAGAATTTGAGGAATTAGTGAGCACAAGAAACACAATTTCTGATGATGTCCAGAAAAAAATTACATTTAACAGGAAACCAGGACAAGGAGTTGCAACCTAACCCCTCTCCTTGTGCAATCTGACTGGGATTTCAAATGAACAAGCTGCCAAAAGGGGTGGTTAGCTTCTGATGGTTAATTTACATCTCAGCAATAATAATATTTCTGTGGAAAACAAATCAAAATGCCACTCTCAGGCAGTCAGGATCTTCTCCAGGGCAGCAATCTGCTTTAGGTCTGTGCATCAAGTCACACTCAGGGGACACTGAATGAGCAGAAGCTTCTTTTAATACCTGGAGGAAGACCCTTGAACAGTCTTATAAGCATTTTGGGATAAAGCATGGAAGAAAATTCTCTCAAGGCCGTTTCTGCCACACGGTATCTCCAATAGTGCTGGGGGGTTCTCTGCGCATCCCAGAGATGAGACAGGATAAAACCAGTCCAGCCCTGGGAAAAAGTGGTATTAAAAACATGCAGACTCTATCTGCTTTGCAATGAAAAAAAAAATCAGTAAATTTGTGACTGGGTCTTTTGTAGCCAACACAAACCACTACCTCAGAACCAGGACAGCGGGAAGCAAAGCCGCAGCATGACATATCCTGACAGCCCCAGTGTAGAACTCCATTAGAGCACTGTGTCTCACACCACGGGCTGGTGGGCTCAGGGAAGAATCACCATCAGCAGGGCCAGGACAATCATCAACTCGGTGGCCAAGGGCTCTGTCTTGGACCCCGTGTGGGATAGGGCCAAGTCCTTGGGCCAGGAGTCAAAGAGACAAACAGGATTGGGGTGACACAGCCAAAGAGTTTCAGTAGATCTGGAAGAACAGATGAAATAACCTAAGCAGAATCAATGTTTGTATTGCAGATGATTCAAAGTTTGACAGACCTGAAATAGAGCATCTTAAACAGATTCAGGAACCCAGCCTGGTATTACACTAATTACTCTAAACCAATTCACCAAACTGCAAACTGCTGAGTCTGTACCATAAAAACATCCTGTAAAAAGCAGGCAGTGGAATCCAAATGTTTCAGCATACCCATGGAAGGCAGGATTGTTACTGCAGCTCCCACCTCACCTGCAGTGGGACACCACCAATACAGCGTCACTGCTGGTATAACCACCAAGGGGCTGAAACCACAGCAGTGCTGGCACCAGTCCTGGATCTATCCAGCCAGGTACTTAAAGAGCATTGTCTTTTCTGCAAACATTTAAAAATAAATATCAACTTTTAGTAGTTCAGAACAAGCCCGTGCACCCCAGCATTCTGCATCTCATTGCAGCAATGCCCAGTGATTTTGTGTGTGGTTTGTTTCTGTAGACAACAGGATTTCACATAACATTAAATCCCATAGTTTTGTCAAAGAGGAAACACACAAAACTAGCCTAATCTCTAAGCAAGTAGACAACTCTGATTAAAAGAAAAAGGACTTGAAAAAACCCTCTAAAATGCTAAACTGAGCCATCACAGATAAGAAATCCTGCCATATGCTGCCACATCGCTTCACTGGCATTCACAAGTCACAGGGATCAACAAAACATTGTCGGGAATTATTTCAGTTAGCACAGATGATACTGCAGAGATTAGATTAATTAAACTGGTAAATCCCAAGCATGGATCAAAAGCACCCAAGACAGAGAAAGAAAGTGAATGGGAGCTGGGAAGTGCTGCCAGGAAGATTTGCAGAGACCCCAGCAGCCCAGCAAGGCTAGCAAGGCTTGAAGGCTGAAACAAGGAAACAAATAGAAGGAACAGGGAAAGTGCCAGGTAACTCTGGCTGTGGGGTCTGACTCTGGCATGAACCCCTGGCACTGCCCACCCAGAGCTCCCCCCGCTGCCCCCAGCCCTGTCTGTCCCGCTGCACAGCCACCAGGACCAGCCGCATGTGGCACCCACTGGCACTGTGCTGGGTGAGCAGGTCAGGGGCACAGGGGACCCCACCCCAGGCCTTGCCCCCCAGGAAGGAGCCACTCGAGCTCCTTGTCCTGCACAATATACTTTAAAATACATTTGAAAATACATTTTATACAAATACACTTTAAAATCCAAGGGAGGATGTACATTGTAACTGATGTTGGACAGCATCCTCCTGGCACTTGAAAGGAAGTGACACCACATGAATGACAATCACAAGTGATCCCACTTTGAGAAATTAGTAAATCAGTAAAGAAGATAAATCATACCAGTATCATCAGAGGAAATACCAATGTAGGCACAGACAACAAAAAAATTACCAGAATAAACCCATGGAACTTATCGCTAATGGGTATTGCTGAGAGCAAACATTTAACAGGATTAAAAAAAAATGGATATGTAGATGTGTGCCAAAGAAAAACACTTATTTCAGTTGGGCTTTATGGAAGAGGATATAAACCCCTCTGCAATAGCACAGAAACACACTAAGGATTTTTCCTATGGACAAAGGTTTCCATGATGATCCATTTCTGTGTATGTCTGTGCCTTCTGAAGCATCTGAGCCTGGTAAATTATGGAAGAAAGAATAACAAAAGGGATGGATCATCACTCAGGTCTCCTGTATCAATCCTGAAACTTTTGAGTAATAAGATGAGACTTAACTGGGAAAAAATGAAACCTATTAAGCAAGGGGGGAAAGCACATATTGGATAGGAAATGGGAACCTAGAAAAGGAGTACAGCTGGAGACCTTGGGGCTGAGTTGGACAGTAAATTAGAAATGAAAATGCAATAGAATTTGGCAGCCCAAAAGGTCAATGCAATTTGGAACTGTATGTGCCAAGACTCCCATCACCAAGCAGGGGGATAGAGCCTATTACCCAGTTTTAGATTTAAGCAGCTTGAATAAGTTTCAAATAAATATCCAAACATTCGGATGCTTAACCAAATCAAGCCTCAAAATCCTTTTGGATTTTCACTTTGATTTCTAACATCTTTATGTTTGGCCTCTTTTCTGAGAATTCAATCTGTTGTTAAAGCAGATCTTTCAAGAGAAGCATCTGCAGTTGCCAAGAGACTGTTGTGTTGAGCCCGAGGACGATTTAGCATCTTGCAAACTGGGATTTTGGAATTAGAAAAAATTGCTTTGCTCTTAGCAGTAGATACATTTCACTGCCTGAGAAAGGGTCATGGTTTCTCAGAACTTCTGATTCAGTTTTTCCCCTCCCCAAACCACCACTATTTTCCTTAAACACTTTTTTCTGAGGCTCATTACCTGGCCGCTGGGTAACACACACCAATAAATAAAGAGAAGTCTCCAAACAGACACAAAATAGTCCTTTCATTTCCACACACCCTGCAGCGACCTCCCTGTCACCAGAGCTCCACTTACTGCCACTTACAGCTCCGGAACGCGGTGACAGCTCTGACGGAGAGTGCCGTTTCCAGCACAGTTCTT
Organism: Acropternis orthonyx; assembly: GCA_035583155.1. Classification (NCBI taxonomy): domain Eukaryota; kingdom Metazoa; phylum Chordata; class Aves; order Passeriformes; family Rhinocryptidae; genus Acropternis; species Acropternis orthonyx. Next base: position 344,632 of record JAWWEU010000005.1, on the reverse strand, counting down.
CCTCAGGAACTCAAGGATCTGACAGACCAAATGGGGATTAAGTTTCAGAACCATCAGCTGACTCCATAAATAAGTCTTACTAATATTTAATACCATAAATATTTAAATATTATGGTGTGGTGAATAGTAAGAATTATTTTGTCTTTGACTCTGTACTTGCTGCACTTCTTTTATAACCAAAATTACATCTTTCAAGTGCTCATTGTTGTTTGATGTAACTAAATCTTCCCTGTCAGTGAAGTTGAAATCACTTCACTCACAATTTTCTTTGCAGAAGGTAGAAATTTATTCAGCCTGACCTAATAATTGAACTGAGCGGGTTTTCTCCAAGTCACCTGCCAAGCTCAACATGTTTACTTGGGTGCTCTGAAGTCTCATTAGAAATGTTCCTTGAAAGTGCCAACAGCTCAGGAAGCTTTTGGAATGACCATGTGCTGTTGAGATAAATCCAAGGCTAAAACCTGGGTGCTTTTCCGAGAGCAGCCTCAGTCCAGGAGCGAGGGACTTGCCACCATTTCTGTGAAAGGCTATAGAAGTACATTTTTTCAGATATTTCACTTCCCAGATAAGCACATGACACAGTCATTCAGAAGATGGGATCATCTCTACACAGCTTATTTCCTAACAGGGGGAAACATTAAAAGTACAGTGTATTGCAGGCATCATTCAGAACACCCAAGTCAGATGGAAACAGTAAATGGAACATACAGCTGGAAACACAAAGCCTGAGCAAGCCTGGGCAGGGCAGCAGAGCAAAGAGGCTGCCCTGCACCTCCTCCTCACCACAGCAGCAAGGGCTGGGGGTGCTCACTGACAGCACTGCTCAGAGCAGGGACGTGTCTCCCCTGACATTTCTCAGAGTCAGGGTCTCTCCCAGCATTACCCAATGGCAGGTTCTATCCTGGCATTCCCCTGTGGTAGGAGTGATGTTGGGTTTTCCCCAGTGACCCAGCAGGTCTGAATATGTGAGGGTCAGAGTTTCCGAAGTCCCTTAAAGCTTCCACTCTGATGCCAGAGCTGCAGCTCTTGCTTCCTTTCATCCATGTTATAAGAAACTCACAATTATTGCTCACTGGTCAAACTCTTTTAATTTTCCTGCTGTTCCTTTTGACCTAAACTGCAGGTTAACCGAGATGCAAATTACATCTGTTGGATTTAGCAAAGCACATACCAAGTAACCTTAAAAAAAGGATGATTTTTTTAAAGATCAAAAAGGCTCTATGTTGGCAGTCATCCTCAGTCTTTAATTCTTGGCCATTACACCAGTAAATTATGGGTTCAGATAAATATACTCTTCCCCGAGTTCTTGGAAGACAGAAAAAACTGAGAAAGAGATTATCCTGCCCAGTACAATAAATGGAAATTTTCATTTGTCATCAAACTTCTGGAAAAGAAAATGAAGTTGAAGGAATTCTTGCTCAGAGTTGCCCCAAAGTGTTCACCTTCACTCCACACCAGCTGACTGGTGCTGGTGCTAGAAGGGTCTGATCACTACAGAACACTCTGAGGTACCTTACCTTGTCCCAAATGGCAACAGCTGTGCTACTATCTGGCCCAGCCTGAGGCCGTTCCCTCCCCTCCTGTCCCTGTTCCCTGGGAGCAGAGCCCGACACACCCCCCTGGCTCCCCCCTCTTTGCAGGGACTTGCAGAGCCAGAAGGTCCCCCCTGAGCCTCCTTTTCTCCAGGCTGAGCCCCCCCAGCTCCCTCAGCCCCTCCTGCTGCTCCAGATTCTTCCTCAGCTTCATTGCCTTTCTCTGGACATGCTCCAGTGCCTCCATGCTTTGCCCAATATTGTCCAGGCAGTCAGTGGTATAAAAAGACACTGAACTCAGATAAGAATGAGGTCGGCTGGTGAGTGACTTGCCTGTGACTGCAGCACTGCTGCTTCGTTCGCCTGATGATCCAGCACAGAACAGACCTGTAAGGTGTGTAAGAACATCTGTCACACCAGGTTGGAAGACCTCTGTAACACAGCAGAGGTGATACAGCCCATGATGACATCAGGAGCAAGAAGAGTGACAATATGAAACTGGAAAGCCCCAGAGCAGTGACCAGGAAACTGGGATTTCAGAAGACCAATATATTGGAATTTATATTAGTTAATGGAACCACAAACCTTTTTCAAACCCACTCATCATACACAGGTGTGTAGTGCCTTCTACTTCATGGTTCCACACTGGGATTCACAGTGATGCCACAGAGACACAATCCTGCTGTACCGGAGCACACCCACCTGCTCTGGGATGGAAACCTCCTTGGAACACATGCTACAGAAACATAGCATATGATCACCTTCCATCAGAACCCAGTGCTGCTGCAATGCTAGCAGGAGCTCCAGCCCCAGCCAGTGCAATGTGTTTGGAGAGGCCCACTGAGGTCCCAGTCTCCTGTCACTCAGTCAGTCAGAGGTTTCTGGAAGAGAAAGCCATGAGGTGTCTGCAGTGTGCGATGAGCACGCCTGCTCTCGCCCAGCAAACCAGCCAGGCTGCATTTGCTGCATTCACTGAGGAGCAGCCCCAGAGTTTGTCCAAAGGCTGTGGAGGGCAGGGGTGGATCACCACGGAGCTGATGCCTGCCCTGAGTAGCACAGAAGGAGCAAACTGGGAACTGCCTCAGACCTGGATCTAGCTGATTTGAGCACTTGCTCCACCTGAAGAATGCAGGTCAGGCTCACAGATATCACCAACATCAGGAGTTCAGGACATGTTTGCATCCTTTTTGCATAGGCATGCTAAGCTCTCTTTTGGTGCTAGGATGCCTTCTCCTGGCTCTGGTGGCTGGATGGGCTTTGGGCTGGAAAGATGCTGCTTCTGGAGCACCTCCACAGCATTTATTTTTGCAACACTCTTGAGGGGTCCCATCCATGCTCCCCAACACAGGGCAGGAGCAGCTGTCTGGGTGGGGGACAGTTCACCCTGCATCACCCCAGCACCCCACGCTGCAAGCCACTGACACTGACTGAGAGCAAGAACATCCAAGGAAAATTATTTAAGAGACATTCACCCTCTGTATGTGAATATACTCCTACCCGGGGATATACCACTCTCTGCCTTTGTCAAGGCTCATCTTATCATAGAGTAAGAGAATCACAGCCTGGTTTGGATTGGAAGGGACCTTAAGGCTCATCTTGTTCCACCCCCTGCCATGGGCAGGGACACCTTCCACTAGCCCAGTTTGCTCTAAACCCTGTCCAACCTGGCCTTGGACATTTCCAGAGCTGGGGCAGCCACAGCTTCTCAGGGCAAGCTATGCCAGTGCCTCAACACCCTCACAGGGAAGAATTCCTTCCCAATATCCCATCTAACCCTGCCCTCTGTCAGTAGGAAGTCATTCCCCTTTGTCCTGACACTTCTTGTCAATAGTCCCTCTCTAGCTCTCTTTGAGTCCCTTTAAGCACTGGAAGGGACCCTAAGCTCCCCCCAGAGCCTTCTCTTCTCCAGGCTGAACGCCTCCAGCTCTCCCAGTTTGTCTCCAGAGCAGAGGAGCTCCAAGTGTTGGCTCAGCTGCAGAGCCTTCCCCTGTTGCTGTTGGAGTATGAAGCATTCTTTGAGGGAGTGGCAGCAATTTTTTCTCAGTTGCTTTCCATGCCAGGGTTCTTTTGCTAAATACCAGTTCTGCTTTGTGACAGCAGTGCCTATTCTTTTCTTCTATTCCCTCCATTTCATTCTCCAGCCATGCTCATCACAGCCTCCTGACCATATTCAAGCAATTCCTGAGATACACTGCACATATCATTTTCTCTCCAAGAGTTCTGATGGCTTTGCAAGTTAATTAAAATAGAACTTCAAAGGATTTTTGTAATAGATTATAATATCTTTGGTTTCATGACATCTGTTAAAATTTACAACTAAGGATGTCATTTTTGGTGAAAAACATGTTCTTTTACACTCAGACCATTTATTTGTGTATTTATTTAGTGACAGAGCATCTCATTTATGAGAAACATGCAAAAGCAATCATTAATCATAGTTTTGTCACAAAACAGCTTCCCCAGCAGTTCACTGAAAGCCCACAGACAAGCTGCTCAGTGTGGGTGTTCCGAGGACAGGCAAGGAGCCTTGCCAAGCGAGCTGGTGGAGGCGCCTCTTTGTTTCAAAGTCTAGCAGGGAAGAAACAAAGAGGAAAACAAAGAATTAACAAATTAGACACTGGAGTTATTTGGGAAGGATGCAGCACCATGGATGGGAAAGGAAAGTAAATCCACGGCAGCCAGTGTGACCAGGATTATCAATGTATCAGAGCCCTCTCAGCATAAATTCAACAGTGTTTTCCTATCACCACACACCTCACAGACTGTAGCACAGCAGTACCTTGATCCATTCTTACTCAAGAGGGAAACAAGTCGTCCAGCCACAGCCACCCCTGTCTGACTGTGTTCCTGTGCTCAAGGCCAAGCTTATTTTAGTACAGAGGCATTGTCTTTTCCCTCCTGCCCACCAGTGCCCCTGCCTGCAGCCCTGCATGTGCCCAGGGTACTGCTATGCCCTCCATGGATCACATGGGACATGGCCATGGCGGTGCCTTTTGGGCACAGTGGCAGGTCAGCATTTTGTGCCATGCCTGGCTCACCGTGGGACCTCCACTGACAACAGCAGCCTTTAACACGAGGTGTCTGATGCTGTGCTCACTTGGGGATGCTCACGGGTATCACAGCTCCCAGCCCTGCCACAGCACCATGGCAGGGGTAAAGAAGGAAATGCACATAAAAAAAAGGGAGAGAAGGCAGAAGGTTGCATTGAACATTAAGGTTTGATCTTGCACCAAGGGACAAAGTCCAGCAGGGGACCAAACTGCTGTTTGACATCAAGTGCTGAGTTCCTGAGGTCACATGGATGCTGGTTTCAGCAGCTATGATGAGGCCACAGTCCCTTCCTCACAAGGTCCTGTGGCATCAGAAGCCACCCCCTGCTGCAGCAGTGGAGAATGAGGGAACCACAAACACAAAGTTACCTCAGGTGAAACATCTTCTTAGGGCTGTTTGTCCTGTTTTCACAGACAGTCCTTGCATTTGGTATCGCAATAGCTGCAGAAAAGACGTCAGGCTTTTGTACATAACTCCTTCTAAAGGATTGTGTTCTGCCTTGTACTATGTTATAACCACAGCTTTAAAATGCTGGCATACTCACTGAAACACAACATGCCTGCTCATTTGACTTCTGATTTGCCTTAATGATCCTTCCTAGCCACTGGAAAGGCCTCTGAACACAGAACAGCCTATAAGGATCCGTTCTGAGCAATCTGTACATTATCAATTTAAGTACATCAAAATGCCAGACTCCTCTCTGTATATCAGTGTTTTAAAGAGCAACATTCCCTTCTCCAACTGGTGCAGACCTCTCAGTGCTGCATTACCTCAGAGCATCCCCAGCTCCTGCAACAAGGGCAGGGCCAGTGGGAGCAGGGATGGACACAGATGATGGCAGGGGCTGCCCTCTCCCAGCACCCACCTGCTGGGGTCTGCTGAGACTGGCCCCACTTCCACAGCTCTCTGCTTCTGGTCCTACTCTGCATTCTGGGATGCTCTCTGCACATCCATCCCATTCCTTGTGGGCACTGTTCCTCCTGTGCCCAGCTTCAGAGAGTGTGTGTCTACTTCTCAACCAGGCTGGGAACAAACACACTCCATTGTCAACACCAGTGGCCAGCCCCTGCCAGAGACAGGCATGAAGGTCATTATACGTGCAAGTGATTAATGGACTAATATCTTTCCTGAGCTCTCCTCTATGCTTTAATGAGTGTACTCGGTGTTCAGCATGAACCAGAGGGTTTGCAGCTCAGCTGATGAAACCCATCTTCAAAAATCAATGAAAGATGAAAAGCCCAGTGTCCATTACCTGAAGGGTGAGATGCAGTGTCATCTTCACAGCAACAACAGTATGACTTCATAATGTACCATCCTATATCTGCAGGCTGCTGTTATTAAACATCAACAAACAGCACAGAACAGCTTTGTATCTGCACTGTGCTGCAAACTAGAAATTGCACCTGTCAGTCATTGATTTAAAGGTAAAAGAGCACAACTATACCCAAGCACTGAATTATTGTGATTTTTTTCTTAAACACTGCCTCTGCATTTCGGAGACTACAGACTTCAAAACACAAAACTCAGCTGACTTATGGAGCCATGCAGAGGGCTGAGTGTCCAAGAAGGAGAACACACACTGCAGGGGCAGCTCCACCAGATCCTGCTTCTAAAACGTGGCCACAGCAGCAACTGCTCCCAATGCCCTTGGGACTGTGAAGGAACAGCCCAGAGTGGGGGGCAGCAAACCAAACAGCCTTCATCTCTAGGTAGGAACTTCTTGGTTCGTGCAGGAGAAGAATACAGAGCAGGCTGGAAAAAATCATTATTCCTAGTGGGTTTTGTGGCAAGGCCTGCAGCAGGATTGCCAAAAGAGCTGGTGTCAGGACAGCAGCAAAGTCACCTGGGAGTGCCCTGGGCTGCAGTGAGACACCAGTGCGGAATGTCAGACCTTGACCAAGGCTGTCCGGGGCCTGGGTGGAGGAAGAGGAGCTCCAGCCATCTTCCTGCCCTGGATTTGACACTGCCCTCAGCCATGGAACACAGGTCATATCACATGTGGCTGCAATTGTCACTATTTTCCATAAAAAGCTAAAAATATCAGCTGTGTTACAAGTGAACCTCCAAAAGGCAGTAAAGATTCATGCTAGTGCTGTAAATACATGCTTTTAAACTATGTAGCAGTGAGAAAACAGCAAAGGCCATCTTAAAAAAAAAAAAGGTTTAAAACTGAAAATTGGTTGGATCTCTGCTATTCTAAAGGACAGATATAGACAGTGCCAGATTGCCTTGGCTACCTACACCACCTCCATGCATCACAAAGCTCAGATGGCCTCAAACTAGCCAGATCTAGTTGAAACACATTATAAAAGCATAATTCTACTTTAGCTATTCTTCGCTAAACTGGCAGGGATATTCACAGCCTCAAACTCTTTGAGCTCGTTGTAGATAAGGGACTTTGTGCATGAGAACAGTGGATGATTTGATCAGGAACTTCCCTTGACCGTCTCTCCACACTCAGCACAACACTGCGAACGCCAGATCTGCCCAGGAGCACACCGCTGTAGCAGTGCTCTGGAAATTCTCCAGTACACACCTGTGGAGGGAATTGCGACATCTTTTGAAGTAAAACCCTCTTGCAGGAATAAGGAAAGCTCCTAAAGAAGCAGGACACGGGCATTGCATTATTTCAGTGGGGCATATGTTTATGTGACATCAGCATGGGTAAGAAACCAACATCTCAACATCTGGAAGTGTGGCAGATGTCACACTACAGCAATAACACAGTCATTGAGTCACTGTGATTTCAAACATGACAATATTGTCATGTGGTTGTGTGAATATCCCAGCACTCCATTGTCTTCATCTACTGTTAGTACAAAGATGACCAAACAGCACATTTTTTTGTGTAATTCTTACAAAACTCGGTCCCATTTGAACCACCAAGTGGCACTCAGGGATACAGTTTAGGGATGATTATGGTGGTTCTGGGTTGTCAGTTGGACTTGAAGATCTTTTCCAACCTTGATGATTTTGTGATTCCCCAAGACCCACCAGGCACAAAGGCCAGTGAAACAACCATAGGCATGATCAATGACCACCAGCAGTGGCCTGTTTCTGTCTCATGTATTTTGTATTCTTCATAAAATATATAACTTCAAACATCCTGCAAACTTCACTTGTTACCAGGGTAAGGATGTAAGTGAGGCTGAAACTTTTGAGAAGGTTTTTGCTACTTCCTCTCTCATCTGCAACACCCAGAGCCAGCATCCTTCCCCATGGGACTGCTTACAGCTTTCCCAAAGCACCACTGACACGATCAAAGCAACTTTTAGAAGAATGGCAATCTCTTGGAAGGGGCAAAGACCCTTTCTTAGGCACTGCTAGAGATTGCTTCTATCACTAAAGCCTCTGCTGCTTACCCAAATGGGGGTAATTTTGTTTTACAGTTTGTCCTGAAACATCCAATATGAAGAAAAATTGCTGCAAATTAAGGGCTTTCATTCAGTCATCTTGTAGAATTCACTTTTATCACACCTACCTGAGGTGGTTCATGCACCTACAAATGCAGAAATGGGTCTTTGAGGTGAGATGCCTCGGTGGAAAGTCAGTCATTAAATGCAGGTAGCAGATCCACTGACCCACAAATGCCACAGTGCGAGGCTCGTGGGACACTTTTACCTTCACCTTCCTTGGGCTTGGTGCCTCTGCGGGCCAGGAGCCACTCATGCCACGATGTTCTGCAGAGTGAGATCAGTGTTTCAGCTGTCTAGTGCAAAATATATCTGAATCAAAGGGCAGCTGCAGCAACAATGTCAAATATGACAAGGCAGACAGGGACCGGGTCTAATAGCTGAGGACTTCCTGACTTTATAAGCTGTTCAATTGAACATTTAAAAGGTTTAGTCCCCTCTCAGGTCTTGAAAGCACCCCAGGGCAGGCTTAAGTAACTGTGCCATTAGACAGCAAGCTGTAAATTGCCTATTAACTCTGACTGAAACTGTAAAATTGCTTTTCACAATGCAAATTAATGTAAATAAGAACAATTGGTTACACATATCACAGACTATCAGATTGACGACAGATGATGCACACTGGTTTTTCCCCCCTGAATTAGCATTGCTTTAAAGTTAAATTTGGTGCTTGTTCAAGAGGTCTGGATGTTCCTATGATAAATTCCACCAGTGCATTACAAACACATGCACATTTGGATGTATAGCCTCTATTACATGAAATATAAACCTCTTCTTAGGTCAGGCACTGATACTTGCTTTCAAGCCGAGTAGAAACACCACAAAGCAAAGTCATATGCTCAGCAGCACAGTCAGCCACATCTTAACCTCACTCAGAAGAGTGAGATCATGAATCAGTTATGAAGCCATAAGGACAGAGGGAGGAAATCCGTGCATTTCAGAACCATCGACAGATTATCAAAGCCCCATCTGGAGCCCTTAGGCCCCAGCCCATCACTGGTGGGAGCAACTGTGTTCCACAGCTCCCACCATCATCACTGGGAGCACAGCCTAGGCAACACATTTTTAGATTTGTTTCCCAGAGATGCAACAGAAAGGTAAATCACAACGTATATCAGAAACGTAAATTAGAATGTAAATCAGAAAGGCCCTTTCTTTGCCTCATCCCAGGCCAAGCAGAGTCACCACACACAGGCACAACCAACCCAACTGCTTGGGAAGAACAAGGTCTATGTCAAGACAGACAGTTTCGGTCTCAATAGCCTACTTCTATCCTGCAAATTCACCCTTCAGGGAAGCTCCTAACAGCACAGTGCAATGGCACTACAGCAGGCAGAGTAGAGCAGTTTTCCTCTCTGGTGGGGGGTGTTCTTATCAGAGGTTTTGCTTATCATTATTAACATATGTTATCTGAAAATTTACATTCCCATTAGCTACAGAAATAACTGTTGCCAGTTTATTACAGACTTTCGCATAAATCAGATATCCTGATATCTCCCCAAGGATTACAGCTCACCTTGGGGAGGGATGAAGAGCTGCAATGAGACAGGTGCAACCACAGCACTTGGTGCCAACCCCCCCATGCCTGCAGACCACCCTGGGGTCCCATGGCCATGGCTGACTGCCCCGGAAAACAGGGCGCAGACATCTCCTTTGGCTACACAGTTCCAGGCTTGGCTTCTTGGGATGGAAACAGCAGATGTCATGAGACCCATAAGGAGAATCAGCAAGGCTGGAAACTGAGCCAAGGTCTCGCAGGGCCATGGTCATGGGCAATGAACACCTCCATGCAGACGGATGAGATTTCTGGCCATGTTCATCCCTTCCCTCCTCACTGTGCTCCTGTGTTTCCAGCAGCTTTTTCTTCTCTTTTTCTAACATTTTAATTGCTGTTTTAAAGCACACTATTTGGAAAGAGAGTCTGGTACAAGGTGCACAGGTCAAATAAACACCACATTTGCTTATCTTCCAGAGTAATAAATTTTAAGGAAAAAAGTGATTAGCCACAAACTGGAAGTGTTTTCTTTCAGCCTCAGGGACCTTTCAGCACCAGTCGGCTTTCTACATCTCCCTCTCATTAACATATTGGTAGATATAGATTAATTAGGCAAAAAGAACTTAAACCGAATTTGAAAACATTGACCTATATTTTAGGTTGGCTGTCTTGGTGTCCTCAGGGGGTTGTTCAGGCCTTGCTGTGTTGGGCAGTGCTGAATGCATTAGAATGTTTTTGTATCACATTGTTCACTGTCTGGGATGTATCATTTAAAGTTCTTAATCCCTGGGTCAGCCAACCCTCTCCTTGAAGGGTCACCTCGTCCTCTCCCATGAAAAATCAATAGCCCAGAAACTAAAAAATGCCTGAATCTGTAGGGTTTCTGTAGCCCCAGGTCTCAGCTGTGATACTCTTTAGTCAGGCAATAATTCCATGGAAGTTGCTGTGCTTTGTACCTGAATATATTTCTTTGATAACAGTGCTCGGCACATGCACTTGGTCTGAAAGTCTGTATTTCCCAACATCAAGGTATAAAATGAACTCTGAAAACCACCAAAACTGAATATTAAAAGGCTGTTCCCTGGGCATCATGGCATTCCTGTAAATCACTAGCACTGAAGTGCAGGACTTTATAACACTATTACTACAGACATAGCTGTTTATTTGGGTTTGAGACACTGTAAACAGGACTCCTGTGCACATAAAATCACAGTGATTTATTTTAATGCATTTTGTAAGTAAATTCTTAACAGATGGATGGAGCACCAGAAGGGTGACACAAGGGAGTCAGCAGGTGGACAGAGAAGCCAAGAATGGACTGGCACTGATAAGATTATCCTCTCCAAGTACCTTGAAACAAGCAGAAGCTGCCCACACAACAGGCTGGCACTGACCAGATAAACAAGCAAAAGCAGAGTGGAGCTACAGCCCTCCCCAGCAGCCTGTTCCAGACTCAGTTCCTTCCCACGAGTGATGCTGTGCAGAGACCCCCAACAACCCATCCCCACACAGCAGGACACGAGGGTTGGGGACCCCCAGGACCCACGCAGGCACCCAGTGCCTCGCAGGTGGCATGAGCCCGGCCCTCACTTGGCATGAGTCTGTACACACACATATGAACACACACACACACAAACACACACACACACACACACATACACACACACAACGTGGTTTGAGGGATCCCTGTCACTAATGTGTCTTCATGAAGGCTCCTGCCAGAGCAAATCCAAATGGAATGTTCAGGCTGTTGTTCAGTTGTTACAAATAATCTTTCTAATTTTGTCCAAATTAAAAAATAAAAAAAAAAGAGTTTAGAACAATTGTAAAGCTAGTGACCAGATACTGGTGTTTCCTCCTGCTTTCTGATGTTACCTGTCCTGTTCAGCCTTGCACTGACTGCTCCAACCACCCATGCCTGACACAGCTTTTACTCAAGTCCAGATGCCACTCCAGATGTGGGGCTTCACCTCAGTCTGTACCAGCATCACCAGGTGAAGGGACCTTCCCCCTGGTCTGGAGGGCTGCCCAGGACTCAAGTCTGTACCCCTGCAAAGTTGAATGGTTTGAAGTATATTCCTGACCTTCAGCTTCCCCTCAGAACAACCAGCTATGGCATGTTTAGATCAGGTTATTCCATGTACATGGTATGCCATGATTCTTATCAGGTCCTGTTCACAGCTTTTATTGCCTTATCATCCCATTTCCCTACCGAAAATAACAACTTTCACCTTCCCTGTGACATCTTTAAAAACTGATGGAACACTGCATGTGACTCCAGAGCAGCAGAGCACTTATACCCACTCTTAGCCCTTGTCATGAACATTGGACTCAGGGAGAGACTCAGAGTGCATGAGGCACAGCAATGGCCTGACCAAGAGACAGAGAGACAGAAAACTCACAGTGGTAACTGCTCAAACCAGACTCAAAGCCTGCAGAAGAAATCAATCCTCTGGGTCTCTCTTCCACTGTACAGATCATAGGTGTTGATGTAACAATTACAAATAAAACTTCTCCATCAAAAGCCTGTACTATACACAGTGGTGCCTTTTAACGAGAACAGCCTGAGGGACAGCCCCTGTGTACTATTCCACTCATTACCTCATGTCTTCAGAGATGTCTCTTTACAGGCCCTTCTATAGTTGAACAGTTTGTGATGTTCTAGAGGAAGAGGAGCTTTGACTGGTGAAACCAAAATCCTAACTAGAACTGAAGGTTTGTTTTCTTCTGTAATTCTTGAAAATAGTCATTTACTCAAAACTCATTTGCAGAGATTATTATGTTCACATCACACATCTGCAAAAAGTCAAGTTTGGCTTGCCAAGAGAGAGGGAAGAGTTTCACCCATTAAAATGCAACTGAAACAAGGTTTGGCTATCCTATAAACATTTCCTGAGTTAAATCTAGCCTGCTCCCATGCTGTTCTGAAGGCAGTGACACAGTGTAATAACATCTGTGTGGGATCACTGTCACTTCTTGTTTGCAGCACCAAGGGCTGCAGAGCTCAACACCATGGCTCGGACTATCCCAGAGTGGGGCTGCCAGAGACCCTCCCCTCGCTGCAGCACAGCTTTCCTCTCGAGTTTCCCAGGCAGAAAGATCACCAAAGTGAATTTTTAGCTACACACTAATATCATTAAGGTCTCATCTTGCAACCCGATGAGAACCATTCAACACCAGCGAAGTCAGCTACAGACTGAGTGCCTCAGTTCATCAGGGCTAAACTACTGCTCGCCATCAGTCTTCAATGAGACAGTTTGGTCAGTGCACTTCACCCTCCTGTTTCACAGATTTAATGCCTTCCTGTGGCTCCTTCTCCCAGACTTTCTGTCCTCTGCTTTATTTTTCCTTTTTAGCAGAAAAACTGGCCTCAGATGCCTAAAATGCAATTTTCAGCCACAAATTGGTCATTGTTTTCAACATGATTACAGCAACGTTCTGAGTGACAATAGAAATAAATAAATAACACATTTTCACAGTGCTGTAAGGACTGATTTTTTTCCCCTGGCTGAGTTCTCTGCTCTCATTTATTGACTTAATTCTCAGTGACCAAAGCACACATTGGCTTCAGGACACAGCACTGAGATATGTAAGCTGAGTGGGGCCAAACAAGGGTCAAAATGGGCCAAAATACTGCTAGTCAAGATCTCCAGAAATGACGGGCTGCTTTGTGTGGTCAGCTTGCAACTTTTTCGACATGTCATTTCTCAATATGGTTTTTTTTCAGTTTGTTTGTTTTGAAATGGTGGCCATCAAAATAATTATTTCTTTCAAAAGAATTGTGTTGCCCTCTTTGTGCAAGCAGCATTTCCACTAGATATGAAACATAAGCAAGTGTTTAACATAAGCCTTAACATAAACCAAAGGACAGTCTCAGACACAGTGGAGCAGAGAGAACCACGTATTTCAGCATTCAGGCCCCAGTGAAAGAGCCCTGTGGACCTGCCCAGTCACACCATGCTGGTGTGACAGTCACACTGGTGAAAGGATGCACAAGAAGGACAGATATGCAGGGAGGAGTAATGAATTTCAGTAAGTCAAGGAATAATTGACTTCTGGTATACCTGGAAAAAATACACACAGCTGTTACCTGAGAACTGAGACAGGAGCTGTAAATGTTGTCACCCCTTAGGGAAGAATTCACCAGCCTGGCCTTTCACAGGGGATGGAGTGGATCGCTGTGTCTGAGTCTGGAGGCACCATGTTCACAGCGCTCCTGCACCAGGGACTGCAGGATCAGGGTGTTCCAAAACCCACACTGGAGGTGCAGGGAAAAGCTATGCCCAAGAGTACAGGCAGGAGCAAGGGCAGCATGAGCTCTTGCATCTGATTAAATCAAAATTGCACCCCCAGCAGTTTGTGCCTGGGCAAAATGCAGCACCAACCCAGCATTTGAATTCATTGGTTTTTGAGCACCACAGTGGTTATATTAAGCATGCACTGAGTGTCTGGCTAGACGAACCCTTCCCAGCTGGATCTGTCCATGGCTCCAAGACTGCAGCCAGTAACACAGGTGAAACAGCCCCCTCAGCCTGGGCTCAGAACAGTGGCAGAGAACAGCCTTCAGCTGGTGTGTAGCAGCGAGATGTCACAGAGGGAAAAGTCAATCAACTGTGCTGCCAAAGATAAACTGCCAGGAGAGAAGTTCATCCTGGCACCTGTGCTGAGCATGCAGCGAAGCAGGGAATGCTTGTGGGAGGTTGGAATACACAACTTTGAGATGACAAACCTGCCACTGCTTCCAGCCTTGGATATGTGTCTGCTGGGAATGCAGCCAGGGATGCCATTAATGGATTAGAGTTGAACATGGTAATGGTAGACACAACAAAGTACCATCCCTTGGTGAAAGAAAGGGGGAAAAAAAAAAAAAAAGGAAAAATATAAATGAAAAGGAAGAAAACTCTGTAACCACTGTGATGGGCCAAAGCCTACCACCAGCAGGACAGCGTGTGCTGCCCCTGCACTTTGCAACACAGCATTAAAAGGTCAAAAAAAGAGACTTTGTTTACAATGTGACAGTCAATGGCTGGAGATCATACTGCTCAGTGACCCCCAGTCCCACACTGCTGGCAGTGCCACTGGCACTGGTGGGCAGCCCTGGGGGCTGTGGTCAGGAACTGAGGGATTGGCAGCAAAGACCTGGCAACTTCCCACACAGCCAAGAGCAAGACAGACAAGGAGCAAATTCCTGATGCACACACAACTGCTATGTGTTCCAGCTTTTACATAATATCTAAATCCCAGTTCCCAGGATTCAGCATCCTGTATCAGCAATAATGACTAAAACGACAGAGTCCTTAAAGAATTTGCTAATCAGTCTCTCAACTGAGGCTGTTTCCCTTTACTCAGGGACAAATTAAGCAGGTTAAAGCAGCTCCCAGCAAACATCTGTTGAAGCAACTCAGAACTAATGACAAATAAAACTGAGTTCTCTTTGTGGTTGATTTTTCTCCCAGCTGTACCTATAAACACAAATTGTCAATCCAAAACAACTTCATAGCACATTCCCATCCCCTCACAACATCTTGGAATTACAGAATTATTTAGGCTGGAAAAGCCTTCTGAGGCCATCGAGTGCAACCACTTCTCCAGCACTGCCAAGGTCACCACTAACCCATGTACCCAAATGCCACATCCCCACAGCTTTTAAATCCCTGCAAGGATAGGGACTCAACCACTACCCTGGGCAGCTGTGCCAGGGCTGGGGAAACCTTTCAGGGAGGAAATTTTCCCCAATATCCAACCTCTCCTGGCACAGCTTGAGGCCATTTCCTCTTGTTCTGTCCCTTGTTCTCTGGGAGCAGAGCCCAATCCCAATCTGGCTCCCCTCTCATGTCAGGGAGTTGGAGAGTGAGAAAGTGCCCCCCTGAGCCTCCTGTCCTCCTGGATGAGTCCCACCAGCTCCCTCAACTGTTTCTCATCAGACTTGTGAAACCAATCCCTCCCTGGCCCCATTGCCCTTCTCTGGACACATTCCAGCTCCTCAGAGCCCAACTATTGGATTTTGTCCAACCTTGAGTCCACTGTCCTGACAGTCCTTTGATCAAAGTTGACCATAAACTGAAATGCTCTTCTCCACACCTGAACACATTCACTTAAGCACTTGCAGACACCAAACACCTCCCTTGCCTGGCACTGCCTGTCAGCTCTGGCTGCTCCTACCCGGGCAGGTCTGCATGGCCCTCCCAGGTCAGAGCTGGAGAGGGACATCAGGGTGTGGAGCCTTAAACCACAGCAGGGGGGGAGCTGCGTCCCAGTGCCACCAGTGCCATGCTTCTTTTCTCCAAGGAGCCTTCCCTCTGCACTCCAGTGTTACACACACATGCCATGCTGCAGGTGGCCCGGCAGCCCTGGGGTGCTCCTCACTCAGGCAGCAGCAGCCAGGCAGGTGCTGCAGTTGGCACTCTCCAGCTGGCCAGCAGTAGCCAAGGATTTTTTTGAAGGAAAGTAGCAAAATCCCAATACCAAACCCAGTAAGAAAGCACAAGGCACCATTGGCACTGCTCAAGTGCTAATTGGTACCTCAGAGAGCCGGCTGCAGCTCACCATCTGGGCAGACCTCGGAGGCATTTCAAGACAGGTACGCTCAGCCCCGCATGTACCGGACAAGGCTCTTTCCTGGCCTCAGCACTACCACCCTGCCCCGTGTGCTGCCTGGTGCCCTGGCACATCACCACGGGCCTCCATCCCCGGAGGCAGCTTCTCCAGACTCCGTAAATTAGAAAGTCTCCTTGACACAGACAGACAAGTTGTCACGGAGCTGTTTCTCTCTCTAAGGGAGCTGCAGGAGAGCTCTGCCCACATACCTGGCTCATGACAAATGGCCTGGGGTGTTCATTTGCTGGCTTGCTGATTACTTTGCCCACTAATACCTTTGCTCTTCATACCTGCACTGCTGTGGTTGTGCAGCACTGGGTCCAACACGCCCCAGGGCAACAGCTGTCCTGACAGTAAGAAACTCAAACAGCCACCAAGATCAGAGACCTTCTGCAACAGATTCTCTGTTCAGCAGACAGCAACACGAACAACATTCCCCAGCCCAGGAGGAACTTCTGCAGCCCCCATGAAGCTTCAGACTCCCAGCAGCTCTCCTTCCCCACAGGGCTGTGCTGCCTCTCTCCCAGCTCCAAACATGGTGTGCAGGGCCAGCTCAGGCCACCAGCTGGGGCCAAGCTCCACTGGGGGATGAACAGTCCACCTGGGCACTCAGCATTGTTGTCTGTCAGGGCTGTATGCAAAGCCTGGTTTCTGAGGGGGTTGGGATATAATCCTTGTGCATAACCTCTCAGATAAATTTTCAAATTAGATAGATGCCCAGCTTAAAAGAAAGTTGATGAAAACACCAATATTAATAAGAATTAAATGCATTTCCAGGAAAAGTAAACCTTGAGAAAATCCCAGTGGGCACCTGGCTGTACTTCAGGAGGCCATCACCTTTCCATCACCATGTCTCTCAGTGACAAGAACTATCTGCCTTTCCTTAGCACACTGGTACAAAAGGCCAGATAAAATTCCACAGAAGATGATGGGAGAAAAGCCACAGTCAGAGTGGACTGACTTTAGTGAATACCAGCCAATGGACCTGGAAGGTCCCTGAGACCATCTGGCTGCCAGCCCGCAGCCCAGTCCAGAGCAGTGGGGGTGAACAGTGCGGGCACTTAGCACAGGGTGACCCACAAATCCAGCCAGAGCTCCCCTCTGCCAAATGGGATTAACTTATCATACTCACAGACTGATAAACTGGGACTCTTATGGTTGGTTATTGCTGAAACGAGGTCATTTGAATCTCCCATCCATTACGGAATTCTGGCATTTACATTTTAATAACAGTTTTCCTCTCCCTTCCATGTTTTACATGTGCAGATGGATCTGACACATGCTACTAACCACTTTTTTGTAGATGTAGATTTTTGGGGTTTTTTTTTCCTTTTCAGCAAGAAAGCTGCTCTAGGAAATCTAATGCATGAGTTGTCTGTCCTCCAGCTCCATCAATGCCAAATTCCCAAACAAGAGCCATCAGGAAGCTTTCAACCATATATGCTCAAGACAGAGCTTTTACATATGAAATGAAACAGAAATCCCAGCGCTGCCCCAGCCCAGCAGGGAGAGGGGAGTCTGTGGGCATGGCTGGCAGTGCTGGCACAGCACCACCTCGCTGCTTAGCAGAGCTGTGGAGAAGAGCAGGAGCCCAAAGCCTGAGCTTCAACTGTGCAGCAGGACGGCACCAAGAGTCATCCTGGGGTTAGCATGCTCAGAGCCCTCTAATTGCACATCCTGGAGTAAACCAGCAGCAGAGACACTAATCACACTGACTAGCACAGCCCCATCCCTGTGCTGCTTCTCAGACTAGGAATTTCTCGTCAGAGACCTCCCAACAGAAAGAACTGCTTCCAGCACCTTCAAATCTGAGCCCAGAAAGTACTGTCTTCAATTACTGTATTTCCTCAACAAACAGAGCAATTCCCAAAACCAGCCTCAGCTCTTGGCAAGCCATCCCAGCAATCCAAGTCAGGAAAGTCCCCAGCAGTCTCATGCAAATGCACCTTCAGGATGGTGCTCAAACTATGAGCTGAGCTCACTCCTCCCTTCCCGGGAGAACAGAGGGAAAGTGCTGGGAAATAAGTTCCAGTTCTATTGCTGCTCTGGAGGTTCACTCAGAATCCATTCCTCATGTCCGGGTGATGGCGGAGAAAACAGTGAGTGAGGGTGCAGGGATGTGGCTTCCTGCAGAAACAGGCAGAGCAAACCCTGGAGTTCTGCTGCAAAGTGCTCTGAGCACCCAAATCTCAGGCTGAAAATAGGCCAGGAAGGGTGTTCCAGAGGCTATGTGTGGCCCCACTCGGAGATAGAAGTCCAGACAAGAAAGAGGGAAACACCTTTTTCTTTTCTTTCGATCTACCACCAGCAGAGTACCAGACTGGACTCATGCTGCTGTTGTGTCATATCATCTTCCTCCTCCTCTTCCTCCTCCTTCCAGGTACGAACAGGGGTATTCACGCACCTCAAATGTGTCAGTGACATCCTAACTTGACTGCACAGCTGAGATACATGATTTGCTACAGTCAGAAGCTGCTTGGGCATATCAAATTGGGCAAAATAGTAAGATAAAATCACTTAAATGGCAGAAGTTCCCTAGTTGGAGTGTCTGCTGGGTCTTATTACAGCCTCCATGTCTGGAGAGTTTTGTATTATCATAATTTATAGAATATTGAATAAAGGTGAAAACTGGAGAAACAGTGAGGAAAATGAGAATAATCTCAGAAAAAAAGAAAAGCAGATTAATGATCAAAAAACTGAGTGAGTTATAGATTTAAATTGTAAGTTTGGTTTAATTTCTCTGTTCTCTGTTTAATTTTCTGTTCTCCAGACTCACAGGTCAGAAACAAAGTCCTTGTTTGGTTATTTGAAATATTTGATTGTTAAGTTTTCCAGAAAAAAAAATGAAAAAAACCATAGCTCTACACTTATCCAAGACATATTCTTTTGCCTCCACAGTGAAAATGCACAAGATGGAAACAGCCTGATTCAGTTCTAGTACAAGACAGCAGCTATTCCACCTCCCACAGAATGGTAAAAGGGGTTTTGGCTCCATGAGCCATCCCATTGGAACGATGGGGCAGACATGATCTGTCCATATTCAGTACTTTTAATGGCTACAAAAAGTTAATTAGAACTTCTGAAACAATGAGACATCCAATTTTTCAAATATGATTCATCCTGCATCTGCACTACTCTCCTGAGGGTCATTTTCATAGTAAATTAATCTCTCTAATGTCAGACTGAAGTTATCAGCAGTGACACTGTGGCCACAGTGGTGGCAGCAGCAGTGGCCGTGCTGCAGAGGCATAGGGGTGGTGCTGATGATATTGAGTCTGACAACACAAAAAATTCACTTAAAATTAAAACAACTCAAATGACACCAAATGCAACAGAGGCTCTTCCAGCCCAGGGCTGTGTCTCTGTTCCTTCATCCCGGAACGGACAGGGTTAACACGACTGGACTGCCCTCAACCACTCCAGAGGTGCTGCTGGAAAGTGCAGGGACAAAATCCCCCCTTCCTTCTGCTCCCAGCTCTGAAGACAGGATAACTATTCCTAGGACCAGCTAGGGAGGGAGGGGAGGGAAGGAGGGTGAGCCCAACCAGCTGACACACCCCCACTGGACATGTGCTGACCACGCTGCCTTCCCGTGGCTCAGCCACAGCGGAGACAGGCCCTGACACTGATGAGTTAAACACGATTTTCTTTAGCTTGCCTTCAAGAACCGAGTTTTGCAGCCAGAGCTTCTGAGCTGTTTTCAGCTGGGACATTTCAGCAGTCACAACATGCACCGTGAGCTGGGAAAATAAAATCTAGAGACTAGCTGTTCTGACTCTTCAACAGTCTTCGCCTCAGAGACCACCATTCTTTTACGGAGCTCTAAGCCATTCCCTGAATATGTCATGGAAGTAATTTTGTCTGCTGCCTCCTTTCAAGCAAGTTAGATAATATTTCATGTTTTTCTTGGCAAGATGAACTTCAGAACTGGGTTCAGGCAAATACTCTCTGGGACACTTTTATTCAGAAGTCAAATTCCCATTTGCCTTAGACTTAATTCCCTTACAAATTGTATTACAGTAAAGTGGCAGTTTTCATCCTTCATATGATTTTGGGACACCCAAGAGCTGTTGGGGTGATGGAGCCGAATGCCCCAGAGCTGCACACTGCTGTGGGCAGCTGGCTTCTCTTGGATTTCCTTTCTGGGCAGACCCCAGGGCTCCTGAACAGAGCCTGGAAAAGGGCTGGTTGAAGCAGAGAAAAGCCACAATAGTGATGCCTAGGAAAGTTTTTATGTTAAGAAGTCTATGTTAACTGTTAATTTGGATATTTTCCCTCAGATGGCAGATCAGTCCCCCAAGGCTGGTTGGCTTTTGGTAGGAAACCAATAGACCTACAGATCAGTATTTTGCATACTTCAGAAAAGCTCAGCAATTTACATTTTATTATTCTGAAACCCCTCCCAGTCATGCACTTTTCCACTGCATTCAGAGATCTTATACACAATAAAGAGGCATATTTAAATCCCGTAGTTGAGAAATGGATTCACAGTGCATGGTACCGGTGTGTCACATCACACTGCCTCAGCAGCACTGGGCACCACATCAGGAGGAAATCCTGCCCCATCCACACTGCAGGAATGGTCCTGGCTGCACTGACCATTTGAAAACCAGTTTAAATCCTTGAGGCTGAGTGAGTTCTGCATTTGGTGGGTGGGGGATTCACTTGAAGCAGCACAGAACGAAGCAGCATGGCCAGCTCTCCTTCCAGCCAGTGGTCAAGGCCAGATTGGATGGTGCTTGGAGCAACCTGCTCTAGTAGAAGGTGTCCCTGCTCATGGCAGGGGGGTAGAGCGAGATGACCTTTAATGTCCCTTCCAGTTGAAACCAGTCTGTGATTCTATGAACCAGAGACATCCAAGCAGCTGTGCCAGCCATCCTCCAAGGGTGACTGAGCACTCAGTGCCATGTTGGACTCATTCTCTGCTCCTGAGACACACACACACCCACCGAAGACCAAGAGCAGACCTGCCATTCACCATTGCCCTCCTCCTGTAATTACAAAACAAACTATGCAACAAAATAAATGAGGTTGGTAATTTGTTATCTATTTGCTGCGCTGGCAGTGTGATGAGGGTTGTAAATTGGGTGCTGTATTAAAAATGACAGAAACACTTTGGGTCCTGCTCTGAGAGAGGGATTTCACTGAGATATTTGTGCATCTCAGCACCTGCACAGAGTAACACGGTAGAGGGTAATGGCAACAGAGACACTGAGAGGCCACAACACTGCTCAATAATCCACAGGAACAGAAATCAGAGGGAAATGGTTATGCGGCTGCAGTGTGTGTTGGAGTAGGGTCCTGACCCGACAGTGGCAGCAAGGCAGGAAGATGAGGTGAGGTGGCACCAGGTCCCTGGGCAGTGGGCAGCAGGCAGAAGACAGACAGCAGAGGGTAGTGAGCAATGGGCATCCTGAGGAGGCCACATCCCCACAGGGATCTGTCCTGAGCTCCACTGCTGCCCCTGGAGGAGCAACTCTGAGCCATCCTCAAACAGGTGCCTCACCTCTCTGAGTGCACTGTGTCACCCTGGACCAAGGGGCACAAGAAGCCCATAAACAGACAGAGGTGGTCAGAGCCTTCACCTGCACAGCACCTTGGGGCCAGGGAGCAGAGCACCCAGTGCCTGCCAAGTGCAGCAGGAGCACAGCAGAAGGGAACATAGGGGCAAAATCCTGGTAGGCCAGAAGGGTGTTGGGACTGCAGAGCAATGCAGCCGAAACAATTCAATGAACCTGGAAAGCAATGACTGAGGAGCTGCCTGAAACACACAGAGCAGTGGCTCAGACCCTGCTTGTTTATGAAGGTTTGCACTTCCCAAAGGGCCTCAGTCGGGGTGATCCCACACTCTAAGGCAGGATTACCCTCCCTCCCTATTCCGTTCTGCTGAGCACACAGCCCTGGATGAATTATTGAACTCCTCATTTGCTGCACTCTGGGTAACAGCAATCTGTGTGCTGAGAGGACAACCTGCTGATTCCTCAATTTCTGTGTGCGTTATTAACGTGGCACATTGAGTACACACACATCAACAGCCCACAGAAAACCCTGTTTGCTGTAGACTCACATATTATACAAAGCAGAGAAATTATTACAAAGAAGACTTCCCCCCCATTTGTTATCTTGTTCAATTACTGGGCCACTTAACTTATTTTACCGTTCTCCTTCTTGCTCCACATGAAAACTTTATTGCCAGCACTACAATGATACAAATATAAGAGCTAAAGCCTCAGACTGCTGAAGAGTTTTGATTTCAGAGCTGAAGTAGAGGAGCACAGCACGAATTACCGAATGGGAAGGAAGTCAGCGTGCACCGTGCTGCTGGTGCACACATCTTCAATGTCATTGCAGAGGACAAATTAACCCTCAGATTTAATTGAAGGTGAAAATTTTGATATAGCTTTTCTGATGCCAGCACAACACGGGGAGACTCAGCATGACCCATGTCCCCCAGCACTGTGCAGGCAGCTCAGTCGGAGGGTCTATTTTTGTTTGTACTCGCCTCTAACAGTCACACATGTCCAAATGGCTAGTGGAAAATGTGGCCACATCTAATTTCTTTCCAGGTATCAAACAGAAATTTTCAGGCACACATCAAGAAGCAAGACTGCACAAGGCGCCTCCTTCCCCTGCCCACAACATATGAACACCACACACCCAGGTATCGGGCTGCTTACCACGTGCCCCACAACAGCCACTACAGGGGTCCACATGGAAGGGTCAGCCCCAGGTTGGTTTTGTTATCAGGTGTAGGTTGGCAATTAAACACATCAGACATCAGCAGTCTGATGAAACGGTCACTATGGCTTGCTCCTACATAGAAGAAATGCATGGAAGAACTTCAGTAAACTCAAAGCAGCACCAAAATTTCAATCTGATTTTGTGACTTACTTACTGTTCCTTGATTCTCTAATAGACTTTATTCTTCCAAAGATTTAAACTGGCATTTAATGAAGTGCATTCAAGGGAAGCTGTCAGGGGCACTGAGAGACATGACTAATTTTGGATGTGTAAAACACAGCTGACACATGGGATTGCTCATGTATGTCATGTCAGTTGCACATGCAGGAATCCTGCTGGATTATAGCAACACAATGAATCCCAGCTGCATGGATCAGGCCTGCTTCTAAGGATGCTCTGAACAAGGATGTGCTACAGGAGCTGCCTCAGCCTAACAAGGTACCAGGGGCTCGGCTGAGACACAGCCCACAAAAAATGCACAAAAACTTCTTCCTTAATTTGAAAGGGAAATGTATTTAATGAGATATAGAGAGGTGCCATCAGGAGTTAGTAAACCTATTCATATAAAATCAAATTTTTCAGTATGCTTACTCAGTCATACTCTGTATTTACATATATAGAAAAGAAAGATCTACTTATTTGTTTGACACTTCACTTTTCAAAGAGTAACATAATAAGTGAATTGATAAGTAGTGGAAGCATTAACTGTCATGTAAAGATTATGACTGGTGCTTGGTCGTACAATTAAATTTAACGTTTGTTTCTCTGTCTCGGTGCATAATGATGAGATTTCCCTTATGAATACCTAAGCAGTGACTGGTAACATGAGGACAACTGCTCTGGGTGGCCAAAGCAATTCATTACTAGTGTGTCACTAAAACTAAATTTTGCAATTACCTTAAGTGACCTCAAGTGCTAAGCAAGAAGGTAATATTTCGGTGCAATTACAATAAACATTCATAAAACTATCCCCAAACCAGGTCACCAATACAAAAAAAAAAAAAAAAATCAGAACTCATTTGAATAATACTGAGATGTAAAGCTGTATTCATTTTTTGTTGTGTGTTCTGTGATGGGCTGTAATAAAGGTTTGATTACATTCAGAGATATGAATTTATAGCTCTCATTTCTCGATAAAACAGCCAGGAAGGCACTAATAATAACTGAGGATCAATCAAAATCAGAAATACTTTCTGAAAAAGAGGCAATTGAGAAACAGAAAACTCAACGCCTACAACAAATGGTTCTTAAGGGAGAGACATTATTTCTGAAATATGTTGACTGTTATCTAATTAAACAGAGAAAACATCTCGGTGGCTGGACTCCCAGAACCCCTCTGCAGTTGTTGTTCAGAAGTGCTCATTAGCAAGAGGAGCCGTGTTGTGTTAGCACAGCTTCTGTGCCATTCCAGAGGAGTTCAATGGGACTGGGTAACATTCACCCCTTGGGAAACAACAATCATCTCCAAGGGGAGCAGAATTTGGAGACCTCAGGGTTGCGTAACTGGCCAAATCATTTAACGTGTATTGTTTCTCTCACGTTGGAATTTCTGTGGAATACATTACTCACTGTTTTCACCAGTTACCTGACCATCCTCAGTGATGTCTCAGATGTTTGGGTGTCTCCAGTAATGACAGCAATGATCACCCTGTTCCCTGCTCTGCCAGGCTATATTCCACCAGTTCACACAACAACCTCTGACAGCTGTAGCTGCAGCTGGGGCTAATGAGAAATTAGGGAGGCCCTGACAACAGGAAGGTGCTGATCTGATTGAAGTCAGGTCAGCTGTAATTGCACTGCGGTAATCACTGAGCTCATCCCAGCAAAGCCGAGTTTCTGTCATGCTCCCTGTGCCTGCTCCTGTGTCCTGCACAGCCAGGGCTGCTGCCACATCCCACAGGAACCAGGCCCTGGTGTAATACCATTCCTGCCTGGTTTTCCAGTCCAAGCTTCTCGTTTTCCCTTGCACTCATTTTCAACATTGCGCCACTGTTTAACCTGGCCTCACAGCACCAAACATGGCTCACCACTGCCGTACCCATATCAAATCCATGCAATGCTTCCTCGATCACCTGAATTCTTGGGAATCCAAACTTATTAATGTTCCCGGGAGATTCAGTTAGTCAAGGTGGTACAATGTGATCTACAAGATGTGACTGATACTAAATTGACTACAAGATAATTAGACGCTAATGTCACCATTGTGTCAGGATGACAAGAATGTCACCCTCTGCCACATCTGTGTAATTTCTGAGTGACTGCAGTGTCACTTTGGAGGTTGTTTAAGGTACCCTGATGACATGATTGCAGGGTTGCCCAGACAGGGTAGGCTGTTTGGGTGTGGGCAGACCCCACAATTGCTGGAGGGGCATAAGTCTGTCTCACCTACCAGGTCACAAAGCCAACAGCCAAGGGTGAGGGCATGAATTCTGGCCTCAAACATCTTAATTGGTGTCACCCTGAAGAATGAGGGCACCACCTAGAATATTCTCCTACAGTGCCTATTTAGAAGCCAAACAAACACAGAATCATAGAATCCCAGAATAGTTTGGCTTGAAAGAGAACTTAAAGCTCATCTCATCCCACCCCCTACTATGTGCAGGGACACTGTCCATCAGCCCAGGTTGCTCCAAGTCCTGTCCAACCTGGCCTTGAACACTTCCAGGGGTGGGGCAGCCACAGCTTCTCTGCCCAACCTGTGCCAGGGACTGCCCACCCTCACAGGGGAGATTTTTTTTCTAATATCCTATCTGCATGTACTCTCTGTCCGTGCAAAGCCATTCCCCCTTGTCCTGCCACTGAAGGCCCTTGTAAGTAGTCTCTCACCATCTTTCTTGTCAGCTCCCTTCAGGTACTGGAAGGTCACACTTAGGTGCTGCAGCCACAGAGCCCCAGCATCAACCCCAGCCAGGCGGAAACAGGAAAGCCCAGACAGCAATGAACATCTGGTGTGACAAGGAGAGGCTGTTCACAAGGAATTCCACACCATCAGCATGGACTTCACATGAATAACTTGGTCTCTGACTCCTCAGAGAAACAGCCCAGCATTGCAAGGCTGCAATAAAAGCATTCAATGGCCTCTGAAGCATCTGGACCAAGATGAGTTCTCATCCCAGATGATGTAATGAGAGGGTAAATGAGAGTTCAGCACCCACCACGCATCCATCTCTTCTGCTTTTATGAGATCCCATATGTAAAAACTGTTCTCTTCTCTACCCAAACCCAAAGTCATTTTAATCTCAGCTGGATCTTATCAGCCATGCCGTACCTGTCAGCTCTTTGACACAGAATCAAAGAAAATACTCAAAATAAAAGCAGACAGACATACTATGAAAGAGGAAGAGGTTATCTGTAAAATATTATTAACTTCAAATGCACAAAGAGACTTCAGAATCCCCTTTCTTTTTTAAAAATAGAAAGTTGTTGCAGCCAGATGTCCAGTTCAGAGCAAAGATCACATCAGGAGTCCCATGACCTACAACAGACCCAGTCCTACCTCCCCTGGCCTTCAGTTTAATTGGGGAGTCAATATTGGTCTTGGTGTTTTAATTATACTCTGGAAAGTTTTCAGTTAGGGACATTTAGAAGGGATATGAGCACTCAGAAGTTTCACTGGCATTTAGAAATGCAGACAATCTCTGTCCTGAAAAAAACTTTTCCCTGTGGTCTGTGAGATCTGGGCACATAACACCTGATGTTTCAATGCCTTGTACTGGGAATGCTACAGACAACCCAATACTAGAAATGAAGCTTGTGAGGCACCAGATGATTGAATTCTGACCAGCAGAGGTCAAGAAAATTAACTTTTTTCTTTTTGCAGCTGTGCCAGAAGTTAACTCTGAGTTCAGCACTGCCTTCGCAAGCATGCACTGGCATAGGCACAAGGCCAGTGTCACCTGCCAGCTCCTGTTCCACACTTCCAGCTCCCAGGGATGTGGCCTGTGCCTGCAAACCCCATTTATCCATGCAAGTGACCAGTTAGGTACATAATTGCCATTTATATTCACTCTCAGCTGGAGTTTTTGAGTGCTGGGTATGTTCAGAGGCTTGACACTAAAACATGCAGAGCAGTGCATTAAGGCATCAAAAAGGGTAACTTAAAAGTCATTGCCATGGCTACATGACAACTTATTTTGCAGTATAATATATTCTATGAAATATGTATGATCCTATTTAATATATACCATTTGTTTTTAGCATTTCATTTCTGATAATAGCCTTTTAATGATAATCATGGTCTTTTAATGGTTGTAATAATTAGACTCTTATAAATCAACATGTTTTATGTTAAATATGATGAAATCCTTTAAAAATATTTATTTTCCCCTGCACTTTAAAAGGTGCTTTGCTCTTTTGCAGTGTCTGGAATCTCTTTAGAGCCACGTTAAAAAGTCTTCCTGAAGCCTCATTTCCTTCCCTGGCTGCCAAGGGCTCCTCATGCCTCTTTCTTCTTCCCTGAAGGATGTGATAAAGAGGAAAAATCAAGCACCCATTGTTTGCATCTAAAGTGTAATTGGTCACATTCTTCATCTTTTTATTAACCAGAAACCATTACAGAACTAAATCTTGGTGATGCACTTGTAAATAAGGGGCACAGAGCATCAACATAACACTGAAGTTGTTCCATGCCCCATCAGCTCCCAAACTTGTCAGCTCCCAGGTGTCCATACAACCAATGATAGCTCTTTGTAGACTTTCTTTTTTTTTCTTTCAGAGCCAATATTAGGCAGCTTTGTAGCCTACAACTTCCCCATTCTTTGAAAAATGCATATCCTTCACTCTTTCTTGCTAAAAAATATTGACAATAAGGTAAGGTCATATATCCAGAAGGGAAGCCTTATCGTTCGTTCAATCTTGCAGTGCCCCCGATTACACAAGGAGGTTTAATTAGACATCTAACACTTATTCACCCATTTCAACACAGCTGCATTAGCCTTTTGTTATTGTTTTGGTTTGACTCTTGGCAAAATGCCAACCACTTCCCAATGTGACAGAGTTTCAGTTAAAAGAAG
>JAWWEU010000005.1:235643-316691 GCA_035583155.1 Acropternis orthonyx | reverse complement strand
CCCCCGATTACACAAGGAGGTTTAATTAGACATCTAACACTTATTCACCCATTTCAACACAGCTGCATTAGCCTTTTATTAAGGACAGGACCAGGGAAAGACAGAACTATTTCTCATTCTTTATACTTTTTCCTAATTTGAAAGAGAAAAGTAGATGCTGTGAAAGTGTTTCTACTTGTCTGCCCACCGACATGGACCTGACCCATCTCCTCTGTTGGTCACAGAAAAGTAAGATTCATATTTTTTCAAATAAATGGGAAATTCAGCAAAAAGTTTGAAATGGGCAGCTCTGTGCCTACTGCTTCCCCTCCTGCCTGCACCCCTGGAGCCTCTCCTGCACACCCTTGGCAGTAAAGATGACCAGGAGATGAAAGGAGCATCTCAGCCTAGCCCAAAAATGACACATTTGGTCCATCTATGAACCCATTATCATGCACCCATAGATATTTTAACATTTTCAGTTAAGAAAAACTCAGTTTAAGCAATAATTATAGCCAATTCCCTCTCTATAGTAACAATGGAAGGAGAACATTATCACCACTGCTCGTGGCAACAACTTGAACAAAAAGGAGTTAGAGGGGAAAAAACATAATTAGAATGAGACATGCATGCCTGACTTTGAAAGAAATATTGTTTATGCCTAATGCATTAGGGAAATTGCTCGAGAAGGGCTCCGCAAGCCCTGGGCTTATCTGTCCCAGTCAGGATGGTGCACGTGGGCCCCGCCGGCGGGAGGAGCCCGACAGCTACGGACCAAGAGCAGGAGCTGTGGCAGCACCAGCCCGGCAGCCCCTCCAAGAAGGCAAGTGAAATACACTTCAGCTTTATCCGTGAGGGACTCTGGGGAAAACAGAGCTGGGGAAGAGCACGAGCATCGCCTGGTACCCAGGCTGCCCTGGGATTGCTCCAAGCCACTCGCTGCGTAAAACAGCAAGCAAGGGCAGCAGTTGGCTCCCTGCTTGACAGGGGGCACCGAAGAGCCCCAAAAGCAAAAGAAAAACTCTTCTTTCCCTGTTTCCTTCCCTGTCTCTGAAGGAAAAAATTCCCAAAAGACATTTCTGTAACCAGTAGACAATAATATATTTATAACAAGTAAGTGTAACAGAAACAAAAGTGATGTACTAAAGAAAAGAAGTGCAGTACTGAAAAGGGAAAGTGCCGGCAATGAGCAGAAAATAAGAACATTGAAACTGCTGCCAAGAGCAGTACAAAATAATCATTCCTGTCTTCCTGCATCATCATCACTGTTCAGGGAGCACACCTGGAGAATGCAAAGCACACCAGGTTTTGTTATGAACCACTCATTTCCATACAAGTACAAAGCTACAAGGTCAGGCCTCAGTGGGCACCAGGATTTGCTGTCAGGGTCCCTCCAGGTTGGGGCCAAGGTGACCCCCAGAGCTGAGCCACAGCCTGAACCCCCTGCACTCAGCACAACAACCCAAGGGATGATCCTCAGGTGGGTTTAAACAGCCACCAAAAAAATCCCAAACATTAAAAAAAAAAAAAAAACCCAACTAAAACAAACACACAAAAAACAAACAAAAAACCAAAACAAAACAAAAAAATCCCACACAAACTCCCCAGAACCTGAAACATTTCTCAGATGTGTTTGCTTCCAAGGAACTTGGATCCATCACCTGTATCATCACTTGTAGAGTAAATCCTGATTCACGGGCCTTCATGTGCCTGTGGGAACAAAGTGGACCCACGCCCCTGTCTTGCTGTCTTATGTTTCAGGCCCAGAAAATACCCTACAGTCAGAAACAGAGATTTTCTACCATTCACTGCACACTCTACTGGAGTCTTTCTACTGAACTTCTCCACTCTGCTTCTCATCAGCCATTTTTTTGAAGGACTGACTAAGTTAGGTCTAATAGTTATCAAATATTTCGTGATTACAACATAAATAGAAACAAGGTACACAACACTTTAAGGATCATACATTGGACTTCTGCGATCATTTCCTTCATACTTTTTAAAGATTTTTACTTTGGTTGGGTTTTTTAAGAAAGACTGAATGTATGGTGCCATCTTCTGGACAGTATAACTTAATCCACCAACACTTAAGTGGGTTTTTTCCAAAAAAAATGGAGAGGGGAATGACTTTCCTACAGTTCATAGAACCCCAGACTGCTTTGGGTTGAAAGGGGCCTTAAAGCTCATCTCATCCTACCCCCTGCCATGGGCAGGGACACCTTCCACGAGCCCAGATTCCTCCAAGCTCCGTTTAGCCTGGCCTTGGACACTTCCAGGGATGGGGCAGCTGCAGCTTCTCTGCCCAACCTGTACCAGGGCCTGCCCACCCTCACAGGGAAGAATTTTTTCCTAATATTCCATCTAAATATCTCCTCTTTTAGTTTAAAAACATTCCCCCTTCTCCTATCACTGTCTGCAAATGCAAAAAGACACTCCTCCTCTTTTTTATAAGCCTCTTAGGCACTGGAAAGGGCTCTAAGGTCTCCCCTGAGCCCTCTCTTCTCCAGGCTGAAGACTCCCAGCTCTTTCAGCCTGGCTCCAGAGCAGAGAGGCTCCAGCCCTTGGAGGAGCATCCTCATGCCTTCCTCCAGACTTGCTGTAGTGGCTCCACATCCTTCCTGTGCTGAGGATCCCAGACTTGGGCACAGTGCTCCAGCAGCCCTGCAGTGTCAGAAGGGTGCCCAGGCCTGGAGCACCCACCTAGCTTTCCCCTTTAAAAGAATACAGTTTCTTGACACTGGATAAAAACTCAGTTTACTACAACAAGAGACCACATGGAGCACAGAAGAGACATGGCAACAGGGTCTAGAACTGGCCAGCACTAGCTAAAGCAGAAGGTAAGATGTAGTAAAAAGTGTTTACAGAAACCAGAGCTGCCTACAGCCGCCTCTGCAAATTCAACATGTCTGAAATGACAGCACTGGGGGAGAAAAAGTCCTCTCTGTCATAGAAATCTATGAAGGAAACAGTAGAGGATGAGGCACAAAGACAGAAAAGGGAAGTAAAAGGAGTCCTTCACTGGAGTGTTCACTGCTGGCAACCACAGCCAAGTGGTTACAGAGGGAATTCAGGTGAAATTATCCAGAAAGTATCCACATGAAGAGACTGGGACCAGCAGCAAGGGAATTCCAAAGCAAGCTTTAGGAACAAATCCTCTTATGCTGCAGAAGAGCAACATGCAGAGAGAGAATACAGACTGATGAAAGCAGGGTCTGGGCAAACATTTGGCCAGACACTTTTAAAAGAGAATTACCTCTGCAGCATTGGACATCTGGAACACACTAGGCATGATTTAGCCTTAAAATATCATTACCAGGTAACTTGATTTACTGGGAAGATGAAGACAAACTGTGATCTGAACAATTCAAGGAAAAATATGACCAAAACCATCATGAGCAAGTAGTCATTAACAGGTAAACTACAGAGATGGATTTCCTCCGAGCCTGAAGGGCTCTGGAGAGCTTGGCCCTCAACACGCTGTGCTGCCCTGGCCCTGCCCTGGCACTGGGAAGGATAACCCAAATCCTCCCATGAATCCATGAGAGTGCTGCCCTGGAGGAGCACCCCTTGCTGCCCAAACCTTCCCTCCCAGGGCAGCACAGTCTCCAACTGTTCTGATGGAACCATGGCCCTTACCAGAATCACCATCTCTTGCCTGCTGTGCCAGCAGCACCCCACATTTGTCACCACCCCATATTTTTCATGACCGGGAAGCCCAAGCTAAGGACCAGCCCCAAGGGGCCAGATGCAGGATACACAGGGAAAGGCTTTAGTGACTGATCAAACTGTAGGAATAAAATAGTCAACCTACAGTTACAACTATTTTTCACTGAAAATTAGCTGAGCCCATCCTTCAGGGAGCTGTAAGCAACTTCATACTCACAGGTACAGCTGCTCAGTGGGATTCCATTCCAGTCCAATTCCCATGGGCAGCAGGTTAGGTTGTGGACTTAGGGGTACGGAGGTAGTGGAAGTGCCCACCCAGCTGCACCCCTGCCCCTCCAAAATCCACAAGATCCCCTAAGAGCTGGTGCTTCACTCCCCAAACCCCACCAGACCAACCCATCACACCCCACCAGCCAGCTCCACTCCCTGAGCCCCCAGGACTGACCACTCAGCCAGCTCCACTCCCCAAACCCCATCAGATGGATCCCCAGCCAGCTCACCCACCCCAAAGAAGGGGGAAGACAGTCAGACACCCAGCCTATGATAAAACAGCATGCTTGTCTTCTGACTGTTTTGATAGATAGATAGATAGATAGATAGATAGATAGATAGATAGATAGATAGATAGATAGATAGATAGATAGATAGATAGATACATACATTTTTCTGGGTTTATTTTATTTATTTCTAGCAGGTATCAATGTCTGTTTAATTCAAACATACTGTCCTGTGGGACTCATTAGCAGTTTAACAAACTGCCTGGGTGTAAACACATGGTAGATAAAAAGACAGAATTTTAAAACACTGTATGTATGCCTACAAAAATAATCCGGGTGAATGATGAAGGGTGTCAGGGAGTGCTCGACCACATCAAACAGTGAAAACATTCTTGCGATGGGCTGTTTAAATATTAAATAAATACTCAGAACTTCTGTAAATGTCGAACAGGAGAAATAATGGAATGCTATTTTTCCTAATCTGTTCCCACTGTAATTATGGACCCTATACTCCAACTAAAAAGATCATTTATCTTGTGCTGAGCATTTCAATTGCTTTATCTCCAATAAATTGCAGCTATTACCTCTGACGGGTAACTAAACCCAGCACAGGAGATCTCAGTAGAGCTGATGTGCCTGGAAAATATTTCACATTTGTCTTAATTTTATAATTTTTTTAATAAATCGTTTTATCTCTATTTTTGAAAGCTTTTTTTACTGAAATAAGTATTGCTTAAAAAATTAATTGATTCTGATCAGAAAAACTCATTTTAGGGGGGGAAAGGCTATTTTCACACAAATATTCTGAACTGTATTCCCTTTTTCAATAATACCATCAGTGTAACAATATATATATCAACGTCTAGTACTATACTAATAACAACACATATAAGTTATCTTTCCATGAGCTGACCTGGTGCCTGAAGGAGGGCTCCTGTGTGCTGGCCACCAGCATGCAGTTGGGACATTTCCACAGTGACACAGACACACAGACAGTTTATGCGAAACACACCCAGAGCAAAAGTAACTGCGTGTGTGAGAACTGGGAAACTAATCAAGTAGAGATAGCACTAATGTGGGCTGGCAGTCAGACACAGTGGCTGTGCCAGGCACGGGGACCGAGGGGAGGGGAGGGGAGGGGCGGGGAGGGGAGAGCACATCCGTGGGAACAGAGCGGGGTCAGGCACTGCCAATCCTGGGCACAGAATCAGAGAGTCCCAGAATCATTTAGGTTGGAAAAGTCCTCTGGGATCGAGTCCAACCTTTGACCCATTACCACCTTGTGAACTAGACCAGAGCACTGAGTGCCATGTCCAGTCATTCCTTGAACATCTCCAGGAATGGGGACTCCACCACCTCATTGGGCAGCCCCTTCCAATGCTTGACAACCCCTTCCATGAAGAAATTCTTCCTGCATGGCACAGCCCAGAACTACACCTGGTCATATTTTGCAACCTTAGCCATGTAGGCATTTTCTACCATTTTTACTGAGCATTCAAAATCCAGTTCTAAGAAAAAGGACCAGTAAGGGCACAGATTTACAGTACTTCTATTGATGCATTTGATTCATCCTGAAATACCAGATATTTACTGTTCTGGGTGGGATTACAGAAAATCTGAGCTAAATCAGAGACTACACTATAGTAATTCTTTCTAGTTGCTGTTGTAGCCAGGCAAAGCTGAGCAGCAGGTCTGGTGTTACAGGTCCATCAGTGCTGAGGACAAGTGGTTTCTTATTGTGCCTCTGTGAGAGCTCAGTTCAGATTACAAAAGTGACATCAAATCTCAGCACTTCCATAAATATTCAGCGCCTGAGCATGTTACATCTGAGGCATTGGAGGGACTCGGGCTCTCCACTGGTATCACAGGTTACTGCTGTTCATACTGCAGGTGTGGGAAAACTCTTCCTGGGAGAGACACACAATTTGACAGGATTTGGTGGAATAACCATGCTCAGAAACAAATGCCTGTGCTTGTTTTACTACTGCAGTACTGCAGTAAAGCAGGGAGTGAAGGGATACCTGTTTAGGGATAAATCTAGCTTGGATTGTGTCTGGTGTGATCACAACAGTGACATGCCAGTGCTATAGGGGCTGTATCGAGAGCAGCACTTACAGCAGGTAGAGGGGGAGCCCTTGGGGGGTGTTGGGTGCAGCTCCCCAGTAAAGAGAGACAGGGACATACTGCACAGGCCAACAAGGGGTCCTAAAGATGAAGGGACTGGAGCACATCTGCTCCAAGGAGAGGCTGGGAGAGTCAGGACCTCTGTGCCAGAGCAGAGCAGGCTCAGGGGGATCTCACCAATGTGTACAGATACTGGCAGGAGAGGACAGAACCAGGCTCTTCCAGTGGTGCCTTGGGCCAGGACCAGAGGCCACAGGGACACACACTGGCAAGCAGGAGGGTCTCCTTGGACGCCAGGAGACACTTTTTCACTGTGAGGTGACCAAGTATCACAGGGAGGCAGTGGAGTCTCCATCCTTGGAGATACTCAGAACCCACCTGGACATGGCTCTGGGTGGCCTTACCTGAGCAGGGGACTGGTTCAGGAAAGCTCCTGTAGTTCCCTCCAACTTCAACCAGACTGTGCCTCTGTGACAATCTCCTGTATGTGGTCTGGTTTTATCACTTTCCCAGAATTCTCAAAAGGGTTATTTCCTCTGTTCACAGAGTTCATTTTTCTGAGTGAGTAATGTTCTGCCAGGTGCATTCCCGGGTTCCAGCTGAGTGCTGCTCCCTCTCAGTGTCCCGTTCTGGTTTAAGTGTGGCACAGGGAGTTTTTCCTGTCACAGACTGGAGCTGTGCTTGACTGTTAATTCCTTTATCCTCATCTCTGACATAATGTCTTCGTGTTCAGGTAAAGGAATTCTACTGTAACCACCGCCCCTGTGACTATTGCACAGGATAACAGAAGTAGGCAGTGCTCAGAATAGTAATGAAGAGAGCTGAATCTTTTTTTGCAGCTAAACCTAAGTGAACCACCTTGCACAAATGTTTAACATTACTGAAATATCTGGTCTGAAATTTTAGAGAATTTAAGAAAACCCATATTTAAACTCCTCAAAGCTTACTTAACATATCTCAGGTGCTGTCAGCAATGAAAACTCAGTGGGAAAGAGCAGAGGTGTAGTTCCAACAGAAAAAATCATGCCCTTACTAGAGTGAGTCGAACAAAAGGAAGGATAAAACAGATCTTTGTGGTGTGAACTGCTCTGATTAGGCTGTTACCACCTGCATCACAGCAAAGTCTCACACCGAGAAAGCATAGTGAAGCATTCAACCTTTTTTCTTTAATCTTCTGTCAGCTATTTACAATCATGAAAAACTATGGACTTGTTGTAACTCCTTTTCTAACTTCATATTGGTTTTTTTTAATAGTAGCTCCTATAATGTTTTTACAGTTACTTTTTATTGTAAAATCTGTGTATAATGACATCTCATCGAGGCAAACCCTCATTTAATTCCCATCTGTTTGTATTTGGTATCTGTAATCCCAGCAGTCTCTGAATTCAGATGGAATCCGCAGATCAAAAATCACAATATCACAGGCAAGGCACCACATCGGGAAAAAAGCATCACCTTTGTGACTCCTGCCAGTCGCTAACAGATAAAACCCGGTGATGCCTGCAATGAGTTCGAGTGAGGTTCGCACACCAAATTTCCAGCCCTGCTCCAGGTGCGCTAACATGGGCGCGTGGGCAGCGCAAAGCTAAGCCGGTGATGTCCAATGAGATTAGGGCTCTGCTCCTAACGAGGCGAACAACCCAATTATTCCCGCTTCCCGTGACTACCCGGAGCGCTCCGGGAGCCGCAGAGCGGCTATCCCCGCCCGGGGCAGCGGCACTCCCGGCCCGGGGCGCGGCTCAGCCGCCCCTCCCGGCTCTTCCCGGCTCCTCTCGCTCCGCCCCGCTCCGCCCCGCACCGCCCCGACGGAGCTTCCGGACCGCGTCCCGCCCCGTAGCCGGTTCCCGGCGGGCGATGGACGATCGCAGCGCGGCGCGGCGGGAGGACACGGGCCGGCGGCTGGCGCGGTTCGCGGCGCTGCGAGGTGGGATGGGGTGGGATGGGTGGGGGGCGCCGGGGCCGGGGCCGGGGCGGGGCCGCGCCCCGGCCGTGTCTGAGCGGGGCCGCTCCCGCAGGCGCGGCCGCCCGGCCCGGCGAGCTGTGGGACGCGGTGGTGCTGACGGCGGCGGACGCGGCGCAGGCGGGCGCGTTCCGGGAGCAGCTGGCGGAGAAGCTGCGGCGGGGAGAGCTGCCCGGGGGCGTCCGGTTCCTCGTGTGCGCCGACCCGCCGGGGGCCAGAATCGGTGCGTGGGGATGGGCCGGGGGCGGCGGAGGCTCCGCATCTGCCCCCGGGGCTCGGGGTGTCCGGGCGGGGCTCGGGGTGTCCGGGCAGGGCTCGGGGTGTCCGGGCAGGGCTCGGGGTGTCCGGGAGGGGCTCGGGGTGTCCGGGCAGGGCTCGGGGTGTCCGGGAGGGGCTCGGGGTGTCCGGGAGGGGCTCGGGGGGTCCGGGCCGGGCTCGGGGTGTCCGGGTGGGGCTGGGGGGGTCCGGGAGGGACTCGGTGCGGCTCTAAGGGGCAGGAAGGGGTGGTGGCAGGACCCCACCTTGGGGATCCATCGTGGTGGTTGTGAATGAGTTTGTGTGGGTGATACTGTGCAGCTCCTCAGAGTGTGTCCGATGGGTACAGAATAGTACTAACTGGTGTATTTTAGAAGTTCATACTTAACCTGATTGTTTAAACAGATTATGTTTTAATATATTATCCAATGGACAGCAAAACCCTTGAAGAAATTAGTCTGACTGCCCATAATACTATCCTGTAATTCTTAATTCCTGTTCCCTTTGATGTACAAAGTAACTAATATCAGTATTATTTGCAGTGTAGAGTAATGGGCAGAGATTAATTCTCAGAAATCTGGCACCTTTAACTTGTAGGAGCATAGAAAATATCCCAAACCATTTCCTCATATTGCAAACCTTCCTTATTTCCATACTGTAAATGTCAGATGTATTTCTGAACGCTGCCTTGAAGTCCCTAGCGAGCTTTTGTGTGACCTGTTTCCTACAGGAGCTGGTTTTTATGGCTGGATTATGGCCTGTTTAATTGATTAAATTCTTCAAATATTTGGCTGTGCAGAAGTGGCTGAGAGGGAAAAACAGTTTTTCCAAGAGCTGTCTGCTCAGGATGCCCTGTCCTGGGAGAGCACAGGCTTCCAGAGGAACTGTCCATCAGCTTCTGTGCATGATCTGATCCCCCGTGATAGGGTAGAAAGACTGTCCTGTCAGCACTGCTGTGTCAGGTGTCAGCTGGGCACCAGTACACCTCACTGGTCAGAGCAGATGTTATTGGAGCTCTTCACACAGATATTAAAATACTTCTTCTTTAGGAAATGGTGGATCAACTCTTCATGTTCTTCAGTACTTGGAAGATCTCTATGGTGATCAGTGGACTTCCTTCACTGTGCTGCTAATCCATTCTGGTAAATTCAGTTTCACATTTCACATTCTAAAAGTGTAACCTTTTTTCCCCCTTTCTTAAAATAATATGATTGCAGAGGAGGCAGAGTTCCAAAATACAGTTCCCTCCGAAAAGTCACCCTGATGATCCTTTGAAATTAGGTTGGTGTTTCGGAAATGTTACTATCTCTTCAGCATTTCTTCTCAGCACTCAAATTGTTCAATCAAACAGTGAGAAAGAGATGTAATTCAGAGTGTCTGATTTAAGTTTCTGCCTTGAAATACCCATTTAAGGACTGTGGCACTCTCTGGAGGGAACCTTGGTCTCCTTATACCTCTGGGTAGGCTGAGTACTTGTCTTCTTATCCAGTTAGTCAGGACATTTCCTTAAGTGGAAGACCATCAGTTCTGTAGAGGAGAAAGAAACCAGGTGGTAAGTCTCCTGAGCAAACCTCTGCTTATTTGACTCCTCTCTGACTTAAAATTCCCATCAGGAGTGTGGAGGTCCTCCTCTTTTCCAAGCAAAAAGTAGGAGTCATTTTGCTTTCCACACTTCAGCAACAAACAGCTCTGAAACAAACTAAAGGTAACAAAATCAACCACAGTTTTAATAGGAGCTATCTAAGGCAGGCTGAGTTTTGGACATAAGGTCAGATCTGCTTTGGGAAATGTTTGAAGAATGATTGATTTCTTCACATCTGTCATTCTTCGAAGAAGATACTTGGTATGTGACCCAGCTGAGGGCTATTTAATGCCTATGTGTACCTGTGAAATAGCTGTATAGGTTTAGTTTTTTGCTTACTTACATACAGTGGCTCTGTGGAACTAAAATTGTCTTTCTCTTCCAGGTGGTTACAGCCAGCGTTTGCCAAGTGCAAGTGCCCTGGGGAAGGTCTTCATGGCCTTGCCATTCGGTGATCCCATTTACCAGATGCTGGAGCTGAAGCTAGCCATGTACATCGACCTCCCCCGCCACATGAAACCAGGAATCCTTGTCACGTGTTCGGATGACATAGAGTTGTACAGCACTGGAGTCACAGAAACCATCGTGTTGGATAAACCTGGATTTACTGCATTTGCTCATCCCTCAGATTTGGCAGTTGGGACCACTCACGGGGTGTTTGTGTTAGATCCCTCCAGTTTTTCAGGAGAAGGAGGACTGGAATATGCATCTTGCCAGCGTTTCCTGCACAAGCCTGACATGAGGACCATGCGGCAGAGCGGTGCAGTGTGTGTGAGGAGGCATCACCCCTCTGGGAACCACAGTGACTCAGGGGCAGCCTCAGAGTGTGTGTACACGGACAGCATATTCTACATGGATCACCACACTGCAAAGCAGCTACTGATGTTCTATAAGCAGATGGGCATACTTTGCTGTGAAATAGATGCGTATGGTGACTTCCTCCAGGCCCTGGGACCAGGAGCCACTCCAGATTACATCAAAAACATGAGTAATGTCACGAAGGAGGACTCGGGGCTGGTGGAAGTGCGGCAGCAATTGTACTCTCTGCTGCGAGGAACTGCCCTCAGCGTCATAGTCCTCAACAACTCCCAGTTCTACCACATTGGAACTACTCAGGAGTATTTGTTTCATTTTACTGCTGAGAACAAACTGAGATTTGAGCTTGACTTACTGCCTGTGGCTTTTAGCATCTTTCCTGACACAGCCAAGACCTCAGATCAGTCAAGTGTCATCCAGAGCATCGTCGAGCCCAGGTGTGTGATAGGGCCTGAATCTGTCATTGAATACTCCAGAATTGGGCCTGAGGTCTCGATAGGGAAGAGCAGCATTGTTAGTGGATCCTGCATAAATTTCAGTGTAGACATACCCTCACACTGCTTCCTGAGTTCAGTAGCAGTGAAAATTAAGGATCAAGTTGAGTATGTCACCATGGTGTTTGGTGTAGGAGATGACTTGAAGAAGAGTGTGAAATTGCTGTCAGACATACGATCACTCCAGTTTTTTGGAGCCAGTTTAGCAGAATGCCTCGACCTCTGGAGTATAAAGGCTTCAGACCAGCTCTTCTCCAGTGGAAACACATGTTTGGGGCTGTGGACTGCAAGGATTTTCCCTGTTTGTTCTACTCTAAGTGAATCTGTTAGGATGTCGCTGAAGATGTTGAATTCTGTGCAGCACATGTCAGCTTTCAAACTGAGTGGCTTTCGGCTCTTGTCTGTTGAAGAAATGCTCACCTACAAAGACGTAGAAGACATGCTGAAGTTTAGGAAGCAACTTTATGATGAAATCTGTCTACAAAGACAAAAAGAGAAGTCTGATTGTAGAATGAACTGTACTTGAACAAATCTCTTGTTTTCAGTTGTGGATAATTCATTACTTCCTGGCTTGTAAGAATCATAAGGAAAAACTACACAGATCTTTTCTCTGATCTCATTGAAGTAAAAATAAAGAAATTGCATTAAGAATGTTGTTGTAGCATAACATTAATAATGCAGAAAATGCAGATAGACTTTTCTTTTGATGAAAGTAGTGAAACATTTCAGATCTGAAAGTACTAATGGGTGACTTTTTGTGGGGTGCATGTTATTATGTCTTGTAGTCCTTGTCAGTGAGAATATGATACAGAACAAATTAATTAGAAATTTGACTGAAAGCTGCTTTAAAAGCTTTTAAAGGGTAGAGTGTTAGCTCTAGCAACATGGAATAATACAACAATAATTTATGTTTCTCTCTTTCGTGCTGCCTTTTTGCAATACAGTTTCAATTAGGTAGAGGTAAAAATTATTAAAAATGCTTTTAATTCAAGACATCTTAAGTATTAATATTTTTTCTCTTCTATTTTGTAATTTTTTTATTCTTTCTTGTTTTTCATCAGAAGAAAAAGATTGGCATAGAGATCATTCTCTCCCTTGTGACTCATATTACTGGGGTCAGCACTTGTCATCAAGACATACTGATTTATTTTTTCTACTGGTTGTTGTTTGGAAGCTGGCAGTGGCACTGGGCAGCTGCCAGCTTTTTGTTACCCACAGATTGACTGATGTGTGCCAAGTGAAAACCTGCTTTTTGTATTTCTCTAACCTGGACTGTTGGAGGCCTTGGAGTGAGGGTTCACCCTCC
The DNA here is from genome assembly GCA_035583155.1 of Acropternis orthonyx. NCBI lineage: Eukaryota > Metazoa > Chordata > Aves > Passeriformes > Rhinocryptidae > Acropternis > Acropternis orthonyx. The sequence continues at coordinate 304,012 of JAWWEU010000005.1, read as the reverse complement.
TGCAGGGTGGTGGAGCAGACCGTGGGACAGGTTCACTCATTGTGTCCTCACAGAAACACACAGTGTCTGTTCCCTCTTTCCCTTCTCTACTCTCTGCTAATAAAGATAATAATAAAGTCCTTCTGTTTCTAGTTTAGGTGCCCAAGATCAAGCTTCAAACAGTTAGATCTGCTATTTTTAAGAATATGCTGTACAGCGTAACAGTGTGATTTGACTGCAAACATGATGCATCTATTTCTCTTAACATTTATCTGTGGGTTTTCATGTTTTATTTAATGTTTCACGATGACAGTGTTTATCTTCCTGCTGACTGAATTCCCAAATGGCACCTTTCTTATGCCATCTACGAGGCAGCAGTGTTAACATCCCCTGAGCATTACCCACCCTGCTTTAACCTGCACCAGGTTTCTGCCTTATTGATAAAGAAACCTCCCAAGAGACAGAGTATTTTTTCTGAGGATTTCTTTTGGGCAAGAAGAAATACAAAGGAGCTAGATGTGGAGGTTGGGAATTGCTGTGGTTGACTTCAAAGAAATAAGGAGAATTTCTGAGCAAATAGAGTTTCTAAAAGTCATTATGAAATATTAGGTTAACAATGGAAATGGCAGTAGGCTTGAGAACACTTGGACCTAAGGTAAATGCATAGTCATAAAGTTAAAATAGTACTAGGGCATGTGATTGTGGTTTGCACATCATCTGTTTGCATGATTGTTACGAGGTTGCATCTGTTGTTACACAAAACATTTTAGGAGAAACAAATGTTTGTCACAGGCTTTGCATCTTCAGGTGGAGACCAAACTTTGCTCACATAGGCCTCCCTGAGGGTTGCCATGCTGCCAGGAGAGTTTTCTGGGTTTTCAGTAACAGCAAAGTGCATCCTTTTAATGTGATTATCCACTTTAACTGTTACAGCTGCATTTGTTCTGAATTCCCTCAGCACCGTGCATTGATTTCATTAGTGAAAGCAATCTGGATATAAAGAGGAAATGGATTTGCTTCTGGCATGTAAGTATTGGGGAAATGAGAATGAGGAAAAGCACAGTGATTGAACAGCTTTTGGAAAAGGTTGGGGTGGGCTGGGCCAGCAGCAGCTGCTGTGGTTTAGAGAGCAGTGTGCATTCCAAGATAAAACAAGCAAAGGAGGGTTATCCTGGTGGTAGCCGTGGACTAGCACAGCTGGCCCTGGGGTGAGTGGGTGCCCCGGGCTCTGCCAGCCCCCTGAGGGCATGAGGACAGGGAGAGGTGCTGCTCGGGGTGTTTCAGGTCTCCCCTCCTGGTGAGCTGAGCGTTTTATGCAAAGCTGTGAAGCCCCACAAATAGCTCAGAGCAGGGTGTCAGGAATCACCTGTTGGAAACTAAAACATTCAGATCTTGAGGAAAAGGTTTTAATGAAGAAAAAAAATCTATCGTAATGGAATAAGTATAGATACCAGGTAAGAAATGTTGCACTGCTTTAAGTCTTTATGCTACCTCATGCTTTCCTCTTACACAGAATATTTTTGTCTTAAATTTTGAAGGTGGATTTTGGTCAATATTAGCCCTGGGTAATGTCAGCAGGCTTAATAGATTTACTCCACAGGTATTGAAATACCTGAATTTGTACCAGAATTTTTCATTTTTAAACTGCAATTAAGTGTAATGAAAAATATTATGAAAAACATTGCAAATTTTATTTATACAGAGCTGTATTAATTGTTTTTCTGTAAGCTTTTGTCTTGCATAGGGAACTGTCTGTGCATGTTCACACACATTCGTGGACTCCACACTTGTCATTAAATACTTTTACATATATCACCTTCCACTAATTTCAACAAAGCCACAGATAGCAGACATTTGCCCATTAAATTTCTAATGGATCTGTCATCCTTGGTGATCTTTCTTACTCCCCATAAAATGATCATTGTGGGATTGGAGATTAGAAAGTTTATGGAACTATTTGGGGGAAATGGGCTGTGCTGCAAGGAATGTCAGTGCCTGCAGGTTGGTAGTGGTGCTGGTACTCCAGATGTATGACTGTCATGGGCTGGGGCAATTTAAAAATTAAAATGCACATCCATTGCACTTTGCTGAATTTTGTCCAAAGGATTTGGTAGACACAAAGCGTGTTTTCTGCAGGCCCCTTTGTGAGGTTTAAATGCTGAAATGTGACTTTAACCCGTCAGCTACAGAGAGCAGCTAGTTCTGTTAAGTTTCCTGTATCAGCTTCAGACCAAAGTCTGAGAGCCTGAATGAATCCTTTGTTTAATGGAACTCTTTCCTGTATGTCCCCATTCCTGGAGAGATTTAAAAGCTGTGTGGATGTGATGCTTGGGGGCATGGGTTAGTGGTGGCCTTGGCAGTGCTGGGGAAACAGTTGGACTTGATGGTCTCAGAGTTCTTTTCCAGCCCAAATGAATCTGTGATCATACAATTCTGTGTAGCTATCTATGAAGTGTGTACATTTTTAGCTGTAACAAATTGCAATACTTACAGCCAGGGCCATGTTATAGTGTGATCAAACTCTTATTAAAATCAAAAAAAGCCTGCAGGCCAGACCCTTCCTGTCAATAATAATCTTCATCTGATGTACTCGATCTGTATATGTATTTTACCTCTATTACTTTTACAACTCCAGATAATCTTTGTATTCCACAGTCTGCTGTTAATGTAGACGACTACAATTTTCTCATGCAACCAGCTGGGATAAACATGTCCCAGGGAAATTGAGAGACTTGTGCAAGGCCACCCAGTAAGCCTTGACAGAAGATCATAGTAATTTTGGGTTGCTGTTTTCCAGTGCTGTGTTCTGAAAACAAGACCATTGTGGCATCCTGGCCCATGATTTTCCTCCAGTCTGAGTAATGAAGGATGCAGTGCTGACAGTGCCAGGCAGGCAGGAACTTCTGAAGACAGGCGTCATCTACTAAAACCTGGAGCTTGATTTTAGTTAAGTCTCATGGAGTTTCCCAGATGGATGCAGTGTTTGTATGTCCTCTAGATCATTGCCTGGCTCCATCTATCCTGAAATGCAACTCGGCCTGGTACAGTCTCAAAGAAAGCAAGATGGGTGTTTAATGATTGTAGTAATGTCAGATTTCTTTATTTAGATTTGCTGTGTAGTGCAATAATAGGGCTTACAATGAACATTGCTGCAGTGATTTCCCTGAGTGCCTTGAGCACAGGCTGTGATGAGCAGAGGTTTGGCCCTGCTGTCTGTGTTACACTAAAATCATAAGGGTTATTTCAGTGACCTTTGGGGCAGGAAACTGAAATCTGAGAAACTGGGCCCTTAGAGAAGAGCACAAGGGAAGGCAGCTGAAATAAAAAGGAGCAGCTGAGAGGAATCTGTGCCAGAAAGATTTGGGTAGCTGACGAAAGGAAGTAAGCTCCAAGGAACAGCTGGATCTGTGGACAATGTTCATGCCTTGTCAGGGTATTTGTACTGGAGCTCAGCGCTTCCAGCCTCTTCTAGTTGCTAAATCTCAAATGCAAGAGCTTCATTTTCTGCTCTCTGCACACATGGAACATGATTCCCCATGCAAAGCCCTCTGTGGTGATGTGAGAGCAAAAATAGCAGAGCTGTTCTGCTGTACACTGTTCATCTGCTGCCATGGAGGAGCCACTGCAAACACCTGCTCCCTTCAAGGGCTACAGAGCTCCTTCACTTTCTTCTTATAAATATGTATTTTCTTTTAGCACTCTTTTAATTTCCTGTGATGTGTCCGAATGTCACCAGAATGACATTGAAATTTATAGGAGCAACATACAGCCTCTCCAAATAAAGCATAGATATGGATATATTCTAATTGTCAGTATGTTCTAATTTATTTGAAATAAAGATAATTTCAAAATAATTGCTTCTGTAAAACCTCCTTTGGAAGGACATTTAAAGCCAGAAAGAGGAAAAGAGTTATTCGCACTTTTCTGCTGTAAGATTGGCCATGACAGCTGCATGTTGCAAACATGAAACTGCGACAAAACTTATAAAAATTAATCAAAGAAACTTTTACAGCTCAGTATTCTGTAAACATTGCATCTGAAGAATTTACTTGCTTACAAACATTGCTCATGACGTTTCAATGTTACTTGTGGAGATGTTTATTCAAACAGGCCTCACAGTCAGCAGTTTCTCAATCTTCTTTGTTTGCAAACAGGCTCTGCAATTACTATTCTTTTCTGTCTTCCCCCCCTTCCTCGTTTCAATTATTCTGCAGCTGCTTCACAGAGCCAAGGATGTGAATGCTCCAGGAATTCACCTGCTGCCAGCATGAGTGAAGCTGCTGCATTGGCAGGGCTGGCTGACAGGATCAGCTCCAGAGCTGCCCTTCCCAGGGGCCTTCCCTGAGTGACCCAAGAGTGAATCTTCACCCACACAAAGGTTTGCAAAGAGTGAGTAAAAATATGGTATGGCAGCTGGATATGGGGATCAGTTTCCAGGCTTGTGCCTTTCTGCAAATATTTGGTCAAATGTCACAGAGCACGTGGTCACAGCAGTTCAAACTCTTCTGAAACAGATGGTTGGACTCGTGTAAATTTGTGCAAGTAAAGGGATGAGCTGGGAGCGCCAGGAGCTGTTGAGGCACTGAGGTTGTTACAGGGGGATGCAGCACACAGGAGGTTTTATAGATGTGTGTTCTGTTAACATACAGGCTCACCTGAAGTCCTTCATTACAAACTGAAAACTCACACACAGAACAGCTGCCAAAGTCAATCAACACACTTTAAATTTATATAGATATAAATAGGTGTGTGTATTTACATGTCACTTTGTATTATATATTGCATTCCTGAAGGCCATACCCAGATACTCCAATGCCATCCCCTGTGTCAGGATTCATTGTTAGCTAAGATCATTCCTGACCTCTCTGAGCTGGGAACCCCCAGCACTCCTTGGGGATCCTCACAACACACTTGGGATTCAGCTACTTAAATTCTCTTTTCTCCACAAAATAAGTAACAAGCTGCCAAATTACCACTTCACACCAGTTTTAACTGTTAACTCCATCCGTTCAACAGATGAAGGCAGGTGTTTGTGTGGGAATAGACAGGAGATTTTTAAGCAAGCTGAGTAGGTGTTTCTATTATTTTAGCCCAGTGGACAGCATGGACTGTTTTGCTCTGTGCCATTGTTGCATGACATTCCTCTTGGCACAGGGTTTATTTTTAGCCAGAGACTATCACAAGTATTTTTCAGCAGGACTGTCACTGCCTCTGAACAAGGAATCATATTACTGCAAGAACTTTGCTGAAACAAAGAAGATATATTGGATAAATGGGAAATTATAAATCTAGACCAACCCAGACTTGCACGGGTAACTAATGTCACTTTTTTACAGGCAATGTGCCACCCAGCAAGGAGCAGGTGATATTTCAGGAGATCTCATTGCTGCTTTACTCCTGAGTTCAAGGCTCAGGTATTGTTCTTGACTTAACTCAGATACAGGCTGAGAAAGAAGGCAAAAAGCTAGTAAACTAAATTTCTTTGGGGAATTGTATAAGATCATATTAACTTTGATTATCATGTTGATTTAACTCGTACTTTATTAGAAAAACCTTTACACTTCCAACTATTTTCTGCCGTGTGTATATTTAGGAAATAAGAGCTAACCAATGCAACCTAAGTTTTAAGTTTTCTCTTAAATATTATTTAATATTAAAATATTTCTGGTAAGGATTCATATGTATGAGCTGTGTCAGAAATCAGTGTATATATGTATCTGCATTGGCTGCAGCAAGAACAGTTTAATGGCTGTAATATTTTAAATTTAATAGAGATACATATGAAACTGTAAAATTGGATGTTTAAAAATCAAGTGGTTTTGAGTTTCTGGGGTTTGTGTGTTTTGAAGTGTTGTATCGATCGGTAGTTTTTGTTGCAGATGAATGGAAGAAGAAAGTCAGTGAATCCTATGCCACAGTCACAGAGCGGTTGGAGGATGACCTGCAAATCAAGGAAAAGGAGCTGGCAGAGTTGAAGCATGTTTTTAGGTAAAATATTCTGGGAACCTGTTTATTAATTTCTTTCAAATAAGTATTTGCTGTCAAACAGTGTTTTCAGTTTCAGGACGGAGTTTCTCATGTGTGGAATGCATGCTCTTATGTCTATTTTTGGGAATACATCATCACAGGACTGGGCAGAGGCCCACAGCAGAGTACCAAAATTAGTGGCTTCTGATTATTAATGGCAGTATTTTATAAGAAACACCTACATGCTTTTGTAAATTAATTAGTTTTAGTGTGATGTCTGATTTTGTTGTGCACTTTTCAGTTTTGCTGATGAATTTCTGCAGACAGGAATATTGCTGAAGTTTCACACTGTAAACAAATACAAAAACAGTGGATTCAAATTGAGGATTGGTATTGTTTTCTCAAAGTAGCACGTGCTCACATTCAGGTTCACCCAACCAAGTAAGACACTGGCATGTTCATTAACTTCAGAGCTCCAGTGCAGCAAACACCTGGGTCACAGACTGGGAATAAGTTAAGAAAATGATCAGGCAAATAATTTCAGACATCAAAACCACTTGAAAAAACAGAGCATTCTAATCAGAAATAAGTCAAAAGCTCAAAAAAGCCAACTTGACAATATAAGTTATTCCTCATGCTCAGTTTCACCTGCCTCAGCTATCAGAGTTTGAGCCACTGGGCTTTCTCTGCAGTGTGTTGACCACTTTGGCAATGCTCCAGTTAAGTACTTGCCTCATTTTAACCCTGTTTAGTAGTAAAAGTGATCATTTTGAAAAATTGGAGCCAGAGTACTCTATATTTTAGATAAGCAAGACAAGGGAGTATATGGTGGAAATGCTGAATTCCTGAATTAGGCATAAGAATAAATTGCAAATTCCTTTCAAGGTAGCAGAGCTCTGGTAGCTCAGGTCAGTCAGGCCCAGGTAACTTTTCTTGGGTACAGAGCCCTGCTGCTCTCACTGAAGGAGCAGCAATTAATGATCCTGGTGATACTGCAGTGGAAAATCTTGTCTTTTTAAATCAGCCTTGAGAAATCAGCCAGTGATTTCATTTCCAAAAGCTGCCCTCACCCATGTGGAATGAGTTCAGTTTGGTCTTGTGAGTATCTAAAATCCAAATATGGCCTCTTGTGTATAGGTAAAACTCCTCTACAGCAGCAGTGATTGGTTTTGGAAAACTTCTCATTAAACCTTAAAAAATTCAGGACTGAGAAGCTGGGTGGTTGTTGGGAGCTGAGTCAAGGAAGGTCATTTCACCGATGGAAATGAAACAAGTAGCTGGTAAAGTTCCTGCTCTGAAGGTTTATAAAAGAGACAAACCCTAGCAGAAAAATGAGCTGTCAACTTCCCATTGATACTCAAGGGATGCATGTGCTGGTCAGAGGGAATTGTCCAGTGCCACAGAAAGAAAACAACAGTTCAAATAGTGAGGAGTCAACATATCAGTATTGTAGCACTGGCACTCGTTGAGCAAGAGCTGTCCCTGTTCTGTTCCTGTGTCTCACAGCTGTTTGTGCAATGGTTCACTAAGGCCACCCTAATAATAAACTCTCAGAATTTCTTTTCCCTGAAACACTCAATGAAGTCTAAAGAAAGGAGTTAGGAGGAGACCTGGATAAAGCTGGGCCCTCATCACAGTCATTCGAGCTAGTTCTTATTTTCAATATAGACCTTTTAATTGGAGCCTTTAATATATAAAACTTTCCCTGCAATATTTTCCCACAAAAACATGAAGATTTTGCCAGTTTATGAGAACTCTAATTATTAAAATTGAATATCATTAAGAAAACAAACTGAAACAACAGTAAATGGGTATGAATTCAGTCTTGTGTCTCAAAAAAAATATTTTGAGATTTCTCTTTTAGATGTTTCCCAAATGCAAGAAGCCGTGCTGAAGAATGAAGAAGTAATCATCTGTAAAATCCCTTTTTCAGCTCTGATGAAGCCTTCTGCAAAGTCAATTTAAATTACCGCACGGAGAACGGGCTCTCACTGCTCCACCTGTGCTGTGGATGTGGGGGTAGGTATCTGAAACACGATGGTTAAACATTTTATTTGGATGATTACTGATTTGTTATGGCTGAGAGCTGTCAGAACTGTATTTTCTGGGAATTTCTCAGCTGGATGATTCACAGGATATGTTTTATGACTTGCCTCAGGTCAGCAATCAAGCTACCCGATTCTCTGCTTTCAGACTCACACAGGAGCTTCTTACCTCATCCGCACTTTCTTTCCTGTAACTGACTTTGGTTTCCACTTTTCTCTCTAAAGGAAACAAATCTCACATCAGAACTCTGATGCTGAAAGGGCTGCGCCCATCCAGGCTAACAAGAAATGGATTTACAGCTCTGCACTTGGCAGCTTATAAGGTAAATTGTTTTGAATGAAATTGATGACAGGAAATCAGAACTGAGCAGCTGGTTTGTGTGAACTGTCTGAGCTCAGTAGCTGTTGCTTCTGGTGAAAACATAGATTTCACAGTTATGATGCATAGGAAAGAGCCCATGCACAGGAATCAGCATGTGCTTTTGCAATGTCATCCGTGGGGTAGGACACTACTTTGGAATTACTGATTCAACCATCCAGTGCAACTCAAGATAGAGGAGTTGTCCAGTGCCACCATGAAATCAAGATAGAGACATTTTTAAGATACAGATTTTAGTATAGCAGAGAAGATGTCTGGTGCTGGGAGAAACCTTCTCCCCTTCTCCGTGCACCCTGAGCCCCTGGGCCATGGCTGGTCCCTCTCCATCAAGGGCAGCAGTGTCACAGATGAGGCTGGTCCTGCTCAATTCAGCTGTGAGAACTGTGTCCCAGAAGTGATGTGGGTTATACCTGTGTCTTTCAGGACAATGTGGAGCTGCTCACAGCGCTGCTGCACGGCGGGGCTGACATCCAGCAGGTCGGGTACGGAGCACTCACAGCCCTGCATGTTGCCACCATCGCTGGCCACCACAAGGTACGTCTCTCCTTGTTGTACAGGACTTATATAGGTGAGTGCTAATATTAGCAGGTCATTCTGTTTTACATTGATGCCTTTCAAAACAGTACTCACAACTGTTTAAGTACAGATGGATTTTATTTAACTTTTTTCCGCAATTTGGGAAAACCACATCTGTGTATATATTTTTACATCAAACAAACATGCACAAGGAACACAGATCTGTTTGTACATCTCTTACCTTTCCATAAATACCTTCAAAGTCTTGGGAGTAAATGGTGTTGTTTTCTAAATATCAGAAATGTTAACGAAGAGATACCTGATGAAACATTCACTCGTATGTGTCAGGGTTTCTGAACCTGGATATGGAGAGAGTCTTGCAAATATTGTTTGAGTGTGAAGGAAGCAGAGTAAAAGAGTTTTACCCCCTCTTCCAAGTGTCACAGGATATGCTTCACAGCTCTGTGATTTTCACTTCAGAAAGGGACTGAGGTTCTTGTTTTAGAGCTATTTTATACTTCACATCAGTGCAGAGAAAGATGTTGCCAGGATGAGTCTGGCATGAATCTTAGACATCCGTACCGATAAGTCTTCTATGGGTTGGAAACTTCTCACTGTGGGGAGCAGAGAAAGGAAGAGAGAATGAGATTCCCCAGATGCCTGTGATCAGGCCCTTCCCTTTCTAGACATGCTGTCAGTCATGAATCTGTTCTCTTGTCATATACCACCTCAGTTCAGCCATTTCACACACGGTCTCATTTCTGTCACCCTGGCAACAGCTCCCTCAGAGTCCACCCACCAGCAAGGCTGGGGCGCAAGTGAAACAGTGGAGTTGTGCTGTAGCATCACACCCCTGAGCTCATGGACACCTTGCCATTCCCTTCCAGTGCACACACAGCTCCTACTGGCCTAACACACATCCTTGTGTGTCCCCTTACCGAAACACAGCTAAGGAACCTCCACATCCATCACATTAAAGGCTGGACTTGATGACCTTGGAGGTCTTTTCCAATCTTAATGATTCTTTGATTCTAATCCTTCTGTGCAGAATGATGGTGAGGCTGTTAACTCTGGGATTGTCTCATTCACTGTCTCCTCTGTGGGCAGTACAAAACGCTCTTATACAGGGTTTCAATTAATTTTTAAAATGTTTGGGCCTTTTCCTGGAGATGCCAAAGGCAGGTTGGCTATTGATCCCATGTCCTGAGCTTCTGCTGAGGTTATGGAGAAATAAGGGTGCTCAGAACCTGACAAGGATAAGCTCATTAACTTCATAAGAAATAAACTATGAGTGGTTTAGAAAAGTCCTTTATTTCTTTCTGGGGAACAATCAAATCTATATCAGAAGCATCTCTATAAATGGAGTGGGACTCTTTATAACTCATTTGGTTCATCTGCTGCTCTGGGGACTGAGGATTTATAGTCCAAGTGCAAGCTCTTGCTTTCCTTCTTTATATAGCTGTGAAATTTTCAGTTTAGAAGCTTCTCTGCTAAATTAAGTAGCTTGTTTGTTCACAATTTCATTAATATTCATGTAAATATGGAATATTTTTTTCAAACCCCTTCAATAACTAGAATAAGTTTAAGAAAGAGGAAATCAATTTTTCATTGTCTTACTAATTCAAATAAGGTAAATAATTATTTATACCATTAAATAAATAGCAGAGATATATGCCCCAATCTATGCAACATAGGTTTTTACTACAGGAGAGGACTGACTAGATTTAGGAGAAAAATAGAGAAAACTGAGAAAAAAAATCTTTTCCCCCCATTTCCCTGAAGTCAGTCTATAGCTTCTGCTCCATCACCAGACCTGAAACCACCGAAGTGATCACTTCTCTGGGATGTGGCCATCAGTGTCAACGGGATGTTGCATCCCATTTGAGCCAGTGTGGTGCATAAATATTTCATGTTCTCTGTGACTTAGGACTGTATTTTACTTCACCAAAAATATGCTGTTGCTGATTTTACTTGTTAATGGAAATTGCGGTTCTCAATGAGAAGAATTAAAAATTAATGAAAAATTTAAAAATAAATAAAAAATTGAACATGAAAAATTAATGAAAAATTATAAAAGAAGCTGATGACCATATTTAAAATGTCCACAAATAAGTTCTATAAGTCTCTCATTAACTCTGTTATTTTGAAAACCTTAAATGTTTCAAGTTCAGTGAGGTCATTGCTAAATAAATAATGCATGTGTCTCATCCACATTTATGTGTTGTCCAATGTTAACACCTCGAAAAGCCAGGGCCACTGCCGATTTCATGTTGTAAATTGAAGTTGTCACTCTGAGACTCCAACGCAGGAGCTGGACGGAGGGTCACAGGCAGAATGAACCAGTGCCACTCAGTTTCTTCATGTGCACACCTGAGGACTTGAGCTGTGTGTGTGTGTGTGTGTGTGTGTGTGTGTGTGTGTGTGTGTGTGTGCCAAGAGCCTACTGGGGAGAAGGGAGTGAGTCCCTTCTCAGGGATTCTGTAGGTACTTCAGTGTATGACTGTACAGAGGCTGGCACAGTGCAATGGCCTTAATTGCTGAAATTGTCTTCTCATTTAAATTTTACCTACTAAAAATCATTTTGCTTTTTTTCTTAGAGGAGTTCTTATCCCTTGCCCTTGTCCAAAACACAAAGTCCTTATGTCTGCCTCGTGTTTTAATATGTTGATTCCTTCTAACCTTCAGAGTGGTTTAATTAGTTGTCTTGGACTTGACATCATTGACTTGAATGTTCAAAAATACTCTGAATAGACCTTTCATAAGAGAACTTTAAGAAAAATTGAAAAGTAAGACTATTGTACAAAGTATTTAAAGTATCATTTTGAATTAAAAATTGGTAGTGGGAGAGAAAGGGGAGCATTTGTTTCGTGGTGAATCCAGCCAGGGCACTGCCAGCCACCTTCATGACCAGCCCATCCAGCTTCCTTCTCTGCAGCTTGGGAACATCCCCTGGGTTATGAGCCACACTTTCACTCACAGTCTGTCTCCTGAGGAGAAAAATCTTTTTCTTTTTCTTTTTTTTTTTTCTTTTGGTCCTTCTGTAAGAATTCAAAGCTCTTTTTGCTTCAGAAATTTTCCCATTAGTTTCTGAAGTATTTCTGCCTTTGCACATCCTTCCAGCATCCCCCCCTACTAGTGATGCCTATGACAGCTTTCAGTGCTTTCTAAGACTTCTTTCCTTTCCTAGAAAGATATCTTGTCTGAGAGACTATCAAGCCTGTCTCTGTACCGCTCTCATCATTTACACTTGAGTGGAGTTTGCTTAATGCAGCGCACAAAGTTCCATTTCTCAGGAGATCACAAAGCAGCGAGCACAGCTGCCATTGCTACAGCCTGGAAAATGTGTCAAAATTCATCTGGTTTTATGTTCATCATCAGAGGTGGATCCACATCGCTCAACACAGTTTTTTCATCTTGAAGATCCATCTTGAAGCTCGTAGGTGAATCTAAATTTTGAATTCCAGCTTCCAAAGAGATTAAGGAGAGCTGGAGTTGCGGTCACATCGCTGAGTGTGTTACAGTCTCACAGTTCATGGCTACTTTAAAACCAAACTCATCCAAAGAAGTTTGAACCATGTTCATGTGACAGATACAGATCCAAACATCTCTTTTCAGAGCCAACTGCTACAATTCCTGTTTCATGATGTTAGTTTGCTGAAAAATGTCTAAAAACTTGAAAGCCCCAAAACCATTAAATTCCAGGCTAACTGGTTCTGCGTTCCCACCTCTGGCCCTCCAAGCTACCAGGACATTAAAAATTGACTGGCTGTGGGAAGCCCATTAGAGGAAGTCAGTTCTGTTAACAGCCACTTGTGTTAACCAAATAACTGAGTGTGGTTTTTTTATTTACTACCTGAACATATTCACATCCATCCAGTGAGTGCCTGTTGCTGAGCTGTCCTCCAGCTGAGAGAAAGGCCAGCAGCTTCTCCAAAGATCTCAGGGGATCTTTCATAAGATTTTTATTATGCAGTCAAACTCTTCTTTGAGACCCACAGCAAAATGATGCCAATGCATGAGAGATTTAGCAAGGGAAATTCTGACTGAATGGAAAAGGGGCAAGGGGATCACATTGAGGTTGGTGCAGCACTGAGAGCATTCCAGGGAGGATGCAGAACATCCATCCTTGGGAATAATCAGACCTGGACTTGCAGTGCTACTTCCAGGGGAGATTACAGCTGAAGCCATAGAGAGGTGGTTAAAACTAATGGGAAATAGACATATTTAAATATGATGGGGAACAGACCTTATGCAGAAACTGTATTTAGGCAATCACATGGAAAAAAGTACTTTGATTTAAATTGTGTAAAGGAACAATATCTGTACACTGATGTTGCTTGGAAACAGTTTGTGTTCTCTGAGCATTTGGGAGTGACATGGATTGAAATGTCTGGCTCTGTTGTTGCACGTGTGACATGATTTGGGGGTCTCAGCCTAGAGAGCAGGTGACATCACCACAGCTGGCATTGGTGGGCATCCTCAGGGGGGTCTCAGTGGACAGGTACTGGTACACACAGCGTGGCACAGGAGTTGGCCGCTTCCCCATCCTTGTCAGTCCCTCCTATCACTGCAGAGGTGCATCCCTGTTCCTCATTATACTGTAGGTGACTTGTGGTCCAGTATTTTTCATTAGACTCAAAAATTAGCGTTCTTCAAAATGATATGTAGAACTTCTGAAATAATTCCTGGCACAAGCACTTCATGTGCCCAAAGGCTCCCTCAGGCTTCATTAAAACGAGCAGCCCTCAGGCTTCAGTGAAGAACCTGAAGTGGTTTCACTCAGTCTTCTATTTTGGCAGCTATGCAGCAAGGCAATGCTTGAGAGTTCACAGATGTTCAGGAAAACATGGACCTCCTGAAGGACCAAAACCAGAGAAATTTGAAGGAAAACACTTAGGGTTATTTATTGAAGCCAAAGAACTGTTATCTTCTAAAATACAAAGAAATCTTTACACATTGAGGGAATTATGTTTGAGGATTTACTTTCACATATTTAAATTGAAAAGGATGTTTCATTTTGTGGGATATTTTCACATCTTAAAACTGTGATATGTTTACAGCTCTTTGTTCATAATGGTTAAAAGAAAATTAAAGGTTGTTCTGAGAAAATCCATTAATTTCTGTGCCTCTTACTTCATACATCAGTGTTTTTAGTGGCACACCCATTTTCAGGCTTATTTATAAAGCGTCAGTGACATTCAGTGTTCAGTTAAAGTACTGTAAGTTAATCACTTTTGCTTGCTGTATGCAGCTCTTCACCTTTATATATGCTTGTTTGGGGCTTTTTCACTTTTTTTTAAACTGGTGACGAGATTTCAAAGTCCTGTTTTGCCAACTGACCACACACACACATATATATATGTGCATGTATATATAGTGGTTCTAATTGGAATTTTCTGTTTGTTTCCTTGCAGGCTGTGGAAATTCTCCTGCAGCACGGGGCCTATGTGAACGTGCAGGATGCTGTGTTCTTCACCCCTCTGCACATTGCTGCTTATTATGGCCACGAGCAGGTAACTAAAGGGGAATTCAGACACCTGAGCAAGAGGCATCCATAGGTTTAGAGTTAGATGTTTCTGCTTTACATTCCAGTGAGTTCTTCCATGCAAAAGCCTTGTACACTGAAGTTACACTCTGTGTAACACATCTCTGGTTGCCCTACGAGTCTGAATATCAAGAGGAAATTTCTACACTTCTATCCTCTGTACTAGATCCCAGCAAAAACTGCAGGTTTTGCCCTTGAGACCTCTTGAAACAAAGGGTTCTCTAGCGAGCTTTGACAAACAGGCTTGGTCCCAGAGACACTTTTCATCTGCTGTTCATTCACCCCATGTATCAGAGATTGCCTAAGGAATGTGAGCATGCTTTCTGAACCTCTCCAAGGAAGTGAATTTCACTTCCCTGAAATAATTAATTGTCAATTCTATCAGTTTTCCTTGCAATTCACAAACTTTTCAATTAGTGGAAAAAATTAGCATTCAGAGAGCAGGATTTTCCCTGAGGTGATGTGCACACAGTCGGTGCAGCTGAGCCTGCTGCATTCACACAGATCACAGATGTACTGAAACACAGTCTAGAATTCTGACCAAAGCTGGCATTGACCCCCTCAACTCTCTTTCTTCTGTGTATTTGGACAGTACAATTGACACATGGCTAATCCATAACCCTGAATAGCTCTTTTATGTGAACTGTGGTAATGGATCTGTTTGGCTTATGCAGGTCATTCCCTGTGCCTTGCTTTGGCTGAAGGCCTTTTGTTCTGGGGTGTTTTAAAGTTTCAAAGGATGACCTCTAGGCAGAGTGTCTGTTCTGTTCCAGTGAGGTGTTACTTTGAGTAGATTGAGGAGTTGTCTAGGGAAAGCTTTTGAAAGCAGAGGGTTCAGATACACCGATGATTGGAATGCTCTGCCCTGCACTGGGTGAGAGAGGGGTGTGAGTGAGCCAGGAGCGTGTCCCCACGGTGCTGCCTTCATGTCTGCGCACCTCATCATGCAGAAGAAACTCCTGTTTGGGCTAGTTTGTTCATTTGCCACAAGCCACTGCAGAACAAACAGTCACAGTCCTGTGAGATGATCGTGGAAGTTCATGTGGGGCTCTGCCATAAGAGCCTGAGCAGGCAGGAGCCATGGCTCCAGTTTTTGGTGGCTTTGAGGGCATTTCCTTTTTGATGCTGACTGGTCATTCAAACAAACATGTCTGGTGTCCATTCACCATAGAGAACATTTTAGAGAATGAATGAGCACTTGCTTTTGAGATTTTTAATATTTTTATAGACATGTAGCTTGAAAATTATTTTTCTATTGAATCTCCTCTCCCTGTTTTAACTTAACAGAGATGCCCACATGCAGTATTACCCAATGCAATACTGCATCTGATTTTCTCAAAGTTTTATTTAAATGTGATATTTTAATTCACCTTAATAAAATACTTAGGTAACCCACCTCCTACTGAAGTTCGGAGCTGATGTGAATGCAAGTGGTGAAGTTGGGGACAGACCTCTCCATCTGGCTGCTGCCAAAGGCTTTCTCAACATCACAAAGCTCTTGATGGAAGAGGGAAGCAAAGCTGATGGTAAGAAAAGATATTTAAAAATCAGCTCTAACACTGTGTTTTATAGCCGGAGTTTCCTAACACATACTCTGTGTGTGTGTATCATCTTTGGGCAACTGAAACAAAAAAAAGAGCATTTGGAGAGTTTTTCTTATTTAATTATGCTGGTTTGTCATCTCACATGTACTCTGTTTCCAGTAAAAAGTTAGAGGTGAAAAACAGGAGCAGAAAAAAAATTAAGATTAATATACAGAGATGGCTCATCTTGAGACAATCATCCAGGCAGAGAATATGTGGCCATGTGGTGGGGATCTGCAATCAAAGGGACTTCAGTGCACAGGAAACTAGTGAATGAGGTACAGGTGAAGGGGTTTAAATCAAAATAATACAGTAAGTAATTTAAAATAATTCATATGGAAGTTGCAATTTCACAGAAAATGGGACCTTTTTGGCATGTGCTTTATTATGCTGCGCAAGATTCATACCTTTCACTGTGGGACATTTGCTGTCAGAGAAAGTGCCTGTGTGGAGACATGACAGGCTGGACAGGTACAAAAATCTTTCAGCACACTTTGGGTAGTCTGTGAGAGTCAGGAGTCTGCATGTTCTTTATCCAGGTAGCCTCATAGTGATGTCAGTCAGGTTGTGACATTGCACCTCATTGCTGTATATTTTGCATGCGTTGCAATTCAAAATATTTTCACTTGTGACTGGTGTCAGTGTGCCACTGCTGGTTCTGCTGACTTCTTACTCTTGCACTGTTCCCTCTCCTTTTGCTGTTTCAGTAGCATTGAAGGCACAAAACATGCCACGCTCCAGTCTTACTCTTCCATTGCGGTGACACACATCAAACACAGTGGTGACACATCCTACAAAGCCATATAAATGTTAAACTTAAAGGTCACATTTTATGCCTATTATGATTATTACTGCAGAGATTCTAATCTGTACCTGAAGGAAGCCTACAAGAAAGATGGAAGGAGACTATTTACAAGGGCTTGGAGTGACAGAACAAGGAGGAATGGCTTCAACCTGACAGAGAGTAGGTTTAGATTGCATATTAGGAAGAAATTCTTTCCTGTGAGGGTGGGCAGGCCCTGGCACAGGTTGCCCAGAGAAGTTGTGGCTGCCCCATCCCTGGAAGTGTTCAAGGCCAGGTTGGATGAAGCTCTGAGCAACCTTGTCTAGTGGAAGGTGTTCGTGCCTATGGCATAGAGTTGGAACTCGATGATCTTTATGGTCCCTTCCAACCCAGGCCATTCTATGATACTATGAAATACTGAGAAATATTTAAAATATTTGAAAATTAATTTCTTATCCTCAGAGTAAGAGACAGAAATGTTTTTTGGAAAGGGACTGTACATTACTTGGAAAAGTACTGCTCTACAATAAATCAATTTACCATGTTCTCTGTGAGTCCTACCTGCAGTCACATGTCCTCCTCACACAGTAAAAAACCATGGAGGGAAGCAGCACAGTCAGGGCTGTATGAGCTGTTGTCAGTACTGAGCTCTTGGAGCTGCAGCCTCAATGTGTGTGCATTTTGCTGATAGAGTTATAATAAAGAGGGGAAAGAAGAGATGTTCACTCACCATAACAAGGCAGTGGGAGGTTCGCTCTCTGTTAGAGTTTATTCCAGAAAGAAAGAATCTGGGGCACCATTTCAAGTCCTTTTCTTTAAAATCAGAATCTTTCGCTCAGGAAAAAGAAAAGGTAGTCTGGAAGCATGAAGTCTTTTGCTCTCAAAGCAGCACACTTTGAAACTTGCTGTAAATGCAGCAGCAGAGGAACATGTCTTCAATGCCCAGGAATGAAAGGAATTGGGCAAAGAACCTGAATAAATCAGGCAGCATTCAGTGCAGACCAGTAATTGGGGTCACAAACTTGAACTATTTCTTTTAACATAACCTAACTCATTAGTCAGCTCTAAGGCCACAGCGAATGAAGACAAGGAATGACCACTAAATTACGCTGAAAAGGTCAAAATGCTCCTGAAATAAAGTGTGGGTTTGATATATGAAAGCCCACAGAAATTTCAATTTTAAACAAATAGGTCCATAAATATTTTAGCAAGAGGTTTCACAATGTATAGGCACAACACATAGAGCTTTACTAAATATATTGTGTTAAGTATGAAATTTTTTCTGTGGTCTCTTTCTGGGTCAACTGGCAGTGAATGCTCAGGACAATGAAGATCATGTTCCTCTGCACTTCTGCTCTCGATTTGGGCACCATGAAATTGTGAAGTTCTTACTGCAGAGCAGCTTTGAAGTGCAGCCTCATGTCGTGAATATCTACGGAGACACACCCTTACACCTGTGAGTGCCCTCGAGCAGCTGTTGGATGGATTTGGGGCTCATGGGAAGGCTGGTGTTGCTAACAACTCTGTACTGGCTTCCTCTTCAGTGCCTGTTACAATGGGAAGTTTGAAGTTGTCAAGGAAATAATTCAGCTCTCAGGAACAGAAAGTCTCACTAAAGAAAATATATTCAGCGAAACAGCTTTTCACAGGTGAGGTGTTCTAATGCCATTATCAATGGAGCTTCACTTACACACACCTCCAACACAGCAGACAAAATTACCAATGTCTCACCAGCTGCCAGGTCAGGGACAGAGCAAGCAGAGAGTGCAGCAGGGAGGGTGAGTTTTTATCATGAGATACAGGAGACGGCATGAAGTAAGAGGCAGAACCAGCAAATGAGGAAAGAGCAAGTGAGAGCAAGAAAGGTAGGAAAGGCACCGGCTTTGCCAACACCTGGATAGACAATTATTCCTCTCCTTGTCTAGTCTGGGAGCTGAGCCCAGCTCCTGTTCCACCTGGATGCCTGCTGGAGCCAAATACTCTGAACGAGAAACCAGGTGGCAGAACATGGTTTGGTCAGGATGCTGGAAGTTTGTAAAGGGCTATTTAAGAGGCACTTTGCAACACAGACTGTTTGCACAGCTGTGCAAAATTAATTCAGCAATAATTAGAATGTTTCTGAAACAATAAAAATGAACATGGTTTGGTGGATTAATTGTGCATTTGTACTTTTCTACAGACCTTTATTACTGCATTTTTATCTCTGTGTAATTCTTTGTAAATTTTTGGCTGCCCAAAGTACTTCTTTTATGGACTATAGCATTCACCACTCCTTTTACTTCTGCAGTGCTTGCACCTATGGAAAGAACATAGAACTTGTCAAATTTCTTCTTGACCAGAATGTTGTAAGCATCAATCACCAGGGAAGAGACGGGCACACAGGTAACATCACTGTCCTGATTGTGTATGAGGGCACATACCAGCACCAAAATATCAGGAAGCCATACACCATCAGAATTTCCAGGGTACTTGGATTACCAGCACTCAAGTACCTTTCAGACAGAGCACAACTTTTTTGAAATATTTTTACAGGCAGGCACAAGTGATAAGACTTCAGTGAAGATGTGTTGGTCTTGTTAGCATGTTTATGAGTAAAAAAACCTAGTGTGAACTGTTCATCCCATAGTGAGACTTCTAAGTAGTGTTAGAAATTATTTTGTGAGGATCTAGGCTTCCGGGATATAGTGTCTGAAGGGCTGCACACCTCCATGTTCCTAGTAAAAAAAGCTTCCTTTGTCTCCACTTGCTTTTCCTCGTATGCAGAGTCGTTAAATGTGGTTTGCAGGTGGCAGAGTAAATGCTGGCATGTCATGCAGAGGCAACAGATTTCTCCTTGTAGCCTTAATGTTTAATTTTCACCTCTTGCATCAGGTATCTTTTTGACAATATATTCCTTACCAAGGAAATCAGTCTGCACTTTGCAGTTGTTGCTGCAGTCATATTGCCATGTTGTGACAGCTGTGCTCCCCACACTTCTCTGGTGTTCCAGGATTGCACTGTGCCTGCTACCATGGCCACATTCGCCTTGTGCAGTTCCTGCTGGATAACGGAGCTGATATGAATCTGGTGGCTTGTGATCCCAGCAGGTCCAGTGGAGAAAAGGATGAGCAGACCTGTTTGATGTGGGCTTACGAGAAAGGTATTTCAATTTTCTAGTTTCTGCTACAAAATCCATAGGAGCCATGCAGGAAGAAGGCAGCATCAGAAGGAGATAACCCTGCAGAATAACCCCTCAGTGCCTGCAGACAGAGCTCTCACCATCTGCTCTCCAGGTCCTGGCACAAAGCATTATAAACCTCAGCCCTTCAATTTTACTCAGATCTCTGTCAAACGTCAGCTTAATCCAGCACAAACTCCAGAAGAGATGTGTTTCAGTGCTGCTAAAACAATTGTCTGCAGCAATAAGTGACAAATTTGTCTGGGTTAGGATTCCAAAACAAGTTTTTAAGGCAGTGGTTTTCCTTGCCAGGTCCACTGAAGACTATTGTCAACTTCCATTGCAGGATTTCTGCAGCAAGTTTTTCCTTAACTATATCTCACATTTTAGGAGTAGGTGGACTCATTAAAATAACATGTTTGTTTTTACTGGCAGGAATTTCCTATATTTCTGCAGTTAAGAATCACAGTAGGTTTCAGATTAGCACCACCATACCTTTGTTTGCATATTTTATAGGCACGTTGTACTTTTTTTTTTTAAATCCACTGATTTTGTATAAATCAATCAATTAAAAAAAAAAAAAAAGGCTTTTGACTTACCTGCAGGTCCTTGTATTTCCTCTTTCTTTCGTAGGTCACGATGCCATTGTGACCCTCCTGAAGCATTACAAGAGACCTCAGGATGATTCCCCCTGCAATGAATACTCCCAGCCTGGAGGAGGTATGGGCTGAGCAATCACTTTATTCTCTAACCAAAGGACTGATCCAGAGAATACTGAAGTGTCTGGAAATGTTCCACCCATATCAGGGTGCTTTGGGTCAGTTCTGTCTGGCACAAATAAAATCAGTGT
Source organism: Acropternis orthonyx (assembly GCA_035583155.1). NCBI lineage: Eukaryota > Metazoa > Chordata > Aves > Passeriformes > Rhinocryptidae > Acropternis > Acropternis orthonyx. Next base: position 283,207 of record JAWWEU010000005.1, on the reverse strand, counting down.
CATGGGATTCACCATTTTCCAGGTACCCTTAATTTATGCCAAAAGTCTTCCATTATCTTAAATTAGAGTTGTCAGCTCATGTTACTCCTAGGAAGAGGAGCCCAAAGCTGAAGATCAGTCCCTGTCAACCATTGCTCACACCTTTCCACATCCTGAATGCCTTGCACAGCTGTTCTCTTTGTGCTGTTTAGTTCTGATGTTTCTTTGATTGTTGACATTTTTAATTTCTATACTCAGCCCCCCTAATACTTTTTAATATCTTTGGATATCTAATTCCCCCTTGGGAAGAATTAATTACTATTTTTGCTACAAAAAGACTCATTTGCATTGGTGACTAAATGAAAAGAGCCAGGAAGAGGAATTAAACAAAACCTTTGGCCGTGCATTGAAGCACTGCCTCAGAGAGGATGAGGATGCTGAGGCTTGTCCAGGTCATGTACTGCTCCAGATGTGGAAACAGGAGGAACCTATAGCCAGCAGCAGCATCAACCTGCTCCCTGCAACCTTTGGCCTGGGTCAGGCTTAGGTGTATTGTAGTTTAATTGGATGTAAATCTTTAGTGGACTAAGGTTATGTTGGAAATTATTTTGGCAGGCAATAAGCACACCCAGGGAAATTTTGTAATGCTGATTGTTAAAAGGACAACAACAAAGCAATACAACACCCTGATCTGCCATGCCCCTCACTGTGAAGAAAATTAACTGTATCCCGGCCCCAACCAGCTCACATCTGATGTGTTTGTGTGTTTATTTGAATACTCATCCTTTATTCTTTCTTTCAGCCATCATTGCCTCATGAATTTATCAGCACAGAAACTTAAGCTGTTGTTGAGCTCCATAAATTTCACTCTGTTCTTTATTTCAGATGGTTCCTACGTGTCAGTGCCATCCCCTCTGGGGAAGATTAAAAGCCTGACAAAAGGTATTTGCAATGGTGAGGGAAAATTTGAACTTTTGTGGTCTTTTTACCCAGCAAGTTGGTCAGCCTGAACATCCTGCACAAGATTCATTGTTCCTGGAATTTTCATTGTTCCATTTTCCTGGGATAATTTTAGGAAACAGTATACTTGGCTTTGTTACTCAGCATAATGACAATTCCTGTATTTACATTATATTCATTTACTTTAAAGAATATATTTATTTCTGTTTCTTTGAGAAAAGGCTGTGATGTGAATTAGCACTAATGAAATACCCAGTTATCCATGAATGCAAATAAATATCATGTTGAATCCCACCATAAAATACCTGAATTCTGTTCAAAAATATTTTGTGTTACTCTGAAACAAATACAGATAAAATATTCAGATAAATATTTGTATTTTTGAAATATTTCCTTTTTTTTGGGCGGGAGGCGGGGGGAGGAGGGTGAGGTTGCTTTCAATTTACCTCTTTAAATGTTCACTCTGGGGATATATTCAAATCCTTATATCCTGTACATAGTAGCATCAAAATGTTCCATTCAGAAATATTCTGATAAAGTTCATAGTAATAAACCAAAAAGATCAACATGATAGAGACATTTGACAACTAAATTTAGTTGCAAAATTTAGTTTCCACATGTCACTAGGAATCAGCTCTGGAACAGCATCCCCAGCAGCAGCAATCAGCACTGGCTGTGCAGAAAAAAGGGACTAATTCTCCATGTAAGGAATTTTGTGTGACCGTCCCATGGCAGAGGCACTGTGTGGGGTTGAGGGAAAGTGCTCATGGCTGATGTGTGGCTAAAGCCAGGCACACCAAGGCGACGGTGCCATTGCAAGGACTTGTCTGTCACTGGGGTTTGCCGTGTTAATGGAAGAATGGGAACAGGATTAGCAGTCAATTAACAGGGCAAAATCAGCTTTTTCAGTGCAAGGGTTCTGAAGTCGGTGCTTTTATGTTCTGTCCTCCCCTGACCCATGTTTGACAAACAGAATGAGTGTTTCTCTTGCAGAGAAGGCTGATGTTCTCCTGCTCCGTGCTGGTTTGCCGTCACACTTCCACCTTCAGCTCTCTGAAATAGAGTTCCATGAGATTATCGGCTCAGGTACCAGAAAGGAAAGTGCATTCTCTTTAAACGTGTGATGCTCATAACAAACATCCCTGTGCTTATTTATTTTAAATAATTCTAGGGTCTTTTGGAAAAGTCTACAAGGGACGATGCAGAAATAAAATTGTTGCAATCAAACGGTACGTTTGTCAGGCTTTTCCACCCTATTTGGTCAAAAGCCTAGTTTGAAGTATTAAGGCCCATATTTTATGGTATTTTAAAATATTTTTGCCTTTCTGTTTTCTCTCGTGTCAATCTTAAGCTATCGAGCCAACACCTACTGCTCCAAATCTGACGTGGACATGTTCTGCCGGGAGGTTTCCATTCTCTGCCGACTGAACCACCCATGTGTCATCCAGTTTGTGGGAGCATGCCTGGATGACCCCAGCCAATTTGCTATCGTCACCCAGTACATCTCCGGTGGATCACTCTTTTCCCTGCTCCATGAGCAGAAGAGGTATTCCCCTTGGCCTCCGCTTGGGCTTCCTGCATAGAATTTGGAAGAGTAGGGAATCTGTGCTGATGTAAATATGCATTTCAATATGAGACAACAGAGAAAGAAATGCACTAGAAAATTCTGAGCTTTGGTTCAATTTATTTGGTGTATGAGAGAAATTGGTAAGTAATCACAAAATTGTTATTGTCACTATTTTACAATTTACATTACATAGATTATATAACATTATTTTGTACGTTGCGCTTGCAGCAAGCGTGGGTAGAGCCTAGACATGATGTTGATTTTGTATGCAAAACAATTTTAAAGGTTCCATGATTTACATGTAAGAATAATTTACAGTTAATTTTTGACTGTTTATTAACATTGAGGGTTTTTTTTCCAAAATACAGAACTCTTGATCTGCAGTCTAAATTAATCATTGCTGTAGATGTGGCCAAAGGCATGGAGTACCTTCACAATCTCACACAGCCCATCATACATCGGGATTTGAACAGGTCAGTTTCTGTCTTCAACCTAAATATTCAGAGAACATGAAGGATCAAAGATACAGGGACCTCCACAGACTCCTGTAACCATATCGTGTCTCATTAGCACTGAACTGAAAATAATCTCAGAGGTTTTATACAAGCTTTTACAAGTCACAATTGCCAAACTGTGATTGTCTTTGAAGGTGGCACTAGCTGAAAAACAGTGTTTTCCTGCATCTGTTTGTTTGGGGTTTTATGAATTTCCCTTTGTGAATGTTCCATGTATTTCAGCCCAGCACCTGCTGTCAAAGGGTACTTTGTCACTTTCCCTCATCACTTCATCTCCTTCCTTTGCTGTGTCTCTTTCACTCTAAGTATTTCCGTATAGTCACTAGTTTGTGTGTTTCTTGGTTTGCTTGGCTGGTTTGTTACAGCTAAAAGCAGCTCTCACTGCTCCCCCCTGGGAGCTGAGATCTCGCACAGGACTGGGCATTCATCCCTCTCTTTGGTGGTATCTGAGTAGGAGCACTTAGTCCTTGCTGTCTGCAGGGAGAAACCTGTTCTTGCTGTTCTAGCTATGAGAACAGTCTCGTGATGAGCATGTTTCAGCAATTAGGGAGTGAAATACCTAAACTGCATTGATTGCAAGATTGGAGATGAAAATGATCCTTTTGCTAAAGGCAAAACATACTCCTTAAATCTGTCAAGCCTTGAGAGCAGCAGGCACGCTGGGATGGCATCCTCCACTTTCCCTCTGAGTCTTCTTCCCATCCCTGCGTCACTGCCCAGGTTTCTTTCGGGCCTCAACCCATGGTGTCTGAGGGAGCACCTTATTTTCGAGGCTGCAGCTCTTGCCTCAGCTGTGGTGCAAGCTGAGAGCCCTGTGCCTGACCACTGCAGCCTGTGGGACTGCTCTGAGACACTCAAGGCTCAGCCAAGACTTGGTTCAGCTCCATGGTTAAGACCTCATGGCTCAACTCCAGGCCTTGGTGGCTCTTAGAAGAACAATTCTGCACAGAAGGATTTTAAAAAATGCTTTCCACAAAAGAAAACCCAAACCAGTATCTTCCTAGAGAGCTGAAAAGCATGTAATTGCCACACAGAACTTTTACAGAATGTATTTGTGAGGGTCAGAAGATAATTTGCTGTAGGGACACTGCTGTCATTGATGTATGCTGATGAGAGCAGCTCAGCTTCTGAAAATTCAGTGTGAGAGAAGGAGTCATGTTTGCAGCATGAGTCTCAGCAAGCCCACAGGCACAATTACCAGATGAAAATCTCTGCAGCAACTTAAGAGAAAGACCAAGAGTGAAAATCTGTGTTAAGTTTTGCCAGTGGGTTCATGGGAGCCTCATATTTTTTACCTTAAATTTTCTCACAGCTCATAACCTCCTTTGTGAGTTCTGAAATCTAATGCACCACACATAATGCATTAAATAAATCTGCGGTATGGCTTGACAGAATAGAGAAGGAAATGAATCTTTCATGTACTGTACCCTGGAAAAGGGGTTATCCTTCCATTTGGAGAATAATTGGGAGCTTTATTTTGCTTTTCACTTCTGACAGCTATCAGCAATGGTGACATGTATCAGCTTATTACTACTTACACCATGGTGAGCGATGACAGCCACAATGATTATAGCACTTTAATAAAAAGAGACAATTTTAGTATCAGTTTAATTTAAGCCATAACAGCTGAACATGGCTGGAGCAAGCCTTTGAGGGACTGACCTGCATTTGATGGCTCTAACTATCCGTGAACACTTCTGAGAGCTGCTTGGTGAGGGAGATGAAAGAGAGGATGGCAGCCTGGTGGTAATGGGGATAGAGCCTGTGACTTCTCTTTGTTTGAACATCCCTTGTGAAATCTTAAAAATAGCTGTTGCTTTTCATTAAACACACAGCGTGTTAAAGGCAGAGGGATCTTTTCCTGGCCCCGATCCCTGGCAAAGGGACATGCTGTGCCCATTCCTTGCCATGGGAGGGAGAAGCCTCCATGACTGGCAGACCCAAGAACCACATCCTTTCACAAAGGCAGGAGATTGCACACTCCTTTCTTCTCTCATTTTCTTCCTTCCATGGTTTCATGAAGGGAATGATGCTTGCTCTCACCATTGCAATCCCTGTGTGGCCTTAACAGAAGACAATTAATTTCTGATTCTGCTGAAATCCTTATTAACCTTCTGCCTGCTCAGTTCAGCTCAGGGTTTTTTTCTGTATTTCTCAAAACAGAGGCTTAAGGGTTCCTTTCTCATCTGAGGTTTTTAAATTTTCAAGTGCCATTGAGGCAATTACAACATTTTTGAGCTGTACCTTCCAAGCCTTATTTCTGTGGGCTGTATTTTTTACTGCAGAAAAGAAAATTCAGTAACTGTAGCATTCACTGGAGGTACCAGGCTGACAAAACCCTCCAAAGCCTGTGTCCTGCCCCCAGGTATGTCCATTCGTGTGCTCAGCACCAAAATGAGCATTTCAGCATTGTTTGTTAGATTCTGGGCTAGGGGAGGTTCAGGTTGGACATCAGGGAGAATTTCTTCATGGAAGGGGTTGTCAAGCATTGGAAGGGGCTGCCCAGGGAGGTGGTGGAGTCCCCATCCCTGGAGGTGTTCAAGGAACGACTGGACATGGCTCTCAATGCTCTGGTCTAGTTGGCAATGTGGTGGGTCACAGGTTGGACTCAATCATCCTGGAGGTCTTTTCCAACCTTAATTATTATGTGAGTCAATGAAAGACTGATGCATGCCATGAGGAGAAAGGGCCTGTCAATTGATTTCTCAGCTTCTCAACAGGTCTTGATTATGCTTTGACTTGTCAAGTCAGATTTATTCAAGGTCTACACAATCCAGGAGAAGGTTGAAGTTGAAGCTAGGGTGAAGCAGTTTATTAACATTGAGACATGGGGATATTTTTTGTCCCTACTGAGAGAGGCCAAATTTGAGTGAAGACCACAGCAAAGTCTATAGCTTTGCATGACTCATGTACCTACACTCAGCTCAAGGTGCAGCCTTCAAGAGTCTCTCTAGTTTAGCTTTGTGTTGGATTTATATTTTCATTTGGCATATGGTGGGGATCTTAAAACAATTCCCCATTTCATAGTCAAATCAATTCAATATTTTGACGGAAAGTACATATGAGAGCTAAAATCAGATTGAATATCAAACAGAAGAGCCATGATTACATTCTTGTGATTAAATTTATCATCCCAAGGGCTGGGTTTAGGTGAAGCCAGAAGTCTTAAAGACAGTGATTTGTGGGAGTCCTGCCTGGGAGAGCTTAAATTTTCCTGTCCTAAAACTGTTATCTGGTGAAATTTGTGTTGCTCACTTGCCTGTTCTTTTTTCTGTCTGCAGCTCTAATATGAGCAAGTTGTGCTTTTTGTTGAGACCATCAATATCGCTTCCATTTTTTCTCCCCATGTAAGCCCTTGCCAATTTTTTCATTTCTTTTTTACATACACATTTCATTCTTTTGAATTTGCTTGTATCAGTCAGCATCATTGTGTCCACATTCTTACACTTTTATGTTGTGATTTGCTCAGCCCTTGCAGAGCAGAATCACAGAATGTGCCGAGTTGGAAAGGACCCACAAGGACCATTGAGTCCAACTCTTGGCCCATCCCCAAGAATCACACCACGTGCCTGAGAGGATCATCCAAACACTTCTTGAACTGTCAGGCTTGGTGCTGTGACCACTGCCCTGGGCTGTGAAGGTGTAGTGACTGGGCAGGGAAACCTTCACCCCAGGAGGTACTGGAGGCTTTGACATAGCTAAAGTGTCTTATGAGTCCTTCCCCATGTTCCCACTTTGTTTGAAAACGCGTGTTTGTGTTGCTGATTTCTAAAAGCCTCAGTCAAAGGTTTGACTCTGTGATCTTGGAGGTATTTTCCAACTTTAATGATTCTATTTTCTATGGTTTTATGAAATGGTCTTTTTTCTACTTCCTCTTTTGTGTTCTTTGCTGAAAATTAAATTAATTGCTGTAATGTCCTTGAATCAGTAAATCAATTTTCAATAGATTCTATATACACTTCTCCTGCTAAATGATGTTTTGCAATAGGCAGAAGATATTTTCCTTGCATGATGCCTTCTATATGGACTCTTCAGATCTGCTCCTTCCCTTCTGTATACTAGCATAAATTAGGGATTATCACTGCAAATGTACACCTACCTAAACCTTAGAGGAGAAAAGAATCAGTCCAGGCAGCTTTATTTGAAGGCCATCACTGTGTTTATATTCAAATACCATCTTTGTCACTTTCTGCATTTGTTTATTAAAACAGTTAGACTCGGTCTATATTTAATTACAGAAACTGTTTTGTTCTGGTATTGATTGGAAGCTGTTCTTCTGAAGGTTTGGGTTTGCCCTCTCAGAGTTAATGTACACTTCCTAACAATAAATACAAGATGTAGCTATAGACATTTAACTACCTAAGCAGGTAATTTGAACTCCTCAAGTGTTTATCTGTGACCCAAAAACTATAACATTTTCACCATCTTTCAAACACTACCAAACAATTACCTATAGGTGTTTTTTTTCCCCAGTCACAATATTCTCCTGTATGAGGATGGTCATGCTGTCGTTGCTGATTTTGGAGGTAAGGAGTTTTTATGAAACATTTATAAATTAACCCCAAATTCTCTAAAACTAAGCATGTGCTGGCTGAGAGGATCCTGCAGGATTGCACTTAATGCAGGGCTTTTGTACAACAAGCTGTGTGTCTGTATTGGCCTGATGGTAATTATTTTTCTTGTTCTGTTTCAGAATCTCGATTTCTCCAATCCCTGGATGAAGACAACATGACAAAACAACCTGGGGTTTGTTTCTTGTTTTGTTCCACATAATTAATATCAAATATATGACATCTGCAACAGAGAAAACAATGCTTGATAATGTTATCCTGGGAGCTCTATTGCCTCAATTCCTTTCTAAAAAGTCATTTTTAATCCAGCCTTCCCCACTCACACACACATTTATTGGCAGGTGATTCCTTTTTCTAACAGAGAATCAGTTCCTGTTATAATTGCCTTATTTCACAGTTCTTTTCTCCATGACAGCCTGTTGCTCACAGTGAGATTTACAAGACAGTCGTTGTTGTCTTCACGGGTTTGAGTCCAGACATGTCCCACGTGTCACTCCATGAAGAGTAATGTTCACATCATCCTAACTACTAATGTGGGATGGGATGGGCGATACCAGAGGATGGGTAATACCACAGCAGGGCTCAGCAATCAGCACTTTAACACCCTGTAGTGGCATTCCCTGTGTGAGGAATGAGGGCTGCTGCTCAGACCCAGGTCCTGCCAGGCCTTGGTGCCATCCCTCTGAGAAGGGCTGCCCGGAGAAAGGCTGGCCTGAGGAGGACTGTCCTGCCCTGCAAAGGATGCAGAGTAAGGAACCAAGGCACAAGGAATCTGAAAATCACCCCAAACCCATCACCCCAGGGAGAGGCGAGTTCCTTGCGAAGCAGCCTCAGAACTGGGGATCTGCAGGGAGCAGCGAGAGCCCAGGAGGGCAGGCACAGCCCAACGCAGCTGTCATCAGCTTTTACTTTGCCCAGCTGGAGCAGTAGTTAATTCCTCTTATATGGCATACATTCATATGTATGTATCAGACCTTATGATGTGGGCTCCAGGCCTGGAGGTGGAGTTCTGCCTTTTTTCTCCCCCTGCTCTCATGTTTAAATCCTGCTCAGCTGGGCTCTATGGGGCTGACACAGCACCAAGCTAATATTGTTACATATCAGGTGCAGTAACACACTGACTAGATTCTGCAAGCCAGGTCAAAATTTTTCCTGGCAAATTTCCAGTTATTTTATGGGGTGATGGAGGTAGGAAATAAGAAAATAAAGGGAAACAAACATACAAAGACAGGAATAGATGCACGTATGAGGAAGCAAACACTGCTAATGTGTGATTGGTGTTTCCTGGTCTGCAGAACCTGCGCTGGATGGCCCCTGAGGTGTTCACCCAGTGCACGAGGTACACCATCAAAGCTGACGTCTTCAGCTATGCTCTGTGCCTCTGGGAGCTGTTAACAGGGGAAATTCCATTTGCTCACCTGAAACCAGGTAAAATGCTCAATGCATTAGTAATTTAAGTTTCTCTGAACTAGAGAAGTAGCTATACTGTGTAACTGTAAACAATAGTTTACTGAAGTGTTTTAAGTGCTAAGATCCTGCATTTGGTGAAAAGCACAGAACTATCCCATTAAAATCATGTATAGTACTCACTGCAGATCTACGTAACCTACAATTCCTTCTCCAGCTCTAGGATTAGGAACAAGTGACTCTGACTGCAGGTTGTTTTGTCTGTCACATGGGTTTTGGCATTGCAAAGCCATTCCTCAGTACTTGTCCTCATGTACCTCAAGAGACCAGCCACAAACTATGGGGGGTACCAACAGCAGCGTGACCTTTCCAGGGCTGCACTTGGCACTCCTGAGATTCTGACCCCTGGATGTCTGAACGGAGTTGTTAGAGGTCATGAGTGCTGCAGGCCGTGGTCAGAGCCAGCATGGGTAAGGAGGGAGGGCTCAGATCCCTCTGCCAATGAGACCCCCACTGCTGCTGTCGGGCTGGAGGTGAGCCCGAGGCCATGGGGATGGGCAGCTCGCTCTGCTCTCAGCCTGACTGGAGAAGCCTCCTTTTACCTCCCCAGTGTTCCTGTGCCTGCCAGGCGTCTCAGCAGTGAGAAGGTGTGTCCCCAGGACCTGTGTGAGTGCGGGCACTAATGGGTCTCTGTGGGCTGTTCCTCGCAGCGGCGGCGGCGGCAGATATGGCCTATCACCACATCCGCCCACCCATCGGCTACTCCATCCCCAAGCCTATCTCTGCCCTGCTGATCAGGGGCTGGAACGCCTGTCCTGAGGTGAGTGCCCCTGGCAGCAGGAAAATAGGCATGTCTGCCCTGGCTGACCCTCCCCCAAATCCCAGTTTCTACAGGCAGGGTCACTGCAGAAAGCCCCCAGACAGATAAACGGGTGTGTCAGGAAATACAGGAGAGTTGGTGAATTGAGGAGGAAAGTAAATTGACATTTAGCCATTCAGTGAAACCTAATTAATCATGTAACTTTTATTATGACTTGAGTTATTATAGTGTGAGTAGAAAACTCCTTGCTGGTCTCAGACTTTTGTAAGTAACTGCTAATGACAGCACGTAGCACATATTCAGGTTAAATTAATAAGATGTCATAATAAAGTGTTGACTTAAGCAAGTACTGAGATGGATGCAGTCCCTGTGTCTTGTTAGCATTCCCACAGCCCACTTAGCCCCAATAAGGAGAAACAAATCTTTTCAGAGTCACAGTGCACTTTGTTACCCATCAGTGACACTTCAACATCACTTCATCTTGCCAACGTTTTAGAATTTCATGACAGAATTATAAAGAAATTGATAGCACAGTCAGCCCACGGATGGCCAGAACTTTGCACAAAATGCGAGCAAAAACTTTTTATAATTATCTTTATTAAAGGTGTTTTGCTTGTGTTCTTTATTAAACTTTCCTTCATGGATGGCAGGGCTGCTGTCGCTGCTGGAATGGAGGACTGCTGGGAGGGCAGCAGGGCTCTGGCCTAAACCTCTTAAATCAAGCCTACCTCTTGCAGGTGGTTCTGTTCAGGACAATGTGGTCATGGGAAAGAGGAGCTTATTTAGGAGTTACCTCATTAAGGTATTCCCAGCCCTCCACTGTCCAGCAGTGCTGTAGGTACTGCTTCAGTCACACCTGAGCCTCTCGGGAAGGCTGAGCTGTGAGCTTGGACAGGACATGGATAGGCTACTTGTCACTTCCCACACTTGCCCGGTCTTGTCCCAAGTGTGGCCTCCACATAAATGTGGTGTGCCACATAAGGCACATGAAGATGGACACAACTTGTCCCGCCATGGGCCGGGCAGGCACTGGAGAGCAGCTGTCGGGGGTGCAGGTGCACCGACAAGGCGAGGAGGAGGAGAACGGCCACACAGGCAGGTTGATCAGGAGCTGGTCTGCTGCTCATCACTGCTGTTGCTTTGTCTAAAGTCCTGTTCATGGGCAAAGAGGAAGACAACCTAAAAAGCAGAGCCAAGAATTTATTAATGGTATTTTTGTAATCTTATGATCTAGTCATTATTAGCTCAAAGGTAATTGTTACAAAAAAAGAGATGAATTGTAGTTAAAGTTGTTATACACACATCTCTTCATTTCATAGCTCAGCACTGAACTTGCAGTTCTCATCAGATTCCCAAACAGCAATGCCGTGAAATTCAGACAAATCCCATCCCTGTGTGTTCAGTCTATTCACAGCAGATCTGCCCCCTTCCATTTTTAACCCAGCTCTGCTTTTTCTGTTGTGTTCCCAGGGGAGACCAGAGTTTTCAGAAGTCGTCACAAAGTTAGAGGAGTGTCTGTGCAATATTGAGGTAAGGACCTGGTTCCCAGCCCGGGGGGTCTGTGTGTGTACAAGCAGATGGGAGTATGAGTGGGGACAGGAACAGCACCAGCAGCTGAGGACAGCAGTGGCTTTGGAGCTGCTGGAAACGGTCAAGAAAAAAGTGAAGGACAGCTTATGAGAGAAATGAGGAAGGATTTGTAAATATGCAATAACAGTACCTTTTGGGGTTTTTTTAAATCCAGTTAATGTCTCCAGCCTCCAGCAACAGCAGCGGGTCCCTGTCTCCCTCCTCCTCCTCAGACTGCCTCGTCGCCCGGGGAGGTCCTGGCCGCAGCCACGTCGCCGCACTGCGCAGTCGGTTCGAGTTGGAATATGCCCTGAACGCTCGAGCCTACGCCATCTGGTCACAGAGGTGCGTAAGAGCCACCCAAGGAAGGGAGAGAGGCTCTGAAAGGCTCAGACTGAGGTGATTGAGCTGCTGGGAGGCAGCATGGCAGGACCAGGAGAGCGCTCTGCTGGACCTGTGCTGTCACCTGTGCTCATTACAGAGATCAGGGACAAACTACCTGTCAGCAGGACAGTGGGTTTGGTCCTTGACTGGAAGATAATTCCACAAGCTTTCTCATGGGAGAAACTTATTTGCAGGAATCTTTTAGCAGTGATGCATAAAATACATGGCAATGACCCTGGATGGATGCCTGGAATTGCTTCCAAGATGGCAGTGCAGAGATAGTTGTGAAGCCCCAAACGGAGTATTTGAGGGCAGTTACTCTGAGAAGGGTAACTGAGTGCCAGTGTGCCTGTGGGTCCTGGTCTTGGCTTCATGACTATTTCTTGCTTTTTGATTACTGAACTGTTGTGGTGGGACCCCACAATGATGTCTCATGGTACTATCTTTTCCTCCTACTCTGGAGAAAAAGCTCTTGTCTTCATCAGTCTTGCCTAAACTGACACCTCCTGTTTCACTTGCAGCACTGGGCAACCCCCTTCTCACGGCCTGTCTCTGGAGGACATGAGAAGGAACTTCCAGTACCCACCTGTTGACAAAAATGGTGAGTTAAGGCAGATTGTTCTGCTGCCACTGGCACTGCAGGGAGGGGGGACAGGAGTACTGACCCTCTCTCTGCACCTTGCAGGGTACGTGTCAGACCCCTTGAGCACCATGAGGTTCCACTCCTGCAGCAGCAGTGGCAGCTTTGAGGAGAGCAGCTGAGGGAGGGACTGTCTACCTGCCGCCAGCTTGGCCATTGACCTGCAGCTCTCGCTGCACCACTGAACCCCAGGTGTCACACCGAGATACCTGAACAGCTTTAGTGTTGATGACAAATATCCCCATCCCATGTTCTGCTTTAGCTTCCCCCTCTGCTGACCTGCCCCAGGGCTGGGTGTTGGTGGTGTGCTGCTGTTCGGTAACATGGGAATGCCCAGGAGGAATGCTGCACTTTCATCTTGGGCACTGATAACATGAGATGAAAGTAAAGAGACATCAATTATATTTCAGAGCTCTGAGGCAGGTTGCTTTCAGCTTGGACAGCCGTGAGGCAGGGGGCTGTCAGCCCACCCTGGCTGGGAGGTGCCCGGGAGTCGCCAACCCCACCCCCATCAAGACAAGGAGCAGCCTATCACCCTCACCTCCGTCCACCCATTGTGGGAGCCTGGTTGTTCCTGCTCCCAGCTTCTGAACTAGACCTGGTTTGGAAGTTCCCCATAGTGCCAGACACATCCTGTTTCCCATTCCCCACTCCATGGGTTGGCTCAGCTCCTCAGCACAGCAGCCCCAGCCACAGGTTGTCAGGCTCTGACCCTTGGGTGCTCTCCTGCACTCTCAGAATACAGACATATCTGGGTGCCCACCTTCCTTGAACCCTCCAGACATCCGTGTTTTCTTATTCACTTGGTTTGGTTTGAGGGATTATTTTTCTCAAAGGGTATAAGCTTTCGTTCAGTTGTTTGCTTACAAAAAGCAACAGAGGAACCCCAAAACAAACTATAAACCAGAAGGAAATTGTGTAAAACTGTGTCATAAAGATGATAACATTAACACAGTGAAAAGTGGCATTTTTGACTTGAAGCAAATCTGTGTCAGGGTGCCTTTGCATTGGGCACCCAGTGCCACAAATGGGCCCTGCAGTAGAAACTGAGCACGAGGAATTAAAAAAGAGAATAGAGGCAGGGCAGGAGAAGTTTAACTATTTTTCTAGAAGCAATTATAAAGCTAATTGTGCTGTTATTTTCTGGAGTTTTTTTTTAAATTAGCAAACTGTATCCGTAATCTTGTATATATGCCAAAGCAGAGGTGCCTCCCTGGTTGAGTGGGAGTCAGAACTCACTATTGCTCGGCAGGGCTCTGTGGGTGTTATTGAGGATGTTGTGTTCCTACAACCACGATCCCTAAAGCAGGTCTGTGATGAGGCCTCATGTGGTGCAACAGACATAAGCTGTGACTGCATGGTGGGCCCTGCTGATACACTTCTGCCATGCCTACCATTAATTCCACAGTCTTGATGCAATAAAAATGGGGAAGGTTTCACTTTGCAAGGCTTAGAGGTGGTTTTGCATTTGTTTTGTTTCACTTGCTGAAAAGTGGAATGGGGGAGGAGGAAAAGCAGAGCTGTAAGTGCAGCTCTGTTACAGCTCTCCCACCACCAGCCCTGGTACCAGCCAGTGGTTACCTCTGCTCCGCTGGGCTCGTGTCCCAGGTGCAGTTTCATTTATACCAGCAGTTGCTGGGATAATGAAATGTCAGGATAAACACACAGCAAAGCCTGGGATAGGGCTCACAAGGGGACCTGCTGGACCCTGTCTGCAGTCTTCCCAGCCCCCATAAGTCAGGATATTTCCATGGTGGGGGTTGGAACAAGAGGAGCTTTAAAGGTGCCTCCCAGCAAACCACAGCAAAACAATATCCAGCTTTGTCTGCAACTGGAGGAAATTTGCTGTGTTCTTTCTAGAAGTACAAGCAAGGTTAGCAGTTGGCATCCTGTGAGGGAAGAGGTACAGAGCAGCAGGGAGAAGATATGTCTGGGATGCTGATGAAAATTCCCTACCTGACCCTAATTGGCCAGATGTTCCATACGGTAGAGACACAGAAGCACAAGCTGATGAAGAAGAGCGAACAGAGATTACGTCTCATTCTTTGATGTTCACACCAGCCAGAAATACCAACAGGGCAGAAAGGATCCATTGTCATGTCGGAAAACTCAGTTCCAGCTCTAAGTTTCTTTTCCAACAGGAATTTTTTTCTTACAAATACTTCTGCTCTCTGTCTTTTTCCCTTGCATAAAGCAACCATGGAGTGACTCTGCATTTAGTGACTCAGCAACTGGGCCTGAAAACCAGAAACTAAAGTGGGTTAGAGAACTAAAAAGTAGAACAAGGGAGCAGACTTCATGTGCACTAATACCTCAGTGTCCTCACTGACACCTGAGCTGCTGGTGTCATCCCTGAGCACCTCCTCAGAACATATCACATGGAAGCAACAAATACCAGAAAGCAAAACTTCTGTATTTTAAAAAGCTCTTTACAAAGCCAACTGCTTGAAAATAATTTTACTGGTAATTAAAATTACTGGCTCCTGGAAGAAAACAATGTCTTAGTTAATTGGTCTCTATAGAAGAAACATCAGGCTTAGGGGGAAAGCATGTTTCATAGAAGTGATCAGTTAGTAATACAAACAAAAACTCTGAAAAATGTAAATTACTGAGTAGAACATGCTCCAAAGCTGTTTGTGGGAGTGCAAGTAGTCTGTGCTGTTCCCAGAGAAGCCTGAGGATCCCAGCACACCAAAATATTTACAGAGAATGAGAGAGTCTGAGGATTCTTACCATCCTTTGGAGATCTGCCAGTGCCTGCCAGCTGTAGTGGTATTTCAAATTGTTTAACGTATCAGCAATAGATGATTTAGATTAAAATAGATTATCTAGATTAAAATAATTAAAATAATATGGTGTCCAATCAGACAATGGCTTGGACTGCAGGCAGGAGTGAACCCAGAATTCCTGCAGCATGTGTCCACAGCACGGCACAGGACAGCCAGCACAGCACAGCCAGGCTGCTTTGGATGCTGGGCTGGTACAGCCCTGCCAGGTAGGCAGAGGGATTTGTCGTGGCTGAACCCCAAAACCCCTCAGGCAATTCCCAGTGAGGAAACCCACCTTGCAGCCCTCGTTTCAGACAGATGGATGTGCTGCCTGTACGGTGCTGCCCACCACCAGCATCCCGAGCAGTGTCTGTGAGCCACCATCCACATCCCTGCCAGCAATGCCAAGGCTTGGTGCCCAGTTCCAGGAGCTGGACTTCAAGCCTTCCCAAGCTGTGTCCACATTGCACAGCTGGCATGGGTTTGAACTGGAGAAATGCATCTCTTCAGCCTGTGGGATGTCACCAGGTTCCAGCTGTGCAAGACACATCTGAGGCACAACCATCAGCAGCCAGTGACAGGCAATTGAGAACACCTGACAGTTCAGGGAGTTCCAAAAGCCTTCCTGAGGAGCCAAGAATGAGTTTTGTCATGGGCACCACTGTTGGATAGTTTGTTTTGCTCACATATGCTCACTTTAATAATTAGTCTTTTTTTTTTCTGCTGCACATCTTGTTTTTCCCTAAGTGCCACCTACTTTTCACTTTGAAGTTAATTACTAATTAGCACCAGATAGGAGAGCAGAAAGGACCAAAGGAAATACTTCTAAACCTATATAATTATCCATTTCCATGGTTTTGCTTATTACCAGATTTCTGCCTACTCAGATGACAGGGACACTAATGTTTTGAAAGTCCATATACATGTTCCCAGCCACAGGATTCCTTCCCATAATTGTTACAACCACACACATAAGTGCCATTTATAAATATTTCAAGAATGTTAAATAAAGAACTGTCAGCTTTCTAGTTCCTTACAATCACACTGCCCTGTTCACCAGGGCCTTCTCTGATGCCCTGGGTCTCCTGCAGCCCTGGAGGGGCTCCCAGGGAATCCCAGCTAAGGTAAATCCCTGTATCCCCATCTGTCTTTGCTCACCTGTAACCCTTGAATTGCCACTCTTGTGCCCGAACACTCGGGTGCAGCTGTGCCTACAGCTCTGGGCATGAGCTTTGCATGGGTACCTGATTGAGGCAGCTTTAGCAGCACAAACAGCCCAGCATTGGTCAGTCCTTTGGCAAACAGAGACAGACATCACAGCCCAGGCCCTGCTGCACTGGCAGGAGTTATCCCTACAGTTAAACCATGGGCAAAAATTGAAGGAGCTGCACATATTGGTACAGGTGTTTAATAGACCCCAGTGAACATGCAGGTCTGGGTACATACACAGAAAACACAAGCCCCTGAGACAATCCTTAGCACAAATGTGCCCAGACTGAACTTACAAATGCAACTGCCTCTAGTACATGAGGGAACACACAGCAAACACTTGATCACATTTGAGTTTCCACTCCCATGCATACTATTCTGAAGTGACACACAGTACCAACCCACTCAAAATCCTGCTCATTTCAGCCCTCATATCCCTGCTTGAAAATGCAGTTACAGTCCCCACTGTGTGGGGCTGAGTCTCCTGCACCCACTATGCAGTGCCTAGAGGCTGCTGCACACCCAGCCCCCGGTGCCCAGCTCAGAAGGGTCTTGGAAGGCCCGTGGAGGTGCAGGAGAGTTGAGAGGAGCCTCAGGGAGCAGAGATGGGCTGCCACTGCCAGGCTGAGGCAGCTTTACATTGACCACCCCACTGCAGCCTCAGCCCAGGCTCTGTGGGCCAGGGAGTCACTCCTGACTGAGATCAGCAAAAGCAAAAGATCAGGCTTCATGCATTTACAAATACTTGTTAGAATTGTTCTGCTTTAACAACTTTCAACATTTCAAACTGTCAAGAATGCCCTGAAGTGTGGCCAGCAACAGGTGTGAATCCCTGAGAAGGAGCCTCTCAGGTCCCCTAGCACATGGGGAACTGTGCATGCAGGAGGGCTCCCCTCCCCTAGCCTGGGGTGGGGAAGCCCCCAGGCTAAAACCCCCATCTGAGGCTTCCTTCCCCCACCCCAATCCTGCCATTCCACCTCTGTTGAACACCTCTGGATGCTCTTACCAGAATCAGAGCACTGACATGCACAAGTGCCTCATGCACAGCAGTGAGGACACAGCCCAACTGACAAGAGGTTTCAGCTCAGAAAGGCAAAGATACCCCAAAAAAATTACAGATACACTCAGATATGGGCACCCTGTACAGACAAACACACAGCACATCTGCCTTCAGCTTCTTTCCCACCTGCAGGAGCAAGTGATGCATGGGGGAGGAGGGGAAATTCAGCCAGTTCCTCTGTCTTTTGGGAAAAACAAGCATGACAGCTGTGGAACAATCCTTGTGATTACTGTGTTCAGCTTTCTGAAGGAGTGCTGTTTCTTGGGCTGGCAAACACAGGCTTGTTTCAGCTGTCTGCTGCACACTGAGGAACTGCTACAGTGAAACGTAACAGGTGGCTGTGGTATTCACAGAGTAAACAGAAGAGTGACATCCCAGCTGGCACAAACCCACAGCTAGCTGTGTGAATGTTGCAGGACACAGCACTGAGGAGCTGTTGAAAAAGCTCAGAGCAGAGTTTCTTTCTCATCCTGGGGCTGTTCAGCAGATCCGATGACTGGGTCTGAGTTTGCACTGTCCTACAGAAAATTGAGCAAATGTTACAGAAGACATTCTGAACTTGGAGCTACTGAGGTACTGCTGTGACATCTACAAGCAGAGGCCAGGGTAACAGCAAAGCCGAGTGCTGCTGCTGCCCTGGTGCTCCAGAGCCCACGGGTGCTGCCAGGGCTCACCCAGTGCCACCAGAGCTGGCTGGGGGCACGGCCGAAGGGGACAGAGGGCGGCGGGGGGATGCGAGAATTAGGGCCACAGCGAAGAGATTTGCACGGGATTTTGGGAACAGGAAAGAACGTAGACAGCCACCACCCAAAAGGATATCATCCGTTGTCCCAGCTATCAGCAGCAGACATTTAAGCAATAGATAAGGAATGGGACGGTGGTGCATCCTCTGCCTATGACGGGGATCAACGCTGGGGGCTGTGACCAACGCAGGCAGGACTCACCTGGCAGGGACTGCGGCTCTTCTGGCCCGTGTCAGCGGCTCCTGGGCTCCCTCCGCCGGGATTGGGATTGTCCTTCCTCCGCTGCCCGGGCTCAGCAGCGCTCGCCGGGACACCCACTGCCTCGCTCTCTCTCGTGTTTCCACGGGGGCCCGACTGTCCTGCCTCTGCTCTCGCTCCGGCCTGCCCCGTGCCCTCCTGCCGCCCGTCCCTGCCCTGCCCCGCCGCTGTCCCGGGAGCTCCCAGCCGTGGCGGGGTGTCCGGGCACAGCCCCGAGCCTCCTGCAGGCCCTCTGCCCCTCGGCTCCACCGCCCCATCCCCGTGGGCAGGGGTGCCATGGAAGGTCTCTGCAGTCCGCTGTTCCCCACGGGACATTGCTCTACGGGCTTCTCCGTGCCGTGGGGACACGACATGCACTGTGCCCCACTCCCACTCTGCCTCGCCCTGGCCCTCGGCCCGTGCCAGCTCTGGCCCCGTTCCCTCGCACCCCAGTGCTGCCTCCTGGTTCACCCCTCGCCCACCGGCCACAGCTCCATCAGCCACTCCTACCCTGTTCCTCCCAGACTCCTCGGCTGCCCCCCTTCCTTTGCCTGACGCCCCCTCTGCCACTGCCATTCCTGTCCCGCTCTGTGCCTCCAGAACTGCTCCTGTCACCCTCTCCCGTGCCACTGTCCCTGTGCCCACCCCGCCACCCCCAGTCTCTGCCGCTTCCCTGGCCAGCACCGGCTCCCCGGCCAGTCCCTCAGCCAGAGCCACTTGTCCCGCCTGGCCACCCACCAGGGCGATGGCCACCAGCCCGGGCTCCCCTGCCCGGCTCATGGCCAGCCCCAGGGCCGGCACCGCCACCTCGCTCACCACCTTCTCCCCAGAAGGCCTCCCTTTCCCTCTCTCTTTTCCACACCTCAGCCACCCCTCCATCCCAGCTGCTGGCTCCCTTGGACCTGCTGCTCCACCTGTGGCCTCCTCTCCACCTCCTGACCCCTGTGTGGCCACCTCTGCAGACCTTCCCACTGCCTCACCGTTAGGTTTTCCTTCCATCGCCCTCTGTGTCTCTGCTTTGCTTCCCACAGACTGGTTTCCACTCCAAAGTGCTTCTGCTGTGCCATTCTCCTCCTGTACTGCCAGGGTCTCCTCCACCTGAGATGACCCTTCGCTGTCAGGATCCTTCCCAGCATTCCCCAGTGCCCGTAACACAGGTACCACTTCCAACACAGGACCCTTGCCAGGCTTCACTGGCACTTCCATCATGTCCTCCACTCTCTGGAGAGCATTCCCTCCCACCTTCCATACCTGGCCACATTCTGCTGCTCCTGCAGCAGCTTTGCCCATCTCCATTTGCTCCTCCCCTGAAGAAAACTCATTTGGCTTTGCAAACCCTTCCACTCCAGGCACTGCTTCTCCTGTTTCCATATACCTTAATGCTTCCGGGAGAGCCGCAGACTTCCCCACAGCCTCCCCCTCTTCAGAACTGTCTTCCTCCACAGCCTCTTCGCCTTCAGGGCCAACAACCCCAGCAATCCCTTCTCCTGTCAGGTTGGCATCCTCCACAGCCTCCTCTCCCTCTGCCAGAGCATCCACCGCAGTGCCCTTCCCTGCAGACCCTCTCTCCTGCAGGGACTCCCCTGCCTCCGACACTGCCTCACCTACCTCCTCCTCTGCCGGCAGCCCTGCCCCTCCCTCCGGGCCTTTCTCCACAGCCTCCTCTGTGACCTTCACGGCCCCCTCTGGCCCCTCAGACACAGCTCTGTTTGTGTCCCAGCCTGGCAGTGCCCCAGCTGGCCCCTCTTCCCCAGGTGCCAGCTCTTCCAGTGCTACCTTGCTCTCTGTCCCCTTCACCAGCACCTCCTGCTCCTCAGGTGATACCTCTGTGCTCGTTTCCACTCTCCTCCATGTCCCCTCCCCTTTCAGATGTTCCTCTGCCACAGTGCCTTCCTCAGGTGTGGATTCCTCCAGCACAGCCCCCGTGCCTGCCTGGAACAGTAAATCCCTCGCCCGTGCTGCTTCTCCTCTGGCCTCTTTGCTGCCAGCATCTCTTCCCGTCGCAGCACCATCCTGCTCCAGGGCTTGTCTCTGCCCTGCCACCTGCCCTTCTTTTACTTCTTTTCCTGCTGCCTTCTGAACATCAATGCTTCTCCTCCCTTCTGCCGAGAAACTTCCATCTGATGCTATTAGGGAATAATCAAACATTGACTTTACTCAGCACTGTGTCATTGTTACATGTTTTACAGGCTTAGTGCCAAAGGTGCCATCTCTGCCCAGCAATGAGGGACACCAACCAGCATGAGGACCAGAAGAAAACTTGTTCTGCTTCTTCTCATCACACCCCTGGGCTCTAACTGCATCTCTAGTGCTGCTGTCCTGGCAATTGGCGTAACAAATTAAGAAAAAATATTGATGCAAGGCCAGCTTTCACCTTTGTTAGTACTGCCTGCTCTGCCTCCCTCCCTTCCTGCCTGAAGGGAGCTCAGGTGTATGCGTGAAACACCTGTAAGCTTGACAGTGACACTCAGGAAGTCAGAAATAGGTGGTAAATTGCTCATGTAAAATATGCACACACAGGAAGAACACTCAGCTGTTCATATAAAATGGTTAATTGCTTCATGTGGATTCTTTAATTACACTGGGGAATAATGCAGGGTTGATTCCTGCCCCTGGGAACCAAAGTGTTTCCTGAGGAGGCCCCACTCTGCTGGAAGCACAGGGAACCTCAGTATGTTTGTGCTTGCTATGGCTGGTTTTCTGAATCATAGCCAGTTTTTTCATGGCCTGGGTTCTTTGACTAGAACCATTTAACTGCCAAAAAAGCATTAATTATACATGACTACAGAAACCGGCTAGTCATCACTGAATTTTATACAAGTCAGGAAAGAAAAAAAACACAAGGAGGGTTTAATAGCCAAAGGAAAGGGAAAGGGCAAACACTTCTATAAAAAGACTTTGGATGAATAAGATTTAATCCTTGTCCCTGACTGAGAGTCAACCTCACCTCCACTGGCATCATGCTCTGTACTTGCTGCATTCTCTGTTTCCTCACCAGCACAGGAATCACCAGGTTCAGGGTCAGAATTCATAGGATGATCATTTCCAGTTACTTTTGCCATTTCCTGCTGGACTGGTTTGCTGTCTTCAAAAACTATCACAAAGAAAACAGGAAGCAAGAAAGAGAAACCATTAAAAAGCAAAAGGATAGTAGAAGCCATCCAGCCATCTCAGCTTGGTTTAAAATAGTTTAAAATTCATGTTTGGACAAAGCCCTAAACTGGAAACACGAGCAGAAAACACCAAGCCAAGGTTACATTCTGAGTGGTTACTGAGCTTACAGCAGCACAAAGTGTTCCAGCAGCCTGAAAACAGTCCAGCAACATCCTGTACTGCACCATGACTGAATACATGGTGACATACACCAGTCACTCAGGGAGCTGTACTCACCACCTCCTTCCTCACTCTGAGGAGACCCTTCCTTGCTATCCTCCATATTCAATATCCTGCTTTCCCAAGGCACTGGAAGACGTTCCTCCTCATAATTCATGTTACTTTCTTCTGACCCAGCCTGTTTGAGTTCCCCGTTAACTTCAGGACTTTGATGCTGTATTGCCATTATATTTTCACAAAAAATTCCAGTATCTTCCCTTGCTATTAGGTCTTCTGGTTTTGCCCTTCCTGCTTCATCTATTCCTTTCTTTTCCAGTGCAGAAGTCTTCTGATTTTCCTCCATACTGAGCAGTTTATTCTCCCCATTCCCATTTCCATACTGTGCATGTGCTGTGGTATCAGATGCCCTTTTGACATCACACTCCTCTTTGCCATTGTCTGTCATAATTTCAGAATGACAGTCACCCTCAGTTCTGCACTGAGTGCTGAAGGATGAGAGAGAGTCTGCAGGTCTCCTTTCTGGAAAGAGCAAACAGCACTTTGGTTTAGTATTTGTCACTAAACATCTGCATTCACTGGGCACTCGCAAAGGACAGAATTTCATCCAATAGGAATCTCTGAATTACACCATCTGAGGATATCATGGCAAAATTCCAGTAAGTGTAAATAGAAGAACATTGCCCAGATGTATCAATGACTAAATCTATTTAACGTTTTGGGGGGGGGGGGGTGTTTCTGATAATGGAAATTAACCAGATTATCAATCACACAGAAATACACATCCAAAAGCACCTCTAAGTATGACTCAGACAGGGTTTAGCACAGAATCTTGAGCCCTGTTTGATAAAAGACTTCAACCATAGCAACAATCCTTCAGTGCACGCCTGTTAATTCACTGAATATTAGAAAGATCTCCAAAGCCATGTGTAAACATAATTTCATCATGGAGATTAAGTTCACTGTCTTCTCTGGAAAAACATACAGACATCACCATTTAAATTCAAAAATTGAAAGTTTGAAGGGAAAAAAGGCAGTAATCCTTCATCTAACACTGAGGTGACCAGCAGAGCTGACTGCTGCACAGCCTTGCTGCTACCCACATTCCACATGGGTTCAAGAAGAGATTGATGAAACTCAAGGCAGAAAAATCCAGTCAGGCTGAATTAGTAAAAGTCCCAGAGCTGTAAACTTTGCAGAACTGCATGTTCAGAAAAACATGTTGTACCAAGAAACTGTACAGCCACAGTTTAAAGACTCCCACTCAGGGTACCACTCCTCCACCATGGGAAAATCCAAGGGAGTTCCTCTCCAGACCCTTCCCCTCAGACAATCTAATGGTTTCTGAATCTCTGGCACAGCCAGATGCATTAGAGCCATATTCAGGGCCATTAAGGACAGCATTTCTAAAAACCAGGATGATCTGTCAGGTTTTCTGGGACCCCTGAGAAGGTGAAAGGGGTCACAGCTTCTTAGGTGTGAGTCCCACTGACATGGGGGCTACCCTGCCAACCTGCTGCCTGGCTCCATCTCCATTCCAGCACCTAAACAGCTCAGCAAAAGCCCACACTCCCCCTGGCTGCCTGTGGTTCAGTGGCAGACGTAGCATTAGTAACAGAAAAAACAGCTGTCTTTTATTTTGTTGGTAGGAATGGCATGGGTTTCCCTGTGCAGACCGACCACACACACTGGACACACACACACTGCAAAGCAGGCATCAGGTCAGCCTCTCTAAGCCTCGTTAGGAACAAAACTAACCTTGTTGACTATTCTCAGAGTCCCTGTCAGAATATCCATCACTTTCATCTTTCTCACTGCCAGATGTCTGCAGTGCCTTTTGGGATGAGGTTCCACTCTCCTTTCCATGGTCTAAATTATAGTTTTTATCATTTGAGGATGACTCTGACATTCCATTTGTTTGATCAGCAGTCTGTCCCTCTTCATTAACTTCTTCATCTGCTTCAAAGTCTTCATCATACTCTAAAATAGAAGAATTGTACTGTTAGACAGGAAACAGAATTCACAAGTAAAAAAGTTCTTTTTAAGCAGACAGAGGTTAACTTCATTAATCTCCTTTTGTCCTTATATTTGCCCAATCTTTTTAAAGCAATGAGAGAATCTAAGACCACAGAAATCATATGGACACATTGTCATAAAAAAGTACTGTGTTCTTCATAGAGTAGCAAAAATGCAGCAAGACTACTGATTGATGCACCAAGTATGATTAATACATTAAAACAAAACCAAACACAATCATTAGCCATGGAAAGGACTAGAAAAATTAAGAGCTGGGCAGACTCAGAAATTAATGCAAGAGTCTCTTATCACAGGAGAAAAACTGGTTGTGATGAAAAAAAATTACAAGCCATCAAGAAAGCTGGAGAAAGGTAATATATTGTAGTACAAGGTATGATAAATGTAGATTGACAAGGTTAAATAGCAAAGAAGTGTCTTACAAACACAATGAATTTAATTAAACCCAGCCAAAGGGTGCTGCAGAGGCACTCTGTTGTAACACTGCTCTAAAGAGCTCCTTCAGGCCCAGGGGAAATCCCAGAACAAATGAAGCTTGCACAGAATTACCACTGTTACATCCACATGTCTGGATTTCAGCCAGGCACTCACCTGACAGGCTGTGACATCTCATAAATAACTTTGCTCGGATCTGTAGAAAAAGATGCATTAAAGAACACTGCCCTTCCCTGCCAAGGTTGCACTATGCACATCCCAGGCACCAGCACAAGAGATGGCAGCGATTCCCACCTAAAATCCAGTCACTGTGCTGCTGTCAGGCGCTCCCTGTGCCCACAGCAGCGAGGGAGCACACCTGGCCCGTGCAGGCGACTGTCACTGCTGCCACACCAGCTGTCCCTTGTGGCCATCATTCCTCAACTCCTTTCTTTCCATCAGGGCTTTTAATGTACTGAAGTGACAGAATACCCAGGGCAGAAATGAAGAGTTCTGATGCAGAACCAATTAGGCAAATAAACAATTACCCAGACAATAACAACTAAGGGAATAAGGAGATTTATTTTCTGTATTAAAAATCAATTCAGATTCCAATTGCAGTGTTGGCAGTGAGGCCTCCTTAGGTAACTGTCAGAAGGGCAGCTCCTCCTGAAGGAAAAAGGCCTGATTAATCCCAAACACACATCCGGAGGGACTAACAAGGCAGCTGAGCAGTCACACCACAGAACTATGAAAGCAAAAACAGGAATAGGAAGCCGGAATTAAAATCCCTCTCTAATGTGACTGCCTCTGAAGAAGACTATGATAAGGAGTGAGTGAAGGCAGGGGCTGAGCTTGATGCCTCTTCCATGGAAGAGAACATCTTTCACTAGACCAGATTGCCCCAAGTCCCCTCCAACCCGGCCTTGGGCACTTCCAGGGATGGGGCAGCCACAGCTTGTCTGCCCAACCTGTGCCAGGGCCTCACACCATCCTTACTTAGTCACTTTCTTGGCTCTTGCAAACCATCTCATCCTGTCGCATTGCTGAAATTAGCCCCACTAATTCTATTGCCCAGCCACAAGCATCACCACATTTCTCAAGCCCCAGGGAAGTCAGAGGCCCACAGTCCCATACCTTCTCCAGAATCATCCTCTCCCATTTCTCATCCCCTGCTCATGTTTGGGAATACTGTACCATTTTTATTGATATCTTCCTGACTGTCTTCACTCTCATGTCTAGATTGATTTGCCATTTCTTCTTCTCTATACTCCTCTCCAGTCTCCAGTTTTTCCTCAAGGGTTTCCACACTTGCTTCATGACCCGGTAAGATGACTAACACTGAATTTTTCACTGATTTCTGCTCAACACTGCTGTTACTTGGCTCACTGTGCACAGCATATTCCCAGGAACCCACGTGCTTGTCCACATGGTACTCCATCTTCCTCTTGGGAGGGGGTAGCTTTTTGTCCAGGCCCATCGCAATAATGCACCTACAAAATCACACAGATTGGGAAGTATCACATTTTTCTTTCTGTGAACAATGGAGAGCAGCAGACATAGTGAGTTCAGCTCATCATCAGCAGTGAAACCAGGTACCCATCTACCTCTGCACTGTCACAACACCTCATGTGGAGAAGCACCCCGAAATGCCAGAGAGCTCCCCTAACACAGATGTAGTTCTTCCTTGAAAAACAGTTAACTCTGTCTGCACTTATAGGTGACAATGAACATATAAACAAATTAAAACCATTATTATAATAAGTGATACTGCATTTGAACCTGCACCAAGCATTGGCTGTGAAAACAGAACCTCTGAGAAAGGCAGACAAGCTCCAAATCAGACATGTTGGATCCAGATCCTGCTGTAACACCCAGTAAAGCGGTAACTCAGAGTTTATGGATAAGACTGGGGGTTTCTGAATTTGTCTGCTGGGTCTAATAAATGTGGGGGAAGAGGGAAATTGAAAGTGAATAATTTTCAGTTTCTGTTCTGTTTTCCTATCTAAAACAAACAGCTGGAAAACAAAGCATTTTGAATGAGTTGTTGAGACTGCTCCTCTTGTGTAAAATGGAGTGACGTGCAGTCAGGAAGCCCAGACAAGAGACCAGAGTTCCTAATCCTGATGGAACATTAACAGCCACCACGGGCCACCTTGCACCACCCTACATACCCCACAAGGGCCAGGACAGCGTGCTCTGGGTAGTACATGGGGTCAAATCTGCAAGCAGAGGGTAAAACTGAAACCGGAACTTTCACTTTAGCTAATTCCAAACCTCTCTGGAAAAATAATTTTTCTTCTCAGACAACCATGTCTTAAAATCTCTTCCTCCCTCAAAACTGCTATTTTAATGTAAGGCTTGATTGAAATTCCCCTCGCATTCCAGCTGTCTCCAAACTACTGTAGAATATCCCACAGTCATTCAGGCCAGAAATCTTTTCATTTTGTGGGCATAAAAAATAAACATGACCATCCCTAAAGACTCCTACCTCTTAATGCTTTGTTCCTTGTGTTTTCTTCAGGAACCTTTGGGATATTGAAGCACTTCTGCTAGACAAAAATTCTGGATCTCAGACAGCAGAAAACTCAGAGCAAGGCTCAGAGCATGGTACAGAAATCACTGCAGCAAAAACATCATGAGCCAAAGCCCTGACCCACTAGGGAAAATCACCTGGAACTTTTGTTGGGAACTAGAGTAGATATTCAATGTGTGTCATACAGCAGCAAACAAACATAATTGCACCTGACCTGAAGGGATGTGAAACTAGTTGTCATCTATGGGGAAAATCAGGTCAAAAGAGATGGGGTTTAAGTCATCAGATAAGGTCAGCTGGACTGACAAAAGGCAGGGAAATAGAGATATACTAAGAATAAGAGGGAAAGTGGGACAGAATGGAGAGGTGATTCAGGAAGGAATTAACTAATTTTTGAATACTATATTAAATTCAGAAGATTCACTTAACATCTTTCTAGAAATCAAACAAAGCTGAGATTTGGGCATTTCCTAAACTCTACAGCCACTATATCCATTCTAAATTCAGATGCTTTTCACTTCTTTGAACATGCTAGATAATACATTTACATAAATCACATTCATTGTTAGACTGGAGTAAAAAAATACAGTACAATAAAGTAACATTTTTTCCTTAGAATTCAGTCCATATCTGAAGGAACTGGGTACAGCTCTGTGGAGAGTCTCTTGTTCCAGCTGCTTGCTGCTCTTTTAAAAATTATTTATTAAAAGAACACAAAAGATTTTAAAGTATCTGTGTGTCCAGGAGTTTACTTGTCTGGCCTGAATTAACAATCACAGAAAAGAAAGATTTTATGACAATTAAAGCTTCTGGACAGAACCACAGCTGTTGGTCACACCACTGACCTTCATCCTAACCCAAGACCCTTTTGCACAGATTTGGTTTCTGAACCATGGTCAACATTCAGTGCTGCCTTATTCTGCAGCTGAGGATATCACAGCAGAATCCCATCTCAGAAGCAGAGCTGTTTAAAAATAAATTGTACACAAAATAGCCTCTGAAAACCACAGCTTGATACTTGTTTCCCTGTCACTTGGGCCAGAGACATGCGGGTGGCACATGAACCCCACATCCCACAGCCACTGCCCAGTGCTCAGCCACCTCCAACAGCCCAACACAGCCAGCACCAACACTACCCATGCCACGCACACAACACAGGGAGACTGAGGAGGCACAGAAAACCAGCTGTGATGGCACCCTTGGAGGTGAGACCCTGACAGGTAACCTCAATCCTGAACAGTCCAATGGCTGCTGAGAAACCGAGCAGGTTCCACACAGTCAGAAAGATGAAAGAGGAACAAGTGAAAAACTCTCTAAAAACTAAGTCCCTGCAAGCAAACTGTACTCATCTCCATACCTGTAGCAAGGAGATGCTCCCTCCACATTGAGAAACCTGAAGTATCTGTGTCTGCCTCGGAGCCTGGAATGCCTCTGATGTTTGTACTCACAGCAACAGCTCAGCCTGTCAACTTGCATCCCGTTGAGAAAAAAGGTGAGGCTGAATGGAAAACCGTGGTGCCTTTTGGAGATGAACTGGAAGTTCTCTGCAATCACAGAAAGAAAGGGTTCAAAGAAAAACACTGCACTTCACTGTCAGCCTGGGGTGATTGCTGTATCTCACCTGCCTCAGCACACCACAAAGCCTTTTTGGCCAGGCTCTGGGATTCTCAGTTCTGTTCACCAACTGGTCACACTCTAGCCCTCTATACACACAGCCCTGGCTCTTGCCAACTCCAGGACCCAAGGTGGACATAGCTAGGATAAGTGAACACACTGTCAGTTTGGCCACTCACTGCTATAGCAGAACAGAGGTCAGAGCCTCTCAGAGCCATTTTATGTGCCTGATTTCCCAGAAAACAATTCACCTTTTATTGGTGTGATGAAATTACACTCCCATAAAAGAGATGAGAAGTGGGCTCCCACTATGTACTTTTCTGTCTGGAATAATAAGCAACACTTGCTGATGTATTTTAGCAACTCAGATAAATCCTATTTAAGGACAGCTTACTGCTACAGCTACTCTATTAATGTACATCTCTATAGAAAATGTATCTAATCCACAGTATTTTGTTAAATCAGTTCTCTAAATTCCTTTTACCATCATTTGCAAAAGTAATTGTAACCTCACTTTCAATCATGGAACTGTAGATTCAGATTTAGTGTGGAGGCAGGCAATATAAAAATCCTTGGATGCAGGTATCTTGACTGAATTCAGCTGAAATAATTCTGTTGTCACAGCAAAGTTTTAGCCAGAGAATATGCTGTCAGAATCAATATGAACTCATTGACTCTATCCTTACCTCCTTCCAACAGCTTGCCTTTGTAGACACAAAGGTTTTCTCCTCCACAGTGCTGCTGATAGACCTTGATCTCATCCCTGTAATCAGCATCATCATGAGACAAATGCACACTCTTGCCTAGGTAGGCCATGGTGATGACAGCATTGCTGCATAACGGGGACTTAGGAAAACCTCCAGAATTCTGTAGCAGGAAACACACAGAAATGCCTCCAGCTTCCAAGTCCAACAGGAGGAGAACAAAAAGCTCACACCTGTGCAGCACACACTTGAGGCTTCCAGGCTTTTGCAACAGGCACTGAGCTGATTAAATGGGGAAATGTTTGTAACATGCAGAGGGTCAGGGAAATATTTCAAACTAAAAATCCATTTCATTGAATAGCCCCAGATTGCAGGGACCATGTTTAATAACCCGTATGATCCCTCCCAATCCAGAGTTCCTACGATTTCATTTATAGGAGTCAAAACTGGCTGGAAACAGAGTGTAACCAATGCAGTGCTCATACACTTTAGGCATTTCACAAATCCATGGAGCTCTGGTACCAGCTATGGCCAGAGGCACGATAGGACTGACTGAAGTGAAAGGTCCTATGCATTTTTGTTCAGCACCTTCTTTCTCCCCAACTGATGACAAACACAAAATGTTATAGTTTACAGAGGCATGCACAGCAGTTATATATTTTAAAAGTTATACATTCTAATAGTTATACATTTTCTTCATGCAAACTAGGTATGCACACTTTTCAGCATTAGGTAAACACACCAGTGAGGAAGGTAATACACCTGTACGCAGACAGAGATAAAGTACCTTTGTTAAAAGTTGCCCTATGTCATTCGATGCAGTGGTGGGACGAAACCGCCTCCCTGTGGGCACCCCACTTCTCCCTGCAGGGACACCCCTGTCCCCTCTATGAAGGCGGGGTGGTGGCACTGGCACCACACAAGGGTTGACGACGGGCAGCTGATATGGGGATACACCAGTCACGTACTCCACTGAATTCAGAAGCCTTAAGTCACTCCTCTCCCCCTGCAAAAACATTTTAACCAGGTGACATAGGTTTTGCAGAACCAGCTCCTGAGCATATGGAACTGGCCATAATCTGACTGCTTGGTACATTTAGCAGCACACATCCTTCTGGAACAGCTCCTTAACTTGGGGCCTGCAATATGTTAATTAAAACATTTCTGTGCTAAACCCCTTTCTTTTAATTTGCAAGGCAACATGCAGATTGATTGAAAATGTCACCCTCAGAGACACAGACAAGACTGCAAACCAAGCTCTGCCTGCAGCCCTGCAGAGCTCTGATCTCAGACAGAACCCTGCAAAACCCTGTAGCAGTGCTGCACTCACAGTTGGAAAGCACATCTCAAAGCACCCAGAGCTGTCCAACAGGAACAGCACTTGGCATCTATTATACAAAATGGGGTCAAAATGCTGCTTCCCCATCGGAGTGGAGGTTTAGTCCTCCTCCAGAATGAAATGCAAACAGAGGTTCTGAGGAGTAAGATATGGCCATAGAACCAGTTCTATGCTTCATGCTCTGGCACTGAGCTCTTCATCATGTTCTCATACTGACATCTGATTTAGCTGTTTTGTCAGGTGTGAACATTAAAAAAACTATTAAATCACCCATAATTTGAGTAGACATAAATAGTACCAGCAAAATCTTGGAGAAAGAATTGTGGTCATCCCAACACAGAGCAAATGCAGAGCAGAAGGGACCTATTCATACAGTGACTTCCAGACAGTGATAGCAGGTTACACTCCCACTCCAAAATCTTCCCATCCTATTGAACTCATATCACAAAGCCAATTACATTATGTTTTTCTAGAACAGAAGACAACTCCAAATATCACTTGAAAGTGACAGTGAACATATCAGGATCGTGTTTGACTCTCATTCTCTGAATCCGATGGTGTGACTTAGTAGGTGGAATGGTTAAAGAAAGGAGGTTTTTGCTACTTGCAGCTGTAGACGAAGATGAAAACTTGTAACACTTGCAAGTGAAAATATTCCAGAGTTACTGGTCTTAACCAGTGTTTGCCTCCCTCTCTGCATAACAGAAAATTTACTTAGAGGGAAAACATTTATTATGCAGAAAAATGTTATACTATAACAGGCAGGTCACCACGTTTTTCCTCACTGTGATCAAGAACCGGGTGTTATAGCAGTAAGACAATGCCTTGAAAATTCAGGGGAAGTGAAAAAGGAGAGTTCAAATAAAAGCTGATGCCATTTGAAAGGCATGCTCCCTGCAGCACACAGTTCTGGGAACAACAGTATTAAAGCAGTACTATAAAACTGTCCCAAAAATGCTATTATTTTGAGAATGAAATACAGCCTCACCCCATGGGCAAACTGCCGATCCCATTCCAGTATGTGGCACTTCTGTTGGGAAGCCTTTGGTACAGACCCTGCTGCAGCCTGGCCACGAAGGGGCTGGAGGTGAAACGGCTGCTTTACATTCCCTGGAGCTGTATTTGGTCGCCAGGAGCTCTGCAAAAGGAAAAACAGCAACAAAATCTCTGTATAACTTCCAGTGCAGAGCAGCACCACAAAGTCAAAAAATAGCATTGATGAAGGTATCTGGAAGAAATGAGTGATTTCAGGTACCTCCAGGACACGACATTTTCTAGTCTGCCCCCAAAGAGCCAGACCTCTTTAGGCACCTCTAACTGATCATCCAAAACTGTAGCATCCAAAACAACTCTTGGCCAGAAATACGTTTGCTACTGTCCTTCACCACGCAGCCTTGAAGTAAACACGATGAAGTCACAGGAACTGTAGCAGTGTGCTATGGACTTTAGCACATGGACACTGAGAGAATGCACAAAAAAACCCACGCCTATTTTTGTTCAAAACTCAGCTTTTTTCTGACTTTTTTGTTTCATCTTGTCCTTGTATACCCTTCAGAATACCAAGTTAAAATGTTACAGCCTAACAGCACAATTTAACTGACGTAACTCACCACCTTAGAGGATGCAGGCTCCTTGGGTTGGTGCTGATGAGGAGGACGTCCACCACCATAATCAACTCCAAGTCCAGGTGTCCTCTGTATGGAGAGAAGGTCATTCAGGACTTGAAAATCTCTCTTCAATCTGCACCAATTATCATTACTGATACAGAGAACCAGTTAAAACTAAACAATATACTTGACCTTTGACCTTAGGCTGTAGTATCATTATATTTTCAGAGTATATTAAGATCCCTTCTTTGCTGGGAGAAAGCCAGAGCTCCAGAGCACAGCCCTCTGAAATGAGCTCCAAGTCTGACTTCACCCCTTCAACTCTGTTTTCTTAAAGACCTCCACTGCTTTCAGGACTTTACATCATGTGTATACTATACAGCTCTGGTATTCACTGACGATGCTCAACACACTGATACTGACTTATTTCATGAGGCAGCTAAAAGTGAAATATTGAAGCAGATTTATCAGAGAGCAAAGTTTTGTTTGGGTTTTTTTTAATAAGGTCTGATGTGGCATTCCTGCAACTCTGTCTTCTGGAGATTACTCTTTAATGGCACAATTCTGCAAATAGGAAATCAGTCTCAAGTGATTAAGGATGAGGCCCTAATCCAGAATGATCCAGGCAGTCAGTGCTCTGTACTAAGTATAGATGTCACAGGTCTATGTGCACACTTACAGTTGTCCCCACTTCCATGATAGCCCATGGAGAAGTTGGTCAAACTCACCCGTTGTGAGCGACCAGCTCGTTCTCCAGCCACTAAAGGATGGAGCCCATTACGGTTCCTTGGACCAAGTGGTGGATGTGGAGAATGCATTGGGATGGCATCTTCCACTGATCTTCTGAATTGTTCCACCTGAAAGTACACAAATCTATGTCTCTGAGGCACTAAATACTGTAACAGTGATGTCTGAGCCTCATTACATCTCCCTTTCACTGGACAGCTGTGATGATCAGCTCACCTGATGGAACACCCAGTTAAGGAAGGAAAGAAAATAATGGGAGAATGCAAAAAGACGAGTGAAAATACTTGTCCCCAGCTCTGATTCATTTTCCTCCAGCTGTCTCCAGCTGCTCACCCCCCAGATTCAATTCATCTTCCTATTTCTGTGTATCTCCCAGTTCTTGGTTTATTTGAAGGCTCTTTCTTTTTAAATTTGAGTGCACCTGCCTCTTCCCTGCTCTGACCAAGGCCCATCTCCACCTTCTCTCCTCATCAACCCCCCACTGGGAATAACAGCCCACTGGAAATAGATAGCTCTGTGTCTCAGCTTCCCTCACTCAGCCATCTGCCCTCCTCCTTTCCTTTCAGACAAGCAACCCAGCCAAATTCACTGAACATATGAGGCAAGACTTAAATTACACCAATGGCTCCAGCCAGGCTTCTGCATCCCAGCATAGCAGAACATCACCTACAGATCAGGTATCTGTGGGCATCTCACTGAAGGAAGTTTATGTTCCAAAATTATCCAAGTGCAGGATCCCTCGATAGGGTGCTGCAATTGCTGCTTCCACAGGGTGACTTTCTACCACAACAACACCTCTGCAATTCCCATAGTAACCAGTGCTTTTTAGGAAAATCTCCTTTCTTTACCTGAGGATCTCCTTATAGATGCATTATTTACAGTTTAACAGATCTGACATTGTTTCCCAGATGCTCAAAGAAGCAGCCAGCTTCTCAATGCACTCTTCTCAAAGCATTCTGACTCCTAATACAGCAAATTTCTACCAAAAAGAGAACAGCTTTTCTCAGGAGAAGCCAAGTGATTTCAAGGGGAGAATCATTGACTTCTTTGGGATTTCCATTACTCTAACTACCGAATCAAGCTCAACCTACGTAACAGCAAAGTGAAAGCTCCTGAAACCTCTTTTCCTTACTCACATGCTAGTTCTGCCCAAATCCTGTGGAGAGGCAAATGACTGAACACATGAGCTCAGTGTTCAGCAGCAGTCAAAAGCACAGAGGGTCTAGAATTACTGTGAGGAGAATGTATCTTGAATTATTCATCCTGTTTTGGCTCCCCGTTTCAAAACAGAAATAGTAGAACTAGAAAAGGTTAAAAAAATAGCAACAGTAATGAGAAGCTCAGCTAAGAAAGATTCAGGCTGAGGGTCTTCAGCTTGGAAAACTGAGAAGGAATTGGAAGAAGGTATGTAAAACTACAGATGCTTTGGAAAAAGAGAAGAGTTATTAACTTTTTCATACTGAGAACAATGGAGTATCCAACAGAGATAAAAGACAGTAGATACACTAATTACTGTGCAGAAATGCAAGGAGGTACCATCTCATACAACTCATTATTAAATCTCCCCATGAAGAACACTGCAGAACCAGAAGAATAACTAGATTCAGAAGGAATTAGGTGCATGGATGGAAGTTCCTAAATTTCCAGACAGAGAAAGAAGGAGATATAACATGGGGCAGGATCATCCTTTAGTTGCCTGTTTCTTGTACTTTTCCATAAACATCAGAGACAGAGCACTTGACTCAATGAATCTCTGGCCAGATTTGTGGCTGTCACTCAACCCAGGGCAAGGCTGCCAGGTGCCATCAGCACACAGCAGCACTCAAGCCTTACCTTGATTTTCTGCACCCTCTCCTTCTTTGCAGAATATTCAAGTGTCCGTTTTATTTCCAGCTGATGATGACGCTACAAATGTAAAAGGAAGAGAAATCACATTACTGTGCATTATGAGATGTCAGCAAATACAAGAACACTTGCTTCTGTCCCGCTTGTCCCATGCCTTCTCCATGGCCTGGCTCACTGAGCCCTGTAATAAAATTAATATGGATTGAATCCATTTGCATTTCACCTGCATATAATCACACAGCCAAGGGAACAACTGAGCACTGGTAAACTTGGTAAAGTTATAGGGACCAACTCCACTCCTGAATCACCACAGAAATGTGCCCGAACTTTTTATTCAGATGATAAATATAAATGTCAAAGTTTTATTTTTATTAGGGTTTTTTCAAGCAAAATAGCCCTGCGAATATCATCACATAATCTGAGGGCTGCTGAAGAGCAGTGAGGAAGCCTGCTCTCGTGACACAGGGTTTGACAATGAGTGGCCTGTGTAGGGAATTCTGTAGGGAATGTCAAGCACAGAGACTGTCCCTTTTCCCAGCAGGAGAGAGCCTTCCAGGGGAGCACGAGGGCACAAATGGAAAATAGTCCAGTACAAGCTGGCTGTCAGCAAGGAAGCACCTGAGAAGGCCCACACACCCACAGTAAGAGCATACCTCCATGTCAAGGACTTTATGAAATATGGCATGAGCCAGGCACTCCTGTACATATCTCTGGTGGTCCCTCCTCATGGCATGGAGCCGGTATTCTTTCTCAGGTATTATTCTTCCACTCCTTGAGATCTGCCATGCACAAATATAATGTTACTGAAAAGGAGAAGATGGAATAAAGTATGTTTTGAAACTGTGCAATTTCCCAGGAAGACCACTTTCTCCTCCTGTTTAGCTACCACCTCTGCCCCTGCCACAGTGCTGGAACTCACCTTCCAGCACAGGTCCGTCTTCAACCCCATGAACTCCACCTGCCAAATGGAGGGAGCAGCAGCCACATTTCTACCAGCCAAAGGCTCAGCCTTATTTCTCATGGGCCACTGCCCAAGGGGCTGGAAGGAATTAAACACTTGCCTTCCAACTGCTAAGGGCTGCACCTGCCTGTGCAAAACAGAGTCCCACCTTAGAGTGCATCAGTGTTTTTTAAAATGTTCAGCACATTCATCTTTAGCAAATCCTTCAGGTTTCCATTAAACACTTTTGAAAAATAACACTAAAGCTATTTAAACAACCAGTCAAGTCAAAGATGTTTCCATTTCAGTGTGAAACCCCTGAGTGAATCAATGTGATGCTGTATTTTTGCAAACTGGAAGACTTGGCAGAGGGAAATGAGCAAAAATAAATACAGAACAAAAGCATAAACACATTCTGATTGAATGTTGAACTGAGGTGAAAATTTTGTGTCTCACCAGTCCCGATCTCTGAAGATGTCGTCTTATCCTGGCATTGCTGAAATATCCAGCCAGGTGTTTGTCTGTAAGGCTGTTGTAGGTTGCAAGAAATCTGCAACAAAATCAATACAGATGTTTATAATCCCCTTGACTGACAAATTATTACAGTGTAAGTTAAACAGAACTACCCAATAATTTGCTGTAAAAAATGCTGCCTTGGTGAATCACACCCAATTTGGTCAGATAAATGTCCATTAGCTTATGTAAAAGCAGCATCTTTTGGTCTCCATAAAATTTGTATCGTAAACCAGAGAGTTGTACGTAAGGCAGAGCAGCTCAGTGTGGAACCACTGACAGGCTGACAGGCCCAGCCCTGACAGCCTCCACCACCACCGGTTCCCACAGCAGTCCCCTGGGATGATACACCCTGATCTTGGGCATGGCAGTGCCACACAGTACCTGGAGCTGGATTCCAGCTGCACAGACCCAGCTGCCCAGCCAGCCTGCCTGGGGCCCTTTGGTGGCAGGGACAACTTCCATAGACCAGGTTGCTCCAAGTGCCATCCAACCTGGCCTTGGACATTTCCAGAGATGGGGCAGCCACAGCTTCTCTGGGCACCCCGTGCCAGGGACTCACCCCAATCAAGCTACCAAAGATCAGAGCCTCCAAAACCTAAATCTTAGATGTGAGAGTTGAACACAAAAACTGAAGCATTCATAATTAGTAGATATGTTTTTAACAGTTCTTAACACAATTGTATCTTACTTCCCCCTCTGTAAAACGGGACAAATAACAAATTCAGTGACAATAGGCTGCAGTTTGTAATACTGTAAATCCATTCACATTTGTACAATTTACACACTCAGGCACATCTTGCATAATACATTCAGCTTGACCTTTGGGCTCTCTGGGCAGGATGTGCTTTAGTCACACAAGAGACTGATATTTTTTGTTGTCTTTGGCTGTAGATTTAAATGCCATTGTACCTCTACTATATCCCTTTCAGCTGGATAATTCAGTCAAATGTCTATTGCCAGGCTGAGCTGCCACACACAAAAACATACTCAAGGAAAGAAAGAGCAATTTATCTTAAAAAAAGAGATTATGCATTTACAAGAATTTATGTGGGGTTTCACAATAACCTCACGGGTAGCTGCCAACAATGAATTAAACTTTAAACAAACAAGCAATGTAGCTTACCCTGTTATGCCTGTTGATTAAGCACTGATACTCTAGCAACTGTTCTATGCTACCTTTTTAATCCAAAGTTTGCATTTGAAACCACCAGATTCCACCAATTGTGCTAAGTACTGATTTATGGTATCACCTGGCAACTGCATGTTGAGGCAGAAAAGAAACTCAGTCGCATTCCTTTTCATTCGCTTCCTTGCATGTAAGATTTCCTGGACCACATAACTAGTTAAAATACAGCTCCCACCTGAGCACAGTGATGTGGCAACTTCTGTTGCACAGACATCTCATTACAGGTATTTTCTCTTTTAAATTATAAACAATCTGATTCTCAAAAATGTTGAATCAAATTCAGAGTTCAAAAGGGGCATTGGAGGAAATAAGGAAACGTGTTGGGCCTGAACCAAAGCCCATTAAAGCACTGGAAAGAATGCAAGAGGACCCACTGGGGTTTGGCCATTGCCATGCTGCCCTGAGGAGCCAGCCCCGGCAGCCTCTGCAGCCACAAACACCGTCACAGACAGTCCCTCAGGAACAGGCAGGGACACTCCAGCAAAGCAAACACTTCTCCCATTTGGTCTCTGCTCCTGCATGTGGCATCAGCAAAAGGGGAACAGAAGTTCTTGTCTGAGGAGTTTTCTCCCAGATTCCAATATTTAAGTACCACACAAAAATGTCACCTCTGAAACCTCTCCAACAGGCAGAAGTGCAGAACTGACAAAATTCACGTTAGGAAAACACAGCAAAGGGAGAGCACCCACCTTAGTCATCTCTATACAGCCTGTGTGTCACAGTCACCACATCCCTTTCTGGGTACTCCTGGGACTCCTTTTTCTCTCCCATTTATCCAGTTCATTCTTCTCTCCAAAAATGCTGAGGTTTTATTAGAATTGTAAACAATTTTCCTGGCGCAGAACCTAGACTGACTGATCTGCAGTTTCTAGGAGTAGGTCTGAAGCTCTTATTAAAATTACTGTCACGTTTGTTTCTCTGGCATTACAGCCAGTGACAACATGTCACTATCAGGTCAGCAATTTTATATTTACAGATATTTAGAATTCTATGATGCTATGATCACTGCCACTATTAGCAGTATCTTTGTTCTCAGCTGGCAGCTTGCCCAAAGCACTACGTTCAGAGCCAATGCTGTGTATCCTGATGATTTGTAAGACTGCTATTACTTGGTTGGAAGGGTAACAAGACAAACCCACAGCAGGCATCCTACATGTTTTGCAAATCAAATCTTCAGTTAATATTTCACAGTGCAATTAAATCAGTGATCACCAAATAAATTATCTGAAGGAGCACCAAGGTGTCAGTTATTGATTGGCAGAGTCACAGGGGATCGTGGCCCCTGTGCTCTCTACCCTGGCATCTGTGAGCTATTCCCTCCCTCAGGAGGCCTTCAACCGCGCAACCAGACATGCAACTGGGAGCCAAAGGACACCTCTTCTGCTACTGATTTCTTGTGAGGCCATGAGCAAGTCCCATCATTGCTTCTTTACTCAGAGCACCACCCACTACACCAGGATGTGCCAAATTTTGTCATGGAAACCTGCAGAGATTCTCCGTTTCTCACTATCTGCCCTTTATATCAGCTCGGGGAAGTCTGGGTTCTCTGACCTCAGGATCTGCAGGTCAAGGGGATCGCCCGCAGCGCCCGGCCCCGCTGCCCGCGGCTCCGGCCCCGCTGCGCTGCGGGAGGCGCTGCCCGGACCGCAAAGCCGGCCGGAGCCCCGGGGTGTGCGGGCACCACACCCCGCAGCGGGCTGCAGGGGGCCGCCGCTGCTGGCCCCGGTCCTGCAACTGCTCCTGCAGAGCCGAAAGGCCGAGAGCGACTGCGGGACCGCCCGGGCACCGGGACCGCCCGGCCCCCCGCGCCACTCACCGGGGCTGCGGGACGCTCATGGCGGCGGCGCCCGCGGGGCCTCAGGGATGCCCGCCGGGTCTCGGTCCTGCCCGCGGGGTCTCGATGCTGCCCGCCGGGTCTCAGGGATGCCCGCCTGGTCTCGGTCCTGCCCGCGGGGTCTCGGTGCTGCCCGCCGGGGTCTCGGTGCTGCCCGCCGGGGTCTCGGTGCTGCCCGCCGGGGTCTCAGCGATGCCGCCGCGTCCCGGGCGTCGCCAGGAGACGGCGGCAGGGAGGGAGGGAGGGAGGGAAGGGAAGCGAAGCCGGCAGGGAGAGAGGGAGGGAGCCGTCGCTCCGCCCGCCGCCCACCCTGCCCCGCGGCCTCACAGAATCCCAGAATTGTTGGGATTGGAAGGAACCTCTGGAAATCGCTCAGTCCAACCCCCCCTGCCCAGGCAGGGTCACCTGGAACAGGTTACAGTGTCCGTGTGGGTTTGGAATGTGTCCAGAGAGGAAGACCCCACACTCTCCCCGGGCAGCTATTCCAGTGCTCTGCCACCTCCATGGAAAGCTCTTCCTCATGCTGAGGTAGAACTTCTTGTGTTTTGGTTTATGGCCATTGCTCCTACACGTCCTGCTGCTGAAAAGAGTCTGACATCATCCTCCTGGCACCTGCCTTGAATGTATTTATATAGATTGATGACAACCCTTCTCAGCCTTCCCAGGCCCAGCTCCCGCAGTCTCCCCTCATCAGAGATGTTCCAGACCCCTCATCAGCTTTATGGCCTCTGCTTGACCCTCTCCAGTAGCTCCTTGCCTTTCTTGTCTTGAGAAGCCCAGAACTGGACACTCCAGATATGTCCCCAGGGTAATCTGCGACACCAATGGGGACAGCCCCAGGCCAGTAACAGAGCTGTGGGACACCTGGGCTGTGGCAATGCTGGGCTGCCAGGGGAGGGGAAGGGAAAATGGGGAAAGGGGGAGAGGGAGAAAGGAAAAGAGTTAAAAGAAAAAAGGAAAAGAAAAAAAAAAGGAAAGGGGGGGGGAGCAAGAATGGTATGGCAAAGGCATTTTCCTACAACACAGACCCACAACCTTGAAAATGAAGCACAAGCACAAGGTGAGAGGATGTATTTCCAGTACCAATCCTGATTTCCATCTCTCAGTACAGATGACAGGAAGATCCAAAGTGTGGTTGCCTGATTTACTGAAATAATAGAGCTACAACCACACTTCCATGCTTCTGTTTTTCCCTTCTTCCTGCCATTCTTGTGAGTCCCAGTTGAAAAACAAACTCACAGGTGATGCTTCAGGGGCCACAGAGCGACTGATTTGAGTGGAGATCCCTGTGGAAGAGCAACCTTCCCCCATGATGCACCTGCTCCAAAACATTAAAGGACTTCACTGCCCTCAGGCCTTCTGTGGCATAATTCACCCACACTCAATATTGATCTGCCTTCTGTAAAGGGAGCAACTATTAAGAACATCAATATTCTCTTGATATTTTATCTTTCCAACCCTGTAATTATAGTCTCATTAATTTATTGTACCATCCTGAGCACAGGAAGAAGTCAGGAACATTATTCTGCCCAATTCAATTGTTTGAGATCCCCATCCTTTTCCTCCGTCCTTTTCTGCAATGCCAAGAGGCAGTATGTCCCAAAAAGAGAGCCAAACCAAGCATTCTCCAGGTTGACATTCCCTAGATGGGTGGTTTGCACAGATCAGTCATACCTCAGTCCTACATCATTAATTCTACTCACAGTACTTTTTCCAAAATTAAAACAACCCCGTCCATTTGTACAATACCATTGGAAATGGACAGAAGAATAAATGTTAGATGACATTCCTTCAGGAGTCAGTCTCAGTCCTGCTGTGCCATTCTGCCAGATCACCTGGCAGAGAGCAGCTCCGATGTGGTAACACAGAACTGCTCTGACACCTTCTGGTGACAAACCCTGTGACAAACACAGCCCTTCCAGAGAGCAGCAGTGAGGACAGACCAGAGAACTGTTCTGACTTTCACCTTCCCACAGCTGAGCCAACCCCAGCAGCTCTCCGAAGCACTCACTGAAACACTATATTGAAATCATTAACTCTAGAAACATTCCATCTTCTTCCCTGGCAAAACCATCTGTCATGCAATGGATTTAAGGTCTGTGAGAACCAGACACAATGAAATGACTCAGTGCGATGGCACAGTTACCCCGTATTGACATCTGCATGCAAGCACCAGTGCTGAGGCTGTGCCCTGCCCACTCCAGAGAACAGGGCTCTGGAATTTCACAGGAACTCTCCATGCCACAAGAGCCCTGCAGCCCTGCTCTCCATGCAGCCAGGGACCCGGAAGACTTTACTAAAGGTCACATGAAGAACTGAAATCCTCATGACCAGCCATTAATCATCCAGGAATCACTATCATCAGTTCTAGAGAGGTAAATACCAGCATGCAGTTCCAGAATGACAGTCCCTGTGGATAAGCCAGGACACTATCACCTCAGACTTTGAGGCATGCTCCAAAGAGTTCATGTTTAAGTGATTCTGCCCATCTTTTGAGCTGGAAAGTGAACCATTTTGTCAGAAAAATCTTTTATTTCCAGTAAATTGTGTGACAAAATTTGAGTTAAGACAGATTTTGTGGCTAAAAGAATTTACAGTTCTAACACACACTGAATTATTTAATTTTGCGTATCTGTAAGCAGCTTCATTCTCTACTACCTACAGTGTCCTCACTCTGCCTTCACACACACCATGATACCAAACCCTTCCTTCCTCCGCAGCATCATGCCACAGCAGCAGAGAAAATTTATTATTTAAGCATCAGTCAAAAAAGACTTATTACTTTACAGTAAATGAAACTCTGCTCATTACAAAAAGAAACAGATTGTTAATGAATTCATGTAAGTGAGCATTTTCTGCTACCGTCAAACCTGATCAAAGGCATGTTTATAACATACATTCAGTGAACCATGTAAGCAAAGGTGCAGTTAGAGCAGCTACAAAATAGATGGGAAAAGGTGCTTCTTTATAGAAGGAGCACCATCTTTCCTCGAGCACCACTGCTACAAATAATGTCTTCATGAGCCTTGGATACTTTCTCCAGGGGATATTCCAAGCCTACAACAGGTTTCAGCCAGCCAGCTTCTATGCCATCAAGGAGTGCTGTGGCACATTCCTGCCTCTCCTCCTGCATATAACAAACACAGCGTTTACAGCAAGGTCTTTGCATTTTAGAATAGCATTGACAATTTATGCAAGTGTTAAGCCAAATTCCACAACCCAAAAATATTTTATTATGTTCTGAGATTGAGTCAAAACATAAAGGAATGAACAACCAAGTTAGTTACAGTGAAATGATGCTTTCAATCCTACAAAGGATTTTAACTTGAAACAGAAAAGTGCTGGAACAAGCCAACAAAGCATACTTTAAAATAGAAATGCTTCTCACCTCAGTTGCAAGAAACAGACTCACTCCAATTATGCTTGACTCCTTGCTCATAGTGTCTCTTGGGTTTATCTCAATGCGACCTCTGCAGCCAACAACCTGCCAAACAAGTCCAAAGTAAGAGCTGTTCAGTTGTGATGCTGAATGCACAGACTAAGGCAGTGACACAAATACCCACAATCACCTCCCTGCTCAGGGACACAAACACTCACCATCACCCTCCCTGCACGGGCCAGCAGCTGCAAGTCAGCATCCAGGTTGACATTGGAGAGCATTTCTATGATGATATCCACTCCCCCCGGCCCTGTGCACTCCTGTACAGGACACAGGATGTTATTTCAGTGCTGAGATACCACCGTTTATTTCATGTGCTACAGGAAACATCCCTTTTATAGGTTATTGTTCAAATTTTCAATACAGCCTTTGTACTACAGCTGACAGCTAATGAGCTGAACTGTAGCACATTTTGCTGTGCTGATTTATGGTGTGCTCCCACAATGGAATTTGCTGAGTGTAAGTTCCAAATGACACTGCCTCTGAGGAAAGCTCTGCTTTCCCAGCCTGGGAAAGTTTTACCTTCTGTAGAAATTAAAAAGGTAGTACCCTATTGCTCGTACATAAATCCCCCTTAAAAGCTTCAGCAAAAAACTGTTTATTTGTTAGTACCTGCATCCCCTAGTCCTGACATTATGCCTACCTTAATTCTCTCAATGTAATTAGGGTCTCTGTGATTAAAGGCTTGGTGAGCGCCATTTCTCAGGATCACATTCATGCCCTCTTCAGTTCCTGCTGTACCCAAAACCTTCAAACCACAGGCTCTGGCAATCTGACATGCTGCTAGTCCCACCTGAGGGAAGAAAAAAAAAAACAAAAGAGGAAAAAGAAAAAAGAAAACTATTTTACCTCTGTCTTTCTTAGCATTTGAAATTTTAATTACTCTACCAGCAACCTGGAACTTCCCCATTTGAAAGTTGGTCTGGTGATATGTGTTTTAGCCATAATAAGTAATTTGGATCTTAAAGCCAGCCAAAGAGTCTTTTAAAAAGAACAAATACTTAAAAAGTCATGGAAAAGTTTTGAACTTTTTTAATGGCTATCAGCATTTGATATAAATTGATGTAGAATGTTTTCTGTCTATCAAAGCTGAGCCATATATTTCTTACGCAAAGCCAGGGAAATTCTTCTCTTCACAGAATCACCTGGTATTGATACCAGCATTATACATTGCAAAGAAAATCTGCAGGCACAAATTTTATTAACACCACTTCTGCACCTTTCACAGACAGATTAAATTATCTCTTTCTAAAGCAAATTCTCTGTCTCCTACCAGCTTTGCACTCCATTAAGAATAAAAGTACTACATTTAGTTTATGAAAATAAAAAGAAAGAAGCAATGATGCTGAATGCCATTCTAGTATCTCAGAATAAGATCTGAATTCATTTTTTTGTTGTCTAACAAATAATTAAGGAAACTTTGCCCGTTCATAGCAGCTGTTTGGTACATCAGCAGAAACTGAGCAAGAAAGGGCACCATGTGAGAGATAAATCAAACTAGAATATGTGAGAGAGATCTAAAATTAGCTTGTCACGTAAAACCAAAGAAAACTGTAACTGCAATTTCACATAGTATTCCATCACAGCTTTATCCATTCCAGTGTCTCTCCTTGTGCAGTTGGCTGTCGGCTGGTGAGTAAAAACATCCCAGAAATGCACAGTTGCCCTGCACCACTGATTTCTTCTAAGAGGACTGAGAACAGCTGGTATATATGGGAAAATTACAGCTTTCTACTATCAGTTTTGCCAGAGTTAGACTTGTCACAAAGCTTCCAGACCAACTTCCACCTGTTCAGTATGTGACCCTCTGACTGGGGACCTCACACCAGCACTTGTGCAGTCTCACAGTTATTGGGAATAATGCTGTTTGCTGTAAGCAAGCGTATCCCAGAGTATCTGAAATAAAAACCTAATTTGCCAGTCCCTTTATTGATTTAAATATGACCATAACTCATATCCCAGACAGACAGCAAGGACAGAGAGCAGCATTCCCTGTCACCTGCCTCCTTGGAATACTTACCCCGCCACTGGCACCATGCACCAGCACACTTTCCCCAGCTTTGGCGCAGCCTCTGGGTGAAGAACACAAGAAATATTGGTGCTGTGATTGCAGTACATACACACTGACTGAGTACCAGGGTGCAGATACTGACATCAAACCTCATCGTTCACACAGCATTGTTTACAATACACATTCCCATTCATGTTCCAAACTATGTTCC
Source organism: Acropternis orthonyx (assembly GCA_035583155.1). Taxonomy (NCBI): domain Eukaryota; kingdom Metazoa; phylum Chordata; class Aves; order Passeriformes; family Rhinocryptidae; genus Acropternis; species Acropternis orthonyx. The sequence goes on along the minus strand of JAWWEU010000005.1, from coordinate 238,471 downwards.
AATTTATGGTTAAACAGGTATCATAAGCCTTTTTGGGAAGAACAAGGAGGCAAAATAAACCCTGTGACTGATGACATGAAGCAACATGCAGCCAGCAGTCAGTGACAGCCTGGTACTGAGCCTCATGCCAGGACCCTCCCCTGTCCCAGGAAGCGGTAGCTCTGCTCCATAGCACCTGGCTGCTTAATTAGGAAAATAGAACTTTTCCTGCTTTTCTTCCCTGGCTAAAATACTGGTGAGTACTGAATGTTTTGCTACATGAAGCCTTTCCAGGTCTGTTCTCTCAAGCAGAAACACTTAACAGGAAAACACAGTTGCAGGCTTCTAGGTCGCAATTATCTGACAATTCCATCAACATAACATATTTAAGTGTTTTAAACATTTCCCATTTTCGTGTTTTAAACATTTTAAACATTTCTCATTGAACTCCTCATTTTACAGGACAGTGAAAATGTGAACTTTGGTATTTTAAATACTAAAAATTAAAGTGCACAAACTTGGATTTGGTGCCTTACTTCTGGAAGAGGGCCCGGTAGGCAGTGAAGTAGGGCACTCCGAGCGCTGCTCCCTGCCTAAAGTCCAGCTTGTCTGGCAAAGGAAAGACTCTGTTGGCTGCAGCAACTGCATACTCTGCATATCCTCCAGAGACTGTTTCAAGAGTGAAAACCCTGTCCCCTTTCTAGAACAGAGGGAGAAAACATATAGAAATCAATCATTTCCCTTTCTTTTTCCTTACTATACATTAAGAACACAGAGGTTTAGGCTGTTGCTAACAGCTCTCCTATTAAAAATAACCAGTTATAATTGTCATATATATTTTTATAAATGATGATACATACCATTAATGCAACACAAATCATATAATTCCATACACTTAAGTGTCATAATTATAACTCTGCTCTGCAGTGTAATGCACAAACCTACTATCATTAATATGAACCTTAATGAACTTGAACACTCAGGAATTCCATCCACAGATTTCAAATGCAAAATCTCCAAACCTTTTACGAACACAAAAGAAATATTCCTAAATTATTTAGTTTAAATGTGGAAAAACATATACTCTTAATATACCTGAAAACATCTCTCTCTCATTCAAGCCAAGAGCATCACAATTGCCATAGGAAGCAACAAGCACATACAGCACATACAGCAAACTGCTGGTAAGAAAATATGAATAAAGATGATCCTTCTCTCTAGATAACCAAACCACTCAGGTCTTCCAAAATTGTTACATAAATCCCAAATCAGGAAATTCAAGCACAGTTTTAACTACAATTTTTATGTTTGTTTGGAACCAACCATTTAGTGACTTGGACAGGAGAACAGATTTGAAAACTGTATAAATGTCATATATATGTATTTTAGCAAACTGATATTTGCCTTCTCCTGTCATGAAACTTTCCCCCTGAGAAATCCAAGTAAAATTACTAGACCAGAGCAATGCAGTATTTGAACAGTTTTAACAACAAATACATAATGGGGCTTTATCAGTAAGCAAATTCCATTTCCCAAAAGACTTTTTGCAGAAAATTTTTCAGTTCTGTGTGAAATTATTACCCCCAGTAGGAAGCATCCAATCTCAAATGCTTCTGCAATGCTGAAACGAGACTTTTGTACACCTGATGTCACTGCTTAAAGCAGACACACTGCAGTGCCTCTTCCGAGACCTTTGAGCTCCCGGAGGTCACAGCATTCCCCACAGTCCCACCTGTAGACTGGTTTGCCAATGGGATCCCAGTGTGTGCTTCTGCCAGTCCATGAAGGGGATTCCCAACTTGAATAGATTACATGATTATAAGGAACTGAACTAGGTATAGCACAGCAATCACCCAAAGAGGACACAATAAACAATAATGAATTAAAGCTCAGTGTGTAAATACCTTGAATGCAGTCACGTGTTCCCCAATACCCTCGATCACCCCAGACACATCTGAGCCTGGGGTGTAGGGCAAAGCTGGTTTCCTGGCATAAGTCCCAGAACGAATATACGTCTCAACAGGATTTACACCACAGGCATGGACTTTAATTAACACCTACAAGAAAAGATGCTTAAGCAATAAGTAAAAAGATGTAGCCCTAGAATTCACAGCACAGCATCACTGCATTTTAACTGAATTTGCAAACGGCCCCTGCAACAACACAGTGTAAAACTGGAGCTACTTTTCAGGAAATCCCTGATGTGGAATATGTAGCCCATGAACAGTGAAGAGCCCACATTTGTCAAGCATGATGTCTCAGGGAGATGAACACACTGATCAAACCCTATCTCCAGATGAACAGTTGTGGCCTGTGTCTCATTCTGTCCTGTGGGCACCTGTTACCATTCATTCCTGCCATTTGCCTTCAGAGAGCTCACATATACCTGATTTTCCTTTGGAACAGGGACTAACACATCCGACTGGAGTTTAAGCACTTCAGGGCCACCAAATTCAAACACTCTGACCGCTCTCATCACTCCCCTGGTGGCTGCCATGCCGAACAGAGATCTGAGGAGAAACACAGCAGTAGGTCAGGGACGTGCCCGGCGGACACCGCCCGGCACACGGCACGGCCCGCGGGACCCAAGGGCGGCTCGGCCTCGTGATGGTGCACCGATCCAGAGGGTGGGGAGGGAGCGGGGTGGACCGAGGTGCCCCGGGCCGTGGCCAGCGGCAGCACAGCTTGGGAAGTGCGGTCCGGCCCGGGGAGGACCACGGCCCCGGGACACAGCCCCGCACACGGCCGCTCTGCCAGGGTCCCGGGACACGGCCCGGGACACAGCCCCGCACACGGCCGCTCTGCCAGGGTCCCGGGACACGGCCCGGGACACAGCCCCGCACACGGCC